>JACEFZ010002884.1:0-22500 GCA_014155875.1 Cepaea nemoralis
TTTTTGGGGAAACAAAAAAGTTAAAAAAGGAAAAATTAAATCAAGATCTGCAATAACATATATATTTGTAATGGCCACATTGAATTTAAAGAACAGGCATGACAAAACACATTACCCGCATTGTCCCCCCAAAAAAACAATGTTATTACAAACAACACAACAATCACTGATTGGTTCTACATCATTGACTCACTGTACATCAGTATAGTAAACAATGGTCTAAGTTCATAAAACCCAAACATATAAACAATTGTTTCTGACACCAGTTACAATTCTCATATTTAAAAATAATGAAATGGTGTCAGAGTACTCAACCAAAACCACAACCTTCATTGAAAAAAAGCTACTGACCTTTTACATCCATGGCATGGGGAAAAAGCACATATAGAAGTCACTAGTTCTAATAATTAAACAAATTATTTAATTACAGTCTATTTCCTTAGGTGTTACTTCGGTTATTCTTCTCCAGTGCGAAGCAAATAATTTCCATATTTATCCGGGAAGAAATAAATGTACTCAGTCATTTTCTACTTACATTATGTCCACTGAAGTTGGCTGGTGAATATTTATAATCCATAATCCAAGAATAATATTATACACAAGCACATATTCCCTCCATGGGGCTGAATTTACGAATCTTCTGTTGCCAGTGGCTCGGTGCCATTGTGAAATTGAGGCCTGGATTGGTCATACCTTCAGGAGATGCATCCCTATATTACCATATCCGATTAAAAGGAATCCGACCTTTCAGCATCTCGGCTTCTAATATCCGAATCTCAATTATGTTCACAAAGATTTTTCACCCACCTAGTCACAGTCTATATCCTATTCCATATTTGATGGCATTTAGGCTGACATGGGACCAGCAAAGAGTTCTGATTCAGTATTTTCATTTCAGTGTAGACATACAACGTTGTGAGTCATTCATTTGTTTCATCTGGAAATAATTCCAGGATTGATCTGCTGCAGGCATGGAACTGAAGAATATTAACTCCAACACACAACTGGGAGTCGCTAACAATCAGGCATTTACTCCACTGTTTCAGGGACTGTTTCCGATTCCGGTCAGGGATATGCACTACTGACGAGCTCAAACGAGGGCGAAACTCGAGTATAGTGCTTCCATATTGACATGGATAGGCCTTAGGTTCATACCAGAATGCGATCGGCGTTGCCAGTAGTGGGTTGTGCTCAATATTTAAATTTTAAATCCCGAAACAACCACATAATCATCTAGAACATTGGTTGACTCTAGGGATGAATCTCTCTGGCTGCTGTATTCTGTTGTTGACTGACACTGATATCGGCATCTTGCTGCCCTCCGATATCACCACCGTCAAAGTTGTAGGTATCTTGGAGTAGGTTAGGAGCCGCTCCGCCTTCATGAATCGGATGTGAGGATTCTTTTCTCGTAGCTGTTTCAGGATTTCTTCGTCTGCCAGCTCCAGCTTGTATCCGCTTGACAACCCATCGGACTGTTTTTGAGTCGGTGTTTCCGACTCTGGTGTCTTTCTCCTCCTTCCTCTCTGTTGTCTTGACTCTTGTCTGTGGTGGGCTGTCAATCTTCTCCCTCGTGGTAGCTTCAGTAATAGCTGTAGTGTCAGACTCTTTGATGCAGCTAGCAGGTAGGTTCTCCACGTTCTTCTTCTTGTTGTCGGCTCCCACGCTGCACATTTTGGCCGCAGCGTATTTCTTGTTATTGGACTTTCCACGTGACATTTTCCCGCGTATCAGGCTTCTTGACAGGATAATGCGACTTGACTTGTTAGCGCTCGCAGTGCGAATGACGACGCACGACGAATAGTCAACGAATGATCCCCAGCTTTTATTTATTAACTAACTGACCCGGCCCGGCTTCGCCCAGGTCCTGGCGGGGATCTATCTATCTATCTGTCTGTTTGCTTGTATGTCTGTCTGTCTGTCAGTCTGTATGTCTGTCTGTCTGACCCGGCCCGGCTTCGCCCAGCTGCTGGTGGGGAGCATCTCATTTAATTCATATAAGTAGTCATATAAGCTCCCGTTCCCGTTCCCGACTATCTGTCTGTCTGTCTGTCTGTCTATCTGTCTGTCTGTCTGTCTGACCCGGCCCGGCTTCACCCAGTCCCTGGTGGGGAGCATCTCATTTAATTCATATAAGTAGTCATATAAGCTCCCGTTCCCGACTATCTGTCTGTCTAACTGTCTGTCTATCTGTCTGTCTGACCCGGCCCGGCTTCGCCCAGTCCCTGGCGGAGATCTATCTATCTATCTGTCTGTCTGTCTGTCTGCTTGTCTGTCTGTCTGTCTGTCTGTCTGATTCGGCCCGGCTTCGCCCAGCTCCTGGTGGGGAGCATCTCATTTAATTCATATAAGTAATCATATAAGCTCCCGTTCCCGTTCCCGACTATCTGTCTGTCTGTCTGTCTGTCTATCTGTCTGTCTGTCTGTCTGATTCGGCCCGGCTTCGCAAAGCTCCTGGTGGGGAGCATCTCATTTAATTCATATAAGTAGTCATATAAGCTCCCGTTCCCGTTCCCGACTATCTGTCTGTCTGTCTGCCTGCCTGTCTGACACGGCCCGGATTCACCCAGTCCCTGGTGGGGAGCATCTCATTTAATTCATATAAGTAATCATATAAGCTCCCGTTCCCGTTCCCGACTATCTGTCTGTCTGTCTGTCTGTCTATCTGTCTGTCTGCCTGTCTGACCCAGCCGGCTTCACCCAGTCCCTGGTGGGGAGCATCTCATTTAATTCATATAAGTAGTCATGTCAGCTCCCGTTCCCGACTATCTGTCTGTCTATCTGTCTGTCTGTCTATCTGTCTGTCCGACCCGGCCCGACTTCGCCCATGCCTTGTTGGGGAGCATCTCATTTAATTCGTATAAGTAGTCATATAAGCTTCCGTTCCCGACTATCTGTCTGCCTGTCTGTCTGTCTGCCTGTCTGTCTGTCTGTCTGTCTGTCTGTCTGTCTGTCTGACCAGGCCCTGCTTCACCCAGTCCCTGGTGGGGATCATCTCATTTAATTCATATAAGTAGTCATATAAGCTCCCGTTCCCGACTATCTGTCTGTCTGTCTGCCTATCTATCTGACCTGGCGTGGCTTCGCCCAGCTCCTGGCGGGGAGCGTCTCATTAAATTCATATAACAAAAAACAATTAACTTAAGAATGTCCTTCCACACATCGTCCATTATTTTTAATGAAAACTGTTTTTAATCACCTACATGACTGTAGATAACTTCTTTAAACATAAAAAGCTGAGTTAGAACATTTTCACTATTTAAATAGATGCATTATTTTTAATGAAAACTTTGAAAATGCCTTAAAGATTATATCATAATTTATTATAACTCATATGCCTGTAAATAACTGTAGACAAAGAGTTCTTAAATCTTTGAAAACAATGCAACTATCTATATATAAAATATATAGGAATGCAATTAAATGTTATGCCCCTTGAAATAACTTTTCTTAAGTTAAGTCCCCTCCCTATATATAAATGATAATGTAAATTTAAATATTAAATTTTAGTATGTAAATAGCTGATTGTACACTAACAAACTATGACAGTTGGCTGCACGGAAATCAAAAGAAAGCATGTAGAAAATTTCATCTCAATCAGATGGACCGTTCGCGAACGCATCAAATACATCCGGATACACATTGCCTTTTATATATATAGATTGAAGCATACCTCTCTGCATTAAGCATTCCTGTCTTCACCCGAATCAGCATTTTATATGAGCCCGTTACAATAACAAATGTGTGCTACTTATCCTACACCCAGCAGAAAGCTGCAATGACTGCCTCCATCTCCATTCTCAGATTAGACGTTGTGGTATCATATGCCAGGCTCTCCTACAATGCACACTGTCCATTAATCTTCTGTGTGAACTGCCTGACACACCCCTGGTAGTGATAGAATGTGTTCTTGTCAGTCTGAGTTTAGAGTAGATCAAATTTCTTCTCGTGTACACCATGTTCTATAATTATCCAGAAACTATTTGCTAGGACAGGTGGCTTGTAATGGAACTGGTCATCTCTATTCATATATGTGAATGCCTTACATTTTTAAAGCGTGATTCGGTATTGGCCACTGAAGTACACCGACCTTTCATTCAAAAACAGCATAAACTATGAAGACAACACCTATATCATGCCATCTTGTTTGTTTTCGGCAGCAGCAACAGCTGACAACATCCAACTTTCCAGTGTGGTCAGTTGTCTTATACAATTGATGTAGGCCAGTACCAACAGTTGACAACAGCCAACCTTCCAGTGTGGTCAATTGTCTTATACAATAGGTCAGTGCCAAGCGGCTCATGTGCAGGTCTAGGGGTTATGACGTAGATATGACTATAAACAATACAACACGGCTGTCTCACATGGCAGTCTGGTAGATGTTGCATGTAACGCAACTCACGGTGTCAGCTGACATATAATTTATTTCTGCGGACACACACCCAAACAAACCTCCACTGCTAGCTGAGTCACTTATTGGTACTTATTTCCATGTTCATACAATGTCCACTGTGGATCGAGTGTTGTTTGGTGGCCCTTTATATAATATGTACAGTGCTCGTGTTATGCTTTCGGCACACTACAATATGTCGCTCTCAACCACGCTCTCTTCTCTCTCTCTCTCTCTCTCTCTCTCTCTCTCTCTCTCTCTCTCTCTCACTCTCTCTCTCTCTCATTCACTCTCTCTCATTCTCTCTCTCTCTCTCTCTCTCTCTCTCTCTCTCTCTCTCTCTCTCTCTCTCTCTCTCTCTCTCTCTCTCTCGTGTGGTGGTTGATATGTGTGCAAGTGGGGGATGTGTGGTTGGGTTCGGGTTTTGTGTGTGGGTAAGTGCAGGACACGTGAGTTGGCGGGAATATGTGTGTGTGTGGGTGTTGGAAATGTGGTTGGGGGATGTGTGTTTGGCTGAGTGTTTGGGGGTGTGTGGGTGGGTGATGGGGGTTACGTGGGTGGGTGAGTGTTGGTAGGTTATGGGATGGGTGGAGGATGTGTGTGTGTGTGGGGGGGGGGGGGGTATGGATGGGTGGTTGCATACATGTGTGTCTAGGTGTGTGGGTGGGGGATGTGTGGTGGGTGGGAGATGTGTGTGTGTGGGTAGGGAGATGGTGTATGTGGGGGTGTGTTGGTTGGGGGATGCGTAGATGGATGGGGTCATGTATGTGCCTGTGGGTATGTGTGTGGTTGGGCGGTGGATGTGTGTGTGGGGGACACGCGGATAGATAGATAGGGGGTGGGTGGGGGATTTGTCACATAACATGGTAACATGCATTGTTTATGCTTACAACATTCATTTGATAATGTTTTTTCTGTCTGTCTGTCTGTCTGTCTGTCTGTCTGTCTGTCTGTCTGTCTGTCTGTCTGTCTGTCTTAACATGCTATTCCACATTTTTTATGTATTCTCATCTTTCATATTACGAGGTATCATTTTGTATGCCACTTGATTTTATCATGTATAATATAATCGCATGCACACTACTGTAGAGTCAGTGAGAGAGTTAGTGAGTGTGAGTGAGTAAGGGAGTGTGAATGTGTGTGCCTCTCTCTCTCTCTAGCTCTCTCTCTCTCTCTCTCTCTCTATATATATATATTATATATATATATATATATATATATATATATATATATATATATATATGTGTGTGTGTGTGTGTGTGTGTGTGTGTAAGAAGAGAGAGAGAGATAGAGGGCGAGAGAGAGAGTGACAGAGAGAGAGAGAGAGAGAGAGAGAGAGAGAGAGAGAGAGAGAGAGAGAGAGAGAGAGAGAGAGAGAGAGAGAGTTGAATTGCATCACTAATTTTTAAGTTACAAAATGTTTATGTACAATTTTTCTCCATTTTCTTTACAATTTTGCGACAATGCTCACGACAATCGTCACTGTATATGTGTGTAAAGTGTGGATGTTTGATTATAATAGTAGATTGGGGGTGGGTGTGTGTGTGTGTGGGTGGATTCGTGATGTGTGTGGGTGGGTTCAGCGTGTGTGGGTGGGCGGGGTGGGATTGTGTGCGTGGGTGGGGGATTTGTTTGTGGGTACGTGCAGGATGTATGGGTTGGTGGGGAGATGTGTGTGTGGGTGGGGATGTGTGTTTTGCTAGGTGGTTGTGGGTGAGTGGGTGGAGGAGGGTATGTGGGTGGATGATTAATGGTGGGTTATGGGATGGATGGGGGATATATGTGTGGGTGGGGAGATGTGGGTGTGGGGATATGTGGTGGGTGGGAGATGTGTGCAGGTGGGGGTGGTTGTGGGCTTGGGGATGTGTGTATGGGTGAGGGATGTGTATGGAAGTGGGATGTTTGGGTGGATGGGTGGGGAGTGTGTGTGAGTGAGAGATGTGTGGGTGAATGTGTATGGGGGATATGTGTGTGTGTTGGGGGAGGGGTGCTTGATGGGTGTGGGTGATGGATTTGGGGATGTGTGTGTGTGGGTGGGGGATATGTCTGGCTGGGTGGGGGTGTGTGTGACTGGATGGAGGGTGTATGTGTGGGTAGTGAGGGTGATTGTAGTTTGGGGATGTGTGGATGGGTATGAGATGTGTGAGGAGATGTGTGTGTGGGTGAGGGATGTGTCTTTGGGATGTGTGTGGGTGTGGTGTTGTGTGGGAGAGGAGTTGGGTGTGGATAAAGGATGTGTGGGTGGGTGGGGTGTGGTTGGGTGTGCGGGTGGGTGAAGGATGTGTGTAAGGGTGGGGGATGTGTGTTTAGTTGGGTGGTTGGGGTGTGTGAGTTGGGGTGGGTAGATAGGAGATGTATGTGTTGATGAGTGGGTGAGGGATGTGTAGGTGTTAGTGGTTGAGGGATAAGTACGTGTGTCTAGAGATATGTGAGGGGATGAATGTAAGGTTTGGGGATGTGTGTGTGGGTTGTGTGTGCGTGGATGGGAGGTGTGTGTTTGTGAATGGGGGATGTGTTGGTGGGTGGTATGTGTGTGAGGGATGTGTGTATGGGTGGGGAAATTGTGCGTGGGTGGGGATGTGTGTGTATATGGGTAGGCGTGTGTGGTTAAGGGATGTGTGGCTGGGGGATGGGTGGGTGGAGGATGTGTGGTTGGGTAGAGGATGTGTGGGTGGGTGATTGTATATGAGTAAGGGTGTGTGGTTAAGGGATGTTTGGTTGTGGGATGTGTGGGTAGAGGATGTGTGGGTGGGTAGAGGATATGTGGGTGGGTGAGTGTGTGTAGGTTAGGAGATGGTGGGGGATGTTTGTAGGGGTGGGCTCAGGATCTGTGAATGGGCTGGGGGAGATGGGAGATTATGTGGGTGGGTGCGGAATTTGTGTGTGGGTAGGTGCGGGATATGTGAGTTTACGGGGAGATGTGTGTGTGCGTGGGGATGTGTGACTGAGGAATGTGTGTTTGGCTGGGTGGTTGGAGGTGTGTGGGTGGAGGAGGATATGTGGGTGAGTGATTGTTGGTGGGTAATGGGACGGGTAGAGGATATGTGAGTGGGTGGGTAGATGTGTGTAGGTGGGTGGATGTGTGTGGGTGGGGGTTTTATGGGTTGGGGAATGTATGTGTGCTTGGAGTGTGGGTGGATGGGATGTGTGGTGGGTGAGAGGTGTGTGTGGATGGGGAGATGTGTACGTGTAGGGATGTGGAGGATGGGTGGGGGAATGTATGTGTGTGTAGGTTATGTGTGTGGTTGGTTGGGGGAGTTGGAGTGAATGGGGGATGTGTGGGTGGGTAGTGGATGTGTCTCATAACATAGTAATATGCATTGTTTATGTTTACAAAATTCATGTGACAATGTTTTTTCCTATGCACTGTTGATGAAAGAAAGATGAGTGATTGGAAGGGCCGAATGTAAGACGGGCCTGCGTGCTCAATTTGTTACCCTTTGAAAATAAAGTCTGTTCGTTCTGTTCTTTCTCTATTTCTCTCTGTCTCTCTGACTGGTGCAGCCTAGGGCAGTCACAATTGCTAGTATACAATAGTCGTCATATACACTTGAAGACAGAACTCACTCGTGGGGTGCCGCCGCTAACAATCGTTGATGTTCTCTAGCATCACTCACCAGACTTTCCATCTCTCAGTTGATCCTCACTACACACACGTCCTCAAACGATTACGATGTGTTTATTTGAACTATTGTATGACTGTCTTTACCTCTTTATGTCTCGTCATTCAGTCATAGTCACTCTAGATAAATGAAAGTGGCTGGGGCACATCTAACTTAAACATACCAAGGTGATGACAGGTCTATTCTGTCAATTCTTTCGGACAACGTGAGAGTGTTATTTTATGCTCCAAGACAAACAAGCAAATGACGATCCAACAGGAGACACATTAGGATAGATATTCATTACTTTTATGCTCCAAGACAAACAAACAAATGACGATCCAACAGGAGACACATTAGGATAGATATTCATTACTTTTATGCTCCAAGACAAACACGCAAATGAAGATCCAACAGGAGACACATTAGGATAGATATTCATTACTTTTATGCTCCAAGACAAACAAGCCAAATGAAGATCCAACAGGAGACACATTAGTATAGATATTCATTACTTTATGCTCCAAGACAAACAAGCAAATGAAGATCCAACAGGAGACACATTAGGATAGATATTCATTACTTTTATGCTCCAAGACAAACAAGCAAATGAAGATCCAACAGGAGACACATTAGGATAGATATTCATTACTTTTATGCTCCAAGACAAACAAGCAAATGAAGATCCAACAGGAGACACATTAGGATAGATATTCATTACTTTTATGCTCCAAGACAAACAAGCAAATGAAGATCCAACAGGAGACACATTAGGATAGATATTCATTACTTTTATGCTCCAAGACAAACAAGCAAATGAAGATCCAACAGGAGACACATTAGGATAGATATTCATTACTTTTATGCTCCAAGACAAACAAGCAAATGAAGATCCAACAGGAGACACATTAGGATAGATATTCATTACTTTTATGCTCCAAGACAAACAAGCAAATGAAGAGCCAACAGGAGACACATTAGGATAGATATTCATTACTTTTATGCTCCAAGACAAACAAGCAAATGAAGATCCAACAGGAGACACATTAGGATAGATATTCATTACTTTTATGCTCCAAGACAAACAAGCAAATGAAGATCCAACAGGAGACACATTAGGATAGATATTCATTACTTTATGCTCCAAGACAAACAAGCAAATGAAGATCCAACAGGAGACACATTAGGATAGATATTCATTACTTTTATGCTCCAAGACAAACAAGCAAATGAAGATCCAACAGGAGAACAATTAGGATAGATATTCATTACTTTTATGCTCCAAGACAAACAAGCAAATGAAGATCCAACAGGAGACACATAGGATAGATATTCATTACTTTTATGCTCCAAGACAAACAAGCAAATGAAGATCCAACAGGAGACACATTAGTATAGATATTCATTACTTTTATGCTCCAAGACAAACAAGCAAATGAAGATCCAACAGGAGACACATTAGGATAGATATTCATTACTTTTATGCTCCAAGACAAACAAGCAAATGAAGATCCAACAGGAGACACATTAGGATAGATATTCATTACTTTTTATGCTCCAAGACAAACAAGCAAATGAAGATCCAACAGGAGACACATTAGGATAGATATTCATTACTTTTTATGCTCCAAGACAAACAAGCAAATGAAGATCCAACAGGAGACACATTAGTATAGATATTCATTACTTTTTATGCTCCAAGACAAACAAGCAAATGAAGATCCAACAGGAGACACATTAGGATAGATATTCATTACTTTTATGCTCCAAGACAAACAAGCAAATGAAGATCCAACAGGAGACACATTAGGATAGATATTCATTACTTTTATGCTCCAAGACAAACAAGCAAATGAAGATCCAACAGGAGACACATTAGTATAGATATTCATTACTTTTATGCTCCAAGACAAACAAGCAAATGAAGATCCAACAGGAGACACATTAGGATAGATATTCATTACTTTTATGCTCCAAGACAAACAAGCAAATGAAGATCCAACAGGAGACACATTAGGATAGATATTCATTACTTTTATGCTCCAAGACAAACAAGCAAATGAAGATCCAACAGGAGACACATTAGGATAGATTATTTCATTACTTTTATGCTCCAAGACAAACAAGGCAAATGAAGATCCAACAGGAGACACATTAGGATAGATATTCATTACTTTTATGCTCACAAGACAAACAAGCAAATGAAGAATCCAACAGGAGACACATTAGGATAGATATTCATTACTTTATGCTCCAAGACAAACAAGCAAATGAAGATCCAACAGGAGACACATTAGGATATATATTCATTACTTTTATGCTCCAAGACAAACAAGCAATGAAGATCCAACAGGAGACACATTAGGATAAGATATTCATTACTTTTATGCTCCAAGACAAACAAGCAAATGAAGTTCCAACAGGAGACACATTAGGATAGATATTCATTACTTTATGCTCCAAGACAAACAAGCAAATGAAGATCCAACAGGTGACACATTAGGATAGATATTCCATTACTTTTACTGCTCCCAAGACAAACAAGCAAATGAAGATCCAACAGGAGACACATTAGGATAGATATTCATTACTTTTATGCTCCAAGACAAACAAGCAAATGAAGATCCAACAGGAGGACACATTAGGATAGATATTCATTACTTTTATGCTCCAAGACAAACAGCAAATGAAGATCCAACAGGAGACACATTAGGATAGATATTCATTACTTTTATGCTCCAAGACAACAAGCAAATGAAGATCAACAGGAGACACATTAGGATAGATATTACATTACTTTTATGCTCCAAGACAAACAAGCAAATGAAGATCCAACAGGAGGACACATTAGGATAGATATTCATTACTTTTATGCTCCAAGGAAAACAAGCAAATGAAGATCCAACAGGAGACACATTAGGATAGATATTCATTACTTTTATGCTCCAAGACAAACAAGCAAATGAAGATCCAACAGGAGACACTATTAGGATAGATATTCATTACTTTTATGCTCCAAGACAAACAAGCAAATGAAGATCAACAGGAGACACATTAGGATAGATATTCATTACTTTTATGCTCCAAGACAAACAAGCAAATGAAGATCCAACAGGAGACACATTAGGATAGATATTCATTACTGTTAGCTCCAAGACAAACAAGCAAATGAAGATCCACAGGAGACACATTAGGATAGATATTCATTACTTTTATGCTCCAAGGACAAACAAGCAAATGAAGATCAACCAGGAGACACATTAGGATAGATATTCATTACTTTTATGCTCCAAGGACAAACAAGCAAATGAAGATCCAACAGGAGACACATTAGGATAGATATTCATTACTTTTATGCTCCAAGACAAACAAGCAAATGAAGATCCAACAGGGAGACACATTAGGATAGATATTCATTACTTTTATGCTCCAAGACAAACAAGCAAATGAAGATCCAACAGGAGACACATTCAGGATAGATATTCATTACTTTTATGCTCCAAGACAAACAAGCAAATGAAGATCCAACAGGAGACACAATTAGGATAGATATTCATTACTTTTATGCTCCAAGACAAACAAGCAAATGAAGATCCAACAGGAGACACATTAGGATAGATATTCATTACTTTTATGCTCCAAGACAAACAAGCAAATGAAGATCCAACAGGAGACACATTAGGATAGATATTCATTACTTTTATGCTCCAAGACAAACAAGCAAATGAAGATCCAACAGGAGGACACATTAGGATAGATATTCATTACTTTTTATGCCTCCAAGACAAACAAGCAAATGAAGATCCAACAGGAGACACATTAGGATAGATATTCATTACTTTTATGCTCCAAGGCAAACAAGCAAATGAAGATCCAACAGGAGACACATTAGGATAGATATTCATTACTTTTATGCTCCAAGACAAACAAGCAAATGAAGATCCAACAGGAGACACATTAGGATAGATATCATTACTTTTTATGCTCCAAGACAAACAAGCAAATGAAGACCAACAGGAGACACATTAGGATAGATATTCATTACTTTTATGCTCCAAGACAAACAAGCAAATGAAGATCCAACAGGAGACACATTAGGATAGATATCATTACTTTTATGCGCCAAGACAAACAAGCAAATGAAGATCCAACAGGAGACACATTAGGATAGATATTCATTACTTTTATGCTCCAAGCCAAAAGAAGCAAATGAAGATCCAACAGGAGACACATTAGGATAGATATTCATTACTTTTATGCTCCAAGACAAACAAGCAAATGAAGACCAACAGGAGACACATTAGGGATAGATATTCATTACTTTTATGCTCCAAGACAAACAAGCAAATGAAGATCCAACAGGAGACACATTAGGATAGATATTCATTACTTTTATGCTCCAAGACAAACAAGCAAATGAAGATCCAACAGGAGACACATTAGGATAGATATTCATTACTTTTATGCTCCAAGGCAAACAAGCAAATGAAGATCCAACAGGAGACACATTAGGATAGATATTCATTACTTTTTAGCACACTTTGAACTCGAGCGTTGTCCTCAAACGTGCTACTACTTTTAGTAATTGCTACAACTTTTGCGTAATGATTAGCTTTTCCTATTACCAGTGTCCCCCGTCATCAGGCGAACCCACTCCGATTTCTGAGGTACCTGTAATTTACGTCTCCATATCAAGGACGAGAAGTGAACATTTTAGTCCAACTTAACGGTGTGGTAGTTGAACCCGCTACCTTGCCAACAACGCACAGGATGTTTATGAGTGAGCACTCTTATTTAAACATCAGAAAACGCGGAATGGCGATCCAACAGAAACAAATGCATATATTGTGCTCTAGAACAGTGGTTCTCAACCGGTGGGGAATTCCCCCCCCCCCCCCGGGTGGAATTTTAGGCTTTCCAGGGGGATGGGGGATGAAGACCATTTCAAGATCGTGTTAATAGAAGAACCGATTACTTGGTATTGTTTTTCCCTTCATACTTTACAGTTATGAATGTCTCATCCTTCTAAAATTCATTTTATAAGGTAAGTAGACCCACAAATCATGTTTTATGTGGATGTCTAGACTTGTTTTAGTATATGCTATTATATTTGCCTTCCACTTCTACGTATACTGTGTAGGGGTGGGGGGATTTTTAGATAGGAAATATGAAAGGGGGGGATGACGTTCTGAAAATATGGTGAAGGGGGCCACGGGCCAAAAAAGGTTGAGAACCACTGCTCTAGAAGCCTACAAGAGATCAAAGAATGAGTTTTCAGTACAGTTCCCCAATGATGTCACACCTGTAGATTATCTCATGAGTACATCTCATAGCCACGAATGCATCACGTGTGTGAGTAGCTGTTCTAATAAGTACGAGAGTAGAGTAGCAGACATTTGTACACGTCTGGAGCAGTGTTGTACGAGAGTAGAGTAATGTACACTTGTACACGTCTGGAGCAGTGTTGTACTATAGTAGAGTAGCGGACATGTGTAAACGTCTGGAGCAGTGTTGTACTAGAGTAGAGTAGCGGACATGTGTACACGTCTGGAGCAGTGTTGTACTAGAGTAGAGTAGCGGACATGTGTACACGTCTGGAGCAGTGTCGTACGAGAGTAGAGTAGCGGACATGTGTACACGTCTGGGGCATTCTTGTACGAGAGTAGAGTAGCGGGCATGTGTACACGTCTGGAGCAGTGTTGTACTAGAGTAGAGTAACGGACATGTGTACACGTCTGAAGCAGTGTTGTACGAGAGTAGAGTAGCCGACATGTGTACACGTCTGGAGCAGTGTTGTACGAGAGTACAATAGCGGGCATGTGTACACGTCTGGAGCAGTGTTGTACGAGAGTACAATAGCGGACATGTGTACACGTCTGGAGCAGTGTTGTACGAGAGTACAATAGCGGACATGTGTACACGTCTGGAGCAGTGTTGTGCGAGAGTAGAGTAGCGGACATTTGTACACGTCTGGAGCATTGTTGTGCGAGAGTAGAGTAGCGGACATGTGTACACGTCTGGAGCATTGTTGTGCGAGAGTAGAATAGCGGACATGTGTACACGTCTGGAGCATTGTTGTGCGAGAGTAGAGTAGCGGACATGTGTACACGTCTGGAGCATTGTTGAACGAGAGTACAATAGCGGGCATGTGTACACGTCTGGAGCATTGTTGTGCGAGAGTAGAGTAGCGGACATGTGTACACGTCTGGAGCATTGTTGAACGAGAGTACAATAGCGGGCATGTGTACACGTCTGGAGCATTGTTGAGCGAGAGTAGAGTAGCGGACATGTGTACACGTCTGGAGCAGTGTTGGGCATTTGGTGCTAGCCTCATATGTGCATATGATTTCTTTTATTTATCATAATCTTTTATATTTCTAACTTTAGAGTAGTTTCTGACAAACTAAACATGTATAAGACAGGAGAGGAGAAGGAAGAGGAGGGTTTTTGACATTCTCAAAGTGTATACAGACAGATGACAGCAGGAAGAGGAGAGGAAGAACAACAAGAATAAGAAAACTGGGTGAAAATTTCTTGAAAACTACACAATCTTATGTAAACTCATTCCTAAATCAATCAACCAATCAATCATTTTTATATTAAAGGGAGCATGCAGAAGAGGGCAACCTCGACAAAATAGCAGAGAGAAGATTGTTCTGTGGGGGAGCATCACAGCCTTGTGTGACACAACAACTGATGGTGGAGGTTGGGTAATTATACAGGTATTGCTTCCAGGTCTCGGCCATCCATCCATCCATACATCTAACATCTGACACATCCATCGACGTGTGCTTAACTTGTATATTAAACACGCATATTTCAATTTCACCCATCTGTGTTCCACAAATAGTCTTTCCATTTCAGTCAGCGAACCGAAGAAGAAGAAAAAGAAGAAGAAGAAGAAGAAGAAGAAGAAGAAGAAGAAGAAGAAGAAGAAGAAGAAGAAGAAGAAGAAGAAGAAGAAGAAGAAGAAGAAGAAGAAGAAGAAGAAGAAGAAGAAGAAGAAGAAGAAGAAGAGGAAGAAGGAAGAAGAAGGAAGAAGAAGGAAGAAGAAGGAAGAAGAAGGAAGAAGAAGGAAGAAGAAGGAAGAAGAAGAAGAAGAGGAAGAAGAAGAAGAAGAAGAAGAAGAAGAAGAAGAAGAAGAAGAAGAAGAAGAAGAAGAAGAAGAAGAAGAAGAAGAAGAAGAAGAAGAAGAAGAAGAAGAAGAAGAAGAAGAAGAAGAAGAAGAAGAAGAAAATTCCTAGAACATTCTGACCATTTTCCAGTTCCCATGTTAAGAATACTGGGTCGACCCCTCAGCTGTGATGGTGGACAGACAATTATTTTGCCTCTACTGGAGATAGAACCTGCATCACTGTCGTGTCAGACACGTGACCCTTTTCACATCTTGCCACTCCTTGGGTATATGATGCCAATCCCATACTTGTACAGACAGGCTCTCGGAGGGTGATCAGTATCACATCTGCAGCGTTGTTTCCCTAAATATTTTATGGGACCTCTTTACGACTGCGTCTTTCTTGGAGACCAGGTATTTATTTTTATGTCTCTAGGGGGAATTCGAGCACATGACCCCAAAGGCTAGCTACTCGACCACGGCGGCCCCAGAAAGTGTTAGGTAGGACACATAAATGATGTCATCACATACGTTTGTGTCAGATAATGCGCTCGTCTATGTGTTCTTGCAGATTGTTCTTCTTTTTACCGCACTGGATACACGAGTGGTCCTTGTTAAACATGGATTATACATGACAACAATAGGTCTTCAATGTTTACTGACAATAACAACAGGTGTGGAATCTTTACCGACAACAACAACAACATGTGTGCCATGTTTACTGGCAACAAAAACAGGTGTGCCATGTTTACTGACAGCAATAACAACAACAGGTGTACCATGTCTACTGACAACAACAACAGGTGTGCCATGTTTACTGACAACAACAACAGGTGTGCCATGTTTACTGACAGCAATAACAACAACAGGTGTACCATGTCTACTGACAACAACAACAGGTGAACCATGTCTACTGACAACAACAACAGGTGTACCATGTCTACTGACAACAACAACAGGTGTGCCATGTTTAATAACAACAACAACAACAACAACAACAACAACATGTGTGCCATGTTTACTGACAGCAAACATAACAATAGGTGTAGAATCTTTACTGACAACAACAACAACAACAACAGGTGTGTCATGTTTATTGACGACGACAACAACAACAGCAGGTGTGCCATGTTAACTGACAACAACAACATGTGTGCCATGTTTACTGACAACAACAACAACAGGTGTGCCATGTTTACTGACAGCAACAATAACAATATATGTGCCATGTTTACTGACAGCAACAATAACAGGTGTGGAAACTTTTACTGACAACAACAACAAAAGGTGTGCCATGTTTACTTACAGCAACAATAACAGGTGTGGAAACTTTTACTGACAACAACAACAACAACAACAACAACAGGTGTGCCATGTTTACTGACAGCAACAATAACAACATGTGCGCCATGTTTATTGACAGCAACAATAACAACAGGTGTGGAATCTTTACTGACAATAACAACAACAGGTGTGCCATGTTTACTGACAGCAACAACAACAAAAACAATAACAGGTGTGCCATGTCTACTGAGAACAACAACAACAACAACAGGTTTTCCATGTTTATTGACAACAACAACAACAACAACAACAACAACAACAACAACAAGTGTGCCATGTTTACTGACAACACAACCACCTTGGTAGACAAACGAAGTGGAGCTATCATGCAGGGTAAAGATGGTGGTCATAAAGAATTGGCAGAGGGTGCAGAGTACAACCAGTTCAGTTGATACAAAATTGGAGAAGGCGGAACGAAGGAAAAACGTAACGGTGCAGGATTTTAAACTCCAAGCAGAAGAGGCCAAAAAGATGAGAAGTTGGAACAGTTCATAAGTGTAGTCGACGGGATGTGACATTGGGAAAATTCTGGAAGCTACACCGACAGACGAACAGAAAGGCGCAGCCCTGTACACATGGTACAGTACACAATGACAACACAACTGATAAGGGCAGAAAAGGGGGGGGGACATTTCTTGCACGATTTCTAAAACAGTCTGATCAGCGGGACAGGGCTATTAGGGATACGGTTAGAGAGGCCCTGTCACAAGTAACTAGGAATGACTACTATGAAGACATGATACAGGTAGAGGATATTAGACCTGTGCTGAGGAAAACTAAAGACAGCATCAGGCCCAGATTAGGTTAGGTACACCCGTATGAAGAACATAAACGATGGTGATTTGGAGGAGTTGGTTTTTTTGTTTCAACCTTCGCATGCCAACGGTTGAAATACTCCAGGATTGATTGCACAGTTATCTAGTCCGACTCCCAAAGCCAGGCAAGGATCACTCAAAACTAAATGGATATAGAATTATCACCTTGCAAAACACTTTTGGCAAAATACTCGAGAAGATAGTAGCATGCAAGCTACAGCATCATTTGGAAAGATGCAAACTGCTCCCCAAAGCGCTTGAGAGTTACCGGTCTGGGAAGAACACCACGGTTAGTGCGGCAACATTTGCATTCGAAGTCTGTGAGGGCTTCCAAATTAAACAAGATACGGTGGCGGTGGCATTTGACCTGGAGGATGCTTACAACAGGGTCGGGTATGATCGTTTGATATACACGCTTTTGGACATTGAGGTCTGCCCTTGGATTGTCAAATGAATTTCGACAGTACTTTATGCTCGTAAAATCGCACTTCGCATGGGTTCGTGGACTTCAGAACTCTGTACTATTTATTACACCTGAGCTGCGACAGGGATCTTTAATGTATAACAAGCAAAGTCAATATCAGCAAAGTATTAATACACCGGGATTTGATAGAATCTTGACATTCACAGATGATGTACTGGTGTACAGACAGAGAAGAGAAAGGGAAAGAATGGCTGAAGACTTATAGTTGGCAGTAAACAGGGTGACGGAGTGGTTCGTCGACTCATAGGCTGTAATAAATCTAGACAAGGCATCGGTTGCGTGGTATTCCCTGGATAACCGAATCGTGAAGGCAGATGTCCTATGCATTACATTGACAGGACGTCCTGTCAGTAGTGAGATTAAATTTAAGTACTTGGGAATTACCTTCGACTGTATGTCTTTTAAAGATCGTGTGGCAGCTTTTGTGGTGATGACTGAAAACTAACTTAATGCGCTGAGGGCGATGGCAGCATCCTGGGTAGAGCAGATGATGTTTTACATGCTCTTTCAGCAGTTAATTTTTCAGTCACTGAGTATAATTTGGGGCTGATTAAAATATCAAAGTGCCAGCTTGAAAGGTTGGAGCGCATACAAAATGCGGCCATGCGAGTTATCCTGGGGTGCACAAAGAACACATCAATTATATGCATGAAGCATATACTTGCACTACCAACAATTGCAGACAGGCACAGGATCCTTCAAGCCAAATGGTACCTGAGAGTTGCTGCGGACAGGGATCACCCCCTGCATGAAGCCATGGATATGGTCATGGGTCATAGACTGACGGGAGGTAGGTCCTGGATGGCACAGGCAGAAATATATATCAGTAAGGTCTGTCGATGAAATAGAGAACATCATTCGTGAACAAGAGTGGGTAAAAGTACCGGAAGATATATAGGACTGGCACAAGGTAATAGTAACAGTGGGTTGTGAGTGCAGAGAATGGTCAGCGAGCCGCACCGAGTTTGATGTGCAAAAACTGATCCAGGACAACACACATCACGGTGGCATAGTGATATAAACCGATGGGTCAGTGGTGAGAAACAAACATAGGGGCTGGGGTTTCATTGCGAAGGCTATTGGACGATGCTTGAAAAAGGAGAGTCTGGCATATGAGACTACAACCTTCAGCATGAGTCTGGGGGTGGAAACAGACCGCTGCTATACATTGTATCCATTACGGACTACCTGAGTATGCTTAGTAAGGTGGAGAAAAGAATGTTTCCTGTAGAATGGCTTGCTCGCTTCAGAGATCACATATTGTGAGAACTGTATGGATATTCTGCCCTGATCATGCGGGAGTGCGGGGGAATGACAGGCTGGCAAGGAATGCAACTCTAGGTGGTAGATTACCTATGTACAAGGGAGATGTGGTCGCGCACCTTTGGAACCAGGTGGAGAGGGCTGTGGAGAAGACTGAGCACCCATATGTGGAGAGAATGATATGGCTGGAGATCGGCAAAGGCTGTGGACGAATCTCAAAACTGAGAAGGAAGACCAGGAGAACTTTCAATCAGATCGCGTTTGGGACTATTAACAGAATGAATCCTCGCCGAATGTAGAACGAAGGGTCGGAGCGCCTGTGGGATTATCCTGGGTGCAGTGATGACGTTTCTTAGCTCAACTCAACGTGACTGCACTATTATGCGTGACGTAAACGTTGAACATAGGTTACTTAACATCGTGAGTTGCTTCTCGTGATGAGAGATAACAGATGGACTGTGACGTCTATGAAATCCCACAAAATCCTTTGTCTGGAAGATACACAAGTTTAATTTGGGAATTTTGTTCTCTTACGACGCATCACTTTGTTTCTACACATACGTCATTTCAAATCATTCAATGATTACCGGTGTGCTGAAACCGAGATATCGGGTTCAACACTTACACCAGGCAGTTGAACTGAAATGTTGACTTCTCGTCCTTGACGTGGGGATGTAAATTACAAGTACCTCTGAAGTGAGAGTGGGTTCGCCTGATGACGAGGAACGCTGGTAATAGGGAAAGCTAATCCACACGCAAAAGTCAGTCCATTGCACTAGTAGTAGTAGCAGCTTTATGGACTACATTTGAGTTCAAAGCGAGCGAAAGCAAAAGAAATAATACTTATATAATTAACAGCTCAAAGAGTACTCATAGAAGCCTCAGTGGTTGTTGTGCTCACACTACCAACATTCTGTCTTATATGAACAGCTCAAAGAGTACTCATGGAAGCCTCTGTGGTTGATGGGGTCACACTACCAACAGTCTGTCTTATATGAACAGCTCAAAGAGTACTCATAGAAGCCTCAGTGGTTGATGGGTCACACTACCAACAGTCTGTCTTATATGAACAGCTCAAAGAGTACTCATAGAAGCCTCTGTGGTTGATGGGTCACACTACCAACAGTCTGTCTTATATGAACAGCTCAAAGAGTACTCATAGAAGCGACAGTGGTTGTTGTGGTCACACTACCAACAGTCTGTCTTGTATGAACAGTTCAAAGAGTACTCATAGAAGCGACAGTGGTTGTTGTGGTCACACTACCAACAGTCTGTCTTGTATGAACAGTTCAAAGAGTACTCATAGAAGCGACAGTGGTTGTTGTGGTCACACTACCAACAGTCTGTCTTGTATGAACAGTTCAAAGAGTACTCATAGAAGCGACAGTGGTTGTTGTGGTCACACTACCAACAGTCTGTCTTGTATGAACAGTTCAAAGAGTACTCATAGAAGCGACAGTGGTTGTTGTGGTCACACTACCAACAGTCTGTCTTGTATGAACAGTTCAAAGAGTACTCATAGAAGCGACAGTGGTTGTTGTGGTCACACTACCAACAGTCTGTCTTGTATGAACAGTTCAAAGAGTACTCATAGAAGCGACAGTGGTTGTTGTGGTCACACTACCAACAGTCTGTCTTATATGAACAGCTCAAAGAGTACTCATAGAAATCTCTGTGGTTGATGGGGTCACACTACCAACAGTCTGTCTTATATGAACAGCTCAAAGAGTTCTCATAGAAGCCTCAGTGGTTGATGGGGTCACACTACCAACAGTCTGTCTTATATGAACAGCTCAAAGAGTACTCATAGAAGCCTCTGTGGTTGATGGGGTCACACTACCAACAGTCTGTCTTATATGAACAGCTCAAAGAGTACTCATAGAAGCCTCAGTGGTTGATGGGGTCACACTACCAACAGTCTGTCTTATATGAACAGCTCAAAGAGTACTCATAGAAGCCTCAGTGGTTGATGGGGTCACACTACCAACAGTCTGTCTTATATGAACAGCTCAAAGAGTACTCATAGAAGCCTCTGTGGTTGATGGGGTCACACTACCAACAGTCTGTCTTATATGCATGTCTATAGTTTACAGTCTTTGTTTCATGCATGACTGGTCGTTTATTTTATTTTCTTTGCTCAATGCTCGTCCGGGTCTTGATTCCTGTTTTTAGAGACGTGTGCGGGGAGATGTAGACTTCTACAGAGGCTGGGACGATTACAAGAAAGGGTTTGGAACCCCAGACACCGACTTATGGATTGGAAATGATGTTATTCACAATCTCACGTCACAGGTAGTTTGAACTTTATAACGTTTTGTTTTCTTTGTCGTTGCAGTTGTGTTTTTCATTGATAGGTGTGTGATTGACCTCATGACTCTGATCTAATCATCATCATGTGCCATACCGATAAGCGTGGGCGGTCATGTTTCGATATCTCACACGATCATCAGAGTCGAAGATCAGCTCCATGTTCTTATCTCGACCATGCTACGTGGCCAAGCCATCCAGATAGTTACTTCTCTGCCATCCTCTTGTTCTTTTCCTCGCAATCTTGCCAGTTGTCAACAAGTTCTCTAGTTTATTTCTTCTCATAACGTGCCCAACAAATGTTTACTGTCTACGTCTAATTTCTCTAATCCAGTGGTTCTCAACCTTTTTTGGCCCTTTCCCCCCTTCACCATATTTTCAGAACGTCATTTCCCCCCCCCCCCCCCCCCCACCCCCCTTCCAACTTTCCGAAATTGTCAGCCTCAAAAGGTGCATTAAAAATAACATGCCTATAATAGTGAAAATACTTATTTTCTTCCATAGTTGTACATAACCTTCACATGTAAAGATACATTTTATAGTGTAGTTTTCTACAGTTAATAGCAAATGAATATGCTGATGGATATTAAAACTTAAATAGAAGCATTTTTACATTCGCAATATTTTATTAAAACACCACATTAATCATACTACAATAAACAAACAGTTAAAACGTCAAAGAATTGTAGCTTAATATACGACACCAGGATGCCAGAAAATTGTGCTTCATCAAACAAAACGCTCATTACAAAACCTGGATATTGTAGATTCTTAATTTAAATGAAAATTGTAATCAATGAGAACACTGTGATTGTTTTTTCCCGCAGCAATTCTGAAATACGCGGAGGAGTGCTTGAAAGGGCACAACGGAGATCGTTTTCAACATCTAATCTGTTGCGTCGTTTCGTTTTAATTTCTAGCAGAGCTGAAAAGCCTGACTCACAAAGATATGTTGATGCAAATGGAAGCAATGCACGGATTGCTTTTTCTGCCACTTTTGGGTATGAACCGCACATTAAAGGCCAAAATTCCGTGATTGGTTTCTCACTGAACACATTCCTTACCCCTGGATCATTTTTCAGCTCCAGAAATTCATCTTGACAATCATCAGAAACTTTTTCAACTGATAATTTGAATGGGTTTCGCACCAAATCCAGCTCATCATCACTAAGTTCAGGAAA
>JACEFZ010002885.1:0-26210 GCA_014155875.1 Cepaea nemoralis
AAAAAAAAGGGAAAAAACAAAAACCCCTAAAAAAAGAGACACAGGAATATGGGAAATCAACAAAAAAGGGGAAAAATGCCCTAATAAGGAAAAACCAAAAAAAGGGCACCCAAGGCAAAGAAGAAACTACTAGCAGTCCTAAATAACAGCTGGAAGAGAGGAATAGTCCCACAAGCATGGAAGGAAGCTATACTAATACCAGTCCCAAAGAAAGGAAAAGACCTGGAAGAACCAAATGGCTATCGACCTATCAGTCTACTGAGCTGTGTAGGAAAATTAATGGAACGCATTATCAATGGCAGGCTAACATGGCATCTGGAAGAAAACAAACTCTTAACACCACACCAAGCAGGATTCAGAAAATACAGATCCACTGAAGATCAAATAACCTATATAGCTCAGGAAATAGAGGATGCCTTCCAAGAGAAAAAGCACACACTAGCAGTCTGGATAGATTTAGAAAAAGCATTTGATAAAGTATGGAAGGAAGGACTGAAAGTAAAATTGCAAAACATGCATGTTTGTGGAAAAATGTATAAATGGATCAGCCACTACCTTGAGAACAGAACTGCCAGGACAAAAGTACAAGGACAAACAAGCAAAATGATGCTGCTGGAGCAAGGTGTCCCCCAAGGAGGAGTTCTTTCACCAACATTATTCCTAGCATATATAAATGACATCACAGAAAATTTTCCAGCCAGAATACACACATCCTCCTTTGCAGATGACCTAGCCATATGGACATCTGAAGAATATATTAGTACAGCTAACAGCAGAATACAGCAAGCCTTATTAGCGCTAGAGGACTGGTCAAAATCATGGCTAGTGAAGATAAGTGAGGAGAAAACAACATGCACAGTGTTCTCCCTCTCAAATAAAACTCAGCAACCTAAGCTGGTATTGAATGGAAAAATATTGCGCCATGAAGAAAATCCAAACTATCTAGGAGTCACCTTTGATCGTCGCCTGACATGGAAGACACAGGTTGAGAAAAATCGAACAAGAGCAAGGCAGAGAATGGCAATCATGAAAAAGCTTGCTGGTACAACGTGGGGAGCAGATGAGAAAGTTCTCAAGAAGTTATATACTGGACGGGTGAGGCCAGTACTGGAATATGGCATTGCAGCTTGGGCAACAGCAGCTAAGTCAAACTTTAACAAAATAAGTAGAGTCCAAAACCAAGGAATGCGAATCATAACTGGAAGCCTGAAGACAACGCCTATTAATGAACTAGAAAAGATCACTTGTTTACAACCAATGCAGGATAGAAGAGATAGCAGAGCCCAGCAACAAGCAGAAAAATTTAGAAGATTGACAGACCACCCTATGTACAACAGATTTAATGGTTTTGGAAAGGGAAGACTGAAGCGTAGCAACTTTGTAGAAACTGCAAAACGAAGGATTAGGGCAGATCCTATACTTAACATATCAACAGTCAAGCCCATACACAATGCACACAACTTCCCAGCTTGGAGACAGCAGCAACTGCCTGAGATGATAGAAAACATTCCTGGTATTGAGAAAAAGAACACTCAGCATGAAACCGAAAGAAGAGAAATAACCCTAAACTACATAAAAGAACATTACCCAAGCAGGAATTGGACCCATGCATATACAGATGGATCAGCCAAAAATTCAATAGAGAATGGAGGAGGAGGAATTCTCCTAAATTTAAAAAATGGAGTGAAAAAAACACATTCAATGGCAACTGGAAAATTTTCAAGTAACTTCAAAGCGGAGGTAGAGGCTTTGAAAACTGCAGCAGAAATGCTCCTGATGGAGGAAAATAAAGAGAAGCAAATAGCTATCTTCACAGATGCAAAGTCAGCTGTCTCAATACTCAAGAGCAATAACAGCACAGAACTAACTGACCTAAGAGCAGCACTCCATGGTCTATGCCAGAAATCCAAAAAAGTTGTAATACAGTGGATCCCATCACATTGCAGTATACCTGGAAACGAAGAGGCTGACAGACTGGCAAAAGAGGGCGGACGACTACCACAGCCTGACATAGACATAACCTATAATGAGGCAAAGAGGTTGATAAAAAGCACTTATAGAACCAAATGGGAATCTGAGCATCCAGGCCATCAGAAGGATGATGCATATTACAAACTCGACCGAAGAGAACAAGTAGCAATCTTCAGACTCCGCACAGGACATAACAGGCTGAAATACCACTTGTTCAATAAACTAAAGATAGGAGATACTGATGAATGTAATTGTAGAACTGGAAAAATGACAGCAAAACATTTGCTGCAGGATTGCCCAACGTATGCAGAACAGAGAAAGATATTTTGGCCCACACCTGCTTCATTTGAGGACAAGCTCTATGGAGATATCAACAAGCTCAAGTTGACCGCAGCTTACTTTAACTACATACAGGTTGACATTTAAAGGTGCATGAAGACCCAGAGGCATGAAATGAAATATTGCTTGGATAGCAAATCCATTATGTGGAAAGTCCAAATCGAAAGCTAGCTGTGTGGGCTTCTAAAAAGGTGGAAAAGTGTCCTAGTGGCACGAAATGGAATATTGCTTGATAGCAAATCCATTACGTGGAAAGTCCGAATCAAAAGCCCATTGTGTGGGCTTCATAAAAGGTGGAAAAGTGTCCTAGTGGCATGAAATGGAATATTGCTTGGATAGCAAATCCATTACGTGGAAAGTCCGAATCGAAAGCTCACTGTGTGGATGTCATCTGCAGACTGCATACTTCTGGTTTCCGGAAGAACAGCCTATGGTGAACGGAAGGCCCAATATACGGAAGTGAGGCTAAGCAGCCATGTGCAGGACGTGACGATTCCTTGGGTGAGCCCAGTACCAGAGCGCTATGTATCGGCTCTGCAAGTATGGAAGCCTCCTTGGATGGCGGGGAATGCCCATGATCTGCCCCTGCCTTCCCTTGAGGGCTGACCAGGATCTTTGGCTGTTCTATATGGACCAGCTGGGATGGGGGATAACACCACAACAGTGAGAGTCAAACGTCCTAAGAAACCCCCGGGAAGGTTAACCCGGTCAACAAATGCCCGCAGAAGTCGGATGTGTCGGCCTAACGGCGCAAGAACGCAGCTCTGCTGTAAACAGGCACAACGCAATCACATCCGAAAAAAAACTCCGGATGAACGAAGAAGAAGAAGAAGTATCTTATGCCATCAGGACCTGGAGCACTGTTTTTTGATCGTCGAAGCACAGCCTTGATTTCTTTCACTGTCACTGTGTCTTCATCCGAAGTGTCCTGGGCCTTGCATCTGTCTGAGGTGACCTCCTTGGCCAGATTCCGGCCTCCCATGTCTGTCTGGTTGCTCTGCTCAAGGTAGCGTTCAAAGAGGGCTTTGCCCTTGTCCTCGTCAGTCCTCTGCCAGATGAGGTCAGCACCTTGGAAGTCAGGAATGCTCTTATTCTTGACTACACCACTCATGCTTTTATGTAGTCGCCAGAACAATTTCAGTGACTTGTCTGTGCTTACTCTTTGACACACCTCTGCCCATTTTTCGCTTTTAACCACCGTGACCAGTTTTTTGAAATAGCTTACTTTTGTGTGCATCTCTCTTTCTAAGTGCAAGCAGGAACTAGGATGACCAGCTCTGTTCTTCTTGGCATTTTGCCATCTCCTTACAGCACTACGCTTATCCACCCAAGCCTTCTCCACCTCGAAACTCCACCACCAGTATCCCACCCTTTCGCCTGTCTTTTCGGTCAGATCGGTAACACTGGTAGCATCTGATTTTGAAGGCTATATTTTCGTTGAGGTGAGTCTCTTGCAAGCAACAAACGCTTACATTGTCTTAGGCCAAGATGTTTTCTAGTTCTATTCTTTTTTGTTGACACCTTCTGTGTGTATCAGATTTGCATGTAAGATGAAAATTGTGGAAATGGTTCAGGGATTATCTGGATTAACTGAATTATTAAGAAACAGTCGATCAGCAGGAAATTGATAATGTGCTGAATGAGCAGAGTGACTGAGAAATAGAATGAGAGTGTCAGAATAATACTGAATTGTCATAGTTAGATTAAACTTTGTTTTAAGAAACTACTCTTGAATATTAAAATTAATAAATTCTGTTGTTTTACATGTCTCTTTGTACATGTAGTCCTGGTTAGTAGACACTAACTCTAAACTGTCATACATTTCATAATTTTATTTGAGCTGTATTCTATATTAATATTATCATGGGAATCCCATGGGATGAGATGGGATGGGACAGGCATAAATTACCATGGGATGGGATGGGATGGGACTGAAAAATTTGCCCCATGGACAAGCTTGATTACTGCGCACGTTGGAAATCGAAAAAGAGTAGCCTAACGGCGCTGCCCGAGCAAAATTTCGAGTTAAACATCTACCGAAGTATTTAAGGACCCTCGCCGGTGCTATGGAGTTCGTGCACTGAGCTGAGATTCTCCGGACTCAGGCTTGAGTTAGGAGTAGAACGGAGCACTTATGGGTTATACCCGTGCGCCGTGATGTTGATCCGTCGACTAAACTAAAAAAAATATCACCTCTGTCTGTAAATGTCTTCTCTGTGTGTTACTAGGTCTCCCGCTATTTCGTTTGCCTTGTGGGTTCCAGACAAAAGAATCTAGTTATATTGTCCTCAGTTTTTCTCAGTGTGTGTCCTATCTTATGGGTTCCGGACAAGAGAATCTAGTTATATTGTCCTCAGTTTTTCTCAGTGTGTGTCCTATCTTGTGGGTTCCAGACAAGAGAGTGTCTAGTTATATTGTCCTTGTGATATATTAGATTTTCACAAACGTAACATCACGATTAAATATTTCCAGGACGACAAAATTTGGCGCTCACCGCAACCGAATTATTTGTTCCATAATGGTACGATCCAAGATTTAATATACCCGTTGGGAATGAAAAACATTAACCCGGAAAGGACCGTATAAATAGCAGCGCGCAGAGCGACATGGCCTGTTTGTACATCAGTCAGCATGAGACATAAGAACTGAAGCAGCGGAAGGAGTAAGAGAGTTTCAAAATTCATGAGAAAAGAACATCATCAGCCTACGAAATCGCTGTGAGAAATTGCATCGCATTCAGATCATGAAACGTGTCGACATGTTGAGGTCATTCTGATAAATAAGGTAGTGGTCTTATTCATGTCAATCCAGACCTGACTTGGTGAAGTTTGAATGCAGCACCTGTTGAGTGAGCACATGGTTGAGTGATGCCCTTGATAGAGTAGCGTCGAACCTTATCTACCTGCAACCATTCCATTTGTCTCATAGGAGAGGTAATCTTTATTTAAATAAGTACCGGCCAAGACAAAGGAAAACAAGAGCCAACTTATGTTCTACTACGCCCAGGAACAATAATACTACAATTGATGATAGCCAGAGTGATTCCCAAAGCTGGAAGTGGAGAATCCTGATTGGAGACAGTTCTTTTTTTTCAGATCATCCAGACCAGTAAAGGATTAGCTTTACAGGCCACTGCGAAAAAATCTAAACTGTTAATATCTACCTTATCATGGGCACATCAAGTCTGTAATATTTAATGTATATGTATATGTCCTTATTTCTATGACAGGAAATTGTAATTTTGAATGCAATTTACAAAATCCATATTTATGTTTATTACATCAATAAAACTAAGGTCATGTCATGTATTGATTGTATTTTACTTGTCATAGTCAAATTGTTTTAAAGTACCCTAGATAGAATTAATTAGTTGGTAGAGGAGAGGCAAGGAACCACTTGGGAATAAATTGGGTATAAAAGGGAGTGCAACTTTTTCAGTATTTCCTAAAGGTATTCTTTGGTTCTCTAAAACTCTATTTCTGGTCACAACAATTGAGTCAGTACAACTAAATTAATTAAACGGGCAGGATCACATTGGGAAAAATGATTTTTCATCATTTATCTCTGTGGGGTTGAGCCATCAATCAAACCCATATCCGACAGTCCTCAGGCTGTCCCAGTGTGTGTCCTATCTTGTGGGTTCCAGACAAGAGAATCTAGTTATATGGTCCTCAGTTTTTCTCAGTGTGTGTCCTATCTTGTGGGTTCTATACAAGAGAGTATCTAGATATATTATCCTCAGTTTTTCTCAGTGTGTGTCCTATCTTGTGGGTTCCAGACAAGAGAGTGTCTAGTTATATTATCCTCAGGTTTTCTCCAGTGTGTGTCCTATCCAGCGCTAGCAACGTTTCCTCACCTCTTGGTTCACTGTGATCTGTCTAGTTCTCTCCATGAGTTCTACATTGGTGATTCTCTCATACCATTTTATTCCCACTATTCTGTTCAGGCACCGATTCGTGAATGATTGTAGATTATTAGTAATTCTTATAGTTTTATCCATGTTTCTTGCCCATATATTGGTACTGGTTTAACATTGGAGTTAAAAATGCACAGTTTAGTACTAAGTTTAATTTCCATTATTAACTTCTACAAATTTCCTAGTGCCATTAAAGAACTTCTTGGTTTTGTATTCTTAGTATAACATATATATTTGTTTCCCCATTTTGCCCACGTTGATTCCCAAATTGGTGTATGATTCCGCCACCTGAAGTGAGGTTTCATCAAGGGAGATAAGGTTGTTGTTTGCTTGGTTTAATCTCATTATTTCCGTGACGGAGGGGATAACAAAGCCCATGGGAATATCGGTACATGAAGTCCATAAGCGGGCACTCTCCCGCTGTTTATACTTCACCTCGACACGGCAAGGTACAAGAGGAACATGATGAGATGCGATGAAATTTTCGCGAAAAACAACTTGGATTTAGAAAAAACAAAGGATGCACATATGCCTTCTTTGCTCTTAGACAACGAATAGAAAAATCAATAGAATTTAATGACATACTCTAATTTGCCTTTGTCGACCAAGAAAAGGCATTTGATAGAATAGATAGAAACAAGCTATTGGAACTCCTTAAAAGATATGGAGTGAGTACACACATAACAATCTTATGTAGAAGCTTATACACCAACAGTGAATGCACAGTAAGAACAAATGGTGGATATTGAGAACTCTTCTCCATAAGATCCGGAGTATGACAAGGTTGTGTCCTGTTCCCCCCCCCCCCCCCCAACCCCCTATTACAGTGCTAGGTTGTATCATAAAACAGCAAGTTAAATGGTTTAGCCATATAACTAGATTACCAGCTAACAGTATACCGCAACAAGCAATGATGTACAGACCAGACGGAAGCATTGTAAGAGGCCGGCCACGTAAACAATTTATTTTTTTTCCCGCATATCCTTTACAGGACATCGCTGTCAACATCAGCATCTTTCAGTTGATTGTTGATTTCTTGGCAAGATTACGCTCACTAGTTTGCCATTGCTTTCTGAGCGGCCGGCTCAAATACCCCGTAAGTTACCGCCGGGGAGAGAACCTCTACCAATTCTCGCGCATTAGCCACCGGACGCTGATGCATATGCTGGGGGGAGGATCTGAGCACCTATGGACATGTCCGGAGTGCAACGAAGATACCCCAACTGATAACTGATAACTGGTAATTCTCGCGCAACGTCACGTTACTTACGAAAGCATACGAGATTACGGAGAAAGTTGTGTAACCTCTAGACCAGAGAGATCAGCACGTAAACAATGGATAGAGGGAATTACAGAGTCCATGGGAATCTCGATATATGATGCCCATGAACGGGCACTCTCCAGCTGTTTATGCTTCACCTCGACACTGCAAGGTACAAGAGGGACAGGATGAGACGATGAGATGAGATCTGTTTGAAACCGTGCCAAATAGAGCCATCACATTTGGCCGGTTAAAGCAGATAAACCTTACCACTACCCGAAAGCAACGCTAACCAATGCGATCTGTCAGTCCTTTTTGTGTGTTGTTGTCCGCCCTTCTGGCTCGCGGTTACGAAAGTCATGGGAGTTCACCCTGGGTAAATAGTTGATTTGTTGGCAGCCTTTATCTATGTAAATCCAAGTGGCTAATGACTAATGTCAGAGCTCTCCTGGATTTCTGTTTGTGTTGCAACTATTTTCAAGTCTCTTTTGTAGAGCGACTTATTTCTGTTGGTGTTGCAAAGTCTCCCTTATAAGGTGACATTTTTGTGGGCGTTGCAAAAATTATTTCTAAGTCTCATTTGAAGGTGACTTGTTTCTGATTACTGTTGTAATCGCTGGTGTCAGTCTCGCATGTTAATATGTCTTATTTTTGTCAATGTCAAAGTTCTTCCTGTGGAAGTGCCCCATCTTTCGTTACGGTGTCTCGCTTTTGTTAATTAAGTGTCACATTCTGCGCAGTTTATGTTCAGTAATGGTACTTGATGTACCCTCAGACTTGGCTTAGAGGTCAGAGGTCTGGTTATTTGCAAGGGACCACCCATTGTTAATGATTGATTTTAAACTGCAATTGTCTTTACTGTTTGGTTTTATGCTTCAGAGTTTCTATGAACATTTGTTGTCCCTGAAGTTGTAGAATCTGATAAATAAAGAACTTTTGGTGATGTTCCTGATTGTTTAGTTTAGTCTGTGTAAGTTTAGTTTGTATATTCACTGTTACTATTACTGCCTAATAGCTTAATCCATCGTCTGGACTGAAACATAAACAATAGTTCCAGCCCCTGTCTCTAGAATCCAGAAAAGCTTTTTCCTTTTCAACTTTCCCTGTTGCTGACGTTGATGGGTTTTCAGTCTTTATTTTTCTCTTATTTTTCTTTGGTCCGAACGTAGTCATAGAAGCTCTCTGTCTCTTAACATCGTAAATAGTATATTATAGTAGTTAATACGCTTCTATTATTATATTATTATCTCGTTTCCCTACTCGGCTTCATTTGTCTTTCCTCTACGAATTTTTAGACCTCTCATCACGTGTGATTAGTTTATCCTGCATGAATGCAGACACATGGAGCAGTTAAAGTTCTCAATCCATATAAAGATACCGTTCTTTTTTAAATGATGCACAACGGCAAATGGTCCTTTTAGAAATCATGGTACATGCTGGCTATATGGTGCTAGTGTGTGGGTGATGTGGTGAATATCACGCCTGCCCTTCCACTTCCCAGGAAATTATTGGATGTGTTAACTCGGGATTTTAAAAGAAAACAATTTCTTTTTATAGTCCATGCCGTGTGGCGTTGATGATCATGTCTGTCCACCACCGTCTGTATCGTGTACTGCCAATCTTCTTATAGTCCATGCCGTGTGGCGCTGACGATCATGTCTGTCTACCGCCTTCTGTCTCGTGTACTGCCAATCTTATAGTCCATGCCGTGTGACATTGATGATCATGTCTGTACACAGCCTTCTGTCTGGTGTGCTGCCAATCATTTCTAATACTTTTGTTCCTCTATGGCATGATGTCAAACTGTCCAGCAACTTCTCTCTTGGTCTCCCGCTGCATCTCTTACCCTCCAACCTCCCCCCCCCCCCCTTTGTGACGACAAACTCCAGCTTTCCATTTCTCATGAGAGTACTGCAGAGTTATATATCATGTGAAGTGAATAAATAAATAATTCCTTATCTTAAGTGAATAAATGAATAATACCTTATCTTGAAGTGAATAAATGAATAATAATTTATCTGAAACACTTAACACGCATAATCACAGGTATTGTTCAAATAAGAACAGCTGTTTTCCCCGCGGTAATTCCTCATTTACCATGATCTATTTCTAGTTTAGTTTACTCGATGGATCAACATCACAACACACGGGTGTAACCCATAAGTGCTCCGTTCTACCCCTAACTCAAGCCTGAGTCCGGAAAATCTCAGCTCAGTGCACGAATTCCATAACACCGGCGAGGGTCCTGAAATACTTTGGGTAGAATTTTAACTCGAAATTTTGTCCGAGCAGCGCCGTTATGCTACTCTTTTTCGATTTCCAACTGCCAAGGGATCTTTTACGTGCGCAACAATGCACACGGGCATTCGATCACATTATCCAGAAACACGGGGAAAATTTTATTACTAGAAGTCCACGTGAAAAAATCCCGGCCTGAACCCGGGACCTCCAGAACTCGAGACGGACACCATACCTCGAGCCCACTCAGCCCCCCCCCCCCCCCCCCTCCCTTAGGGGCTTCTCTGGGGTATCTCTTTCTGATTGCACAATACCAACTAGAACCGCCTAAGTGTTAACACCCCACTATACTTCAGCAATCGTTTATTGGAGCCGGGTTCGATCCCTCGGCAAGGTGTGGGATGTTTTTTTTTTCTGTCGAGGGCGAAAAGAAAATCCTAACCTGCACAGTTCGCAGCGACTGCACTAGCCAGGCGGCCTTAACTCCTCAGGCTCAAAGACCCCTCTGCCATACAACGCATGGTACTATATTGGCAGTAAATGACAGTTTATTGTTCGCCGAGTATTGCATACGAACTGCTTTTTCTTTGTTAACGCTATGTTCACGTTATTAGGTTTGAAAAATCTAAGTTTTATAGCCTTACTACTGCACAGGGATTCCTGATGACTTATTAATGAGATGCAGTGAAATATCATCATCATCAAGTGCCGTGTCGGCTGGCGTAGGCGTTCATGGCTTTCCATAGATCTCGGTCTTTGGTGTTCTGGAATATATCAGGCAATAAATCGTGCAACAGGTTGTTTATGGCTTCAGTGTTTAAGTTTACTGAGGGAATACTTTGTTTTGAATTACCAGAGCAAATTGCTATCAAGTACCGTTAGCGCGCCAAAAGGGAGCTATAACTGTTATACCTTCCTGGGTTTGGTGACGTCAGGCGGAGTGAAGACGTTGAGATACAGGCAGTCCTCGTTCATGACCTTGGAGCTGTCAGGCCACACCTGCAGGCAGGCCGGCCTGAAACTAGGGAAACATGAGATTCAGATGTATTAAACATAAAAGAAAACATCAAATTCGAATGAATGAAATACCAAAAGAAAACATCAAGTTTGAACGAATGGCACATAAAAAAACATCAAGTTTAAATTAATGAAACACCAAAACAACATCAAGTTTGAATGGATGAAACACCACAAAACAAACCATCAAGCTTGAATTAATGAAACACCACAAAACAAGAAGCAGAATGGGTCAGCTTTACTGAAACACGATCGCATGTGACAAAATAGACGTCATGGCATAAGCCTCAACGTCCCGGGAGGGGGTTGGGGGGGGGGGGGCGGCACATTTAATAAAATGCTTGAACATCAATTGTCTCAAAGCAGTTTCGTGTTGTGGGTCTGTGTTTGCCTATCGCTCGCTCACTTGAAGAAGAACGTGTTCAGGCAGCATGTAACCGTTGATCTATCATCATCATCATCATCATCATCATCATCATCATCATCATCATCATCAAGTGCCATGTTGGCTGACGTAGTCGTCCATGTCTCTCCACTGATCTCGTTCTGGGTCCACTCTGCTGCTGATATTCCTGCATGCCACAGTCTCAGTCGTCAGTCTCAGGTGACGTTCTGGCTTGATGTAGGTTTCATCTTTGTTGCTGTACTCATGTCTGGTGAGGTTCTGGCTTGATGTAGGTTTCATCTTTGTTGCTGTACTCATGTCTGGTGAGGTTCGCGCGCTTTGTAGTGTCTGGTGTTGTTAGGTTCCCGCCCCGTCTGATGGTGTGCTTTTTTTCAGGGAGTGGTTCATGGGTAGTCGAGCAGTTGGTTGTATGATAGCGCCGTCACATTCACATTGTCCAGACCGGAGAGCCAGGAGGAATAGGTGACCATTCTTTCCCTCGCTTGTACGTGTGATTTGATATGGTAAGCGTTAAATTGCGATATACACACATCTACACACACACGATTGCGCACGCAAGCACACACACACATATACACACATACGCTGTGGCAAAGGGATTCGTAATCCCGCAGACGGAGTTCGAAACGCAGCTGCTGGTGATTTGTAAGCAGAACACGTTGCCCTCGTTTTTATACACTGATATGAGTGTCGGTTGTTTAGAAACAATATTAACTTACTTAAAGTAAACTTTCCTAGTAAATCAGTAACAGCCAATACATGCTGGAGTTGACTGCGCCGTCCTGAAGAAGGACATGCAAATAACTTGTATAGGTATACATATATGTAAAATACAACTTCAACGTACTTATCTGAAGATATGACGGCATCAGATCCATTGCCCACAAATGGCTGAGGCGGTTTAAACCGTAGGTCGTTGATTGGAGGCTTGGCGAAAGGGATTCCGTAGAATGCGAAGTAAGGCTTCTGTGAGGCTTGTGCCTGTTTGTCCACACCTAGGAACAGCAGATTTCATTGAAATGTTAGTGTTTGTGCCATGAAAATGTTAGTGTTTGTGCCATGAAAATGTTAGTGTTTGTGCCAGGAAAATGTTAGTGTTTGTGCCAGGGAAATGTTAGTGTTTGTGCGAGGAAAATGTTAGTGTTTGTGCCAGGAAAACTAAGATGGGTTAGAAACTGTAATTGTAGTAGCCGTGGTATTTGTGGTGGAGGGTGTGGTTGTAGTAGTAGTAGTAGTAGTAGTAGTAGTAGTAGTAGTAGTAGTATTAGTAGTAGTAGTAGTAGTAGTAGTAGTAGTAGTAGTAGTAGTAGTAGTAGTAGTAGTAGTAGTAGTAGTAGTAGTAGTAGTAACAGCAGCAGTCATAGTATTAGATACTAGCTGTGACAGGTTCAGTAACTATATATACATACTAACTGTGACACAGGTTCGGTAACAATCATTTTTCATTCATACTAGCTGTGACACAGGTTTTGTAACTATACACCCATACTAGCTGTGACCAGGTTCAATAACTATACATTCAAACTAACTATGACACTAGTTAAATAACTACACTTTCATACTAGCTGTGCAATAAGTTTAATAACTATACATTCATACTGTCAGTGACAAATACTATACTGACTGTGACACAAGTTCCGTAACTATACATTCATCTGTCTGTGACATTTATACTAGATGTGACACAAGTTCTATAACTATATATTGACACTATACTGACTGCAACACAAGCTCGGTAACTATACATTTATACTACACTGACTGCAACACAAGCTTGGTAACTATACATTTATATTACACTGACTGTAACACAAGTTAGGTAACTATACATTTATACTATACTGACTGTAACACAAGTTCGGTAACTATACATTTATACTATACTGACTGTAACACAAGTTCGGTAACTCACCTTGCACCTTCCCGAATGGAAATTGAATTTCCGGAGCGGGTCGGACAAGCACTGGAAAGATCGCCAGAATACAAAACAGAACCGACATCTTCATCAAATCTGCCCGGGCCACAAATCTTGTATAAGTGGTCTTTGCGTCTTTCTTTGGTCAGACTCGTCGAATTTAAATACTGGTCTCTTAAGAGATACTTTGGTTCTGGTAGTGAGACGCTATTTGCTCAAGGTCTGTTCTGTCGAGTCATTCTGATAATGTCAACAGTTAATACGAGATATACGAGAGCTAGGCATACAATTGTACCCACGAGCAAATAGACTGATTATATTCTGTATAGAAAGGGGGTATTCTGTTATAATGTTAACATAATAGATGGATCTTCTGTTTCGTCTTCACTGATAAGTCTGCAGTGAGTCTATTCCTGCATAGGTCTAGACGACCAGGTCTTGGTGTCTGGGATCATCATGTGTTACTCACATTATGCTGTGTATGTTTGGTTGATTAGTTAGATAGTTAGTTAGTTAGATAGCTAGTTGGTTGGTTGGTTGGTTGGTTGGTTGGTTGGTTGGTTGGTTGGTTACGTTAGTTAGTAGTTAGTTAGCTTGGTTTGACACCAAATCGGCTACCCGCGCTTGGTTTAGCCAGCCTCTCACATCCTGGGTCGAACCCCCCCCCCCCCCCCCCCCCCCCCCCCCGAAAAGCATAAAGACTGGTTTTATGAAAATTCCGAAGACATCAACCAATTGCTGGCCGAGAAACATCTTCTCCTCAAGGCACATTTGAATGACCCGAAGTCAACATTAAAAAAAAGATGCCCTCAAGAACATTCAGATAGTAGTGCAGCAGAAACTTCGGCACATGCGGGACTCCTGGCTGAACAGCAAAGCTGATGAAATTCAAGGTTTTGCTGACAGACATGATATGAAAAACCTCTACAACTCACTGAAAGCGGTCTATGGTCCTACATCACCAGGCACAGCTCCCCTCCTCAGTGCAGATGGGGGAACATTGGTCGCCGATAAGAAAGACATCCTTCAGCGCTGGGCGGAACATTTCAGCAACATCTTAAATGCAACTTCCTTCTTCGATGATGAAACCATCAACTGCCTTCCTCAAGATCCCATCAATGATACACTTGATGACTTGCCGACCATAGTGGAGTTAAACAAAGCCATCCAGCAACTCTCCAGCGGCAAGGCACCTGGTCTGGACTCCGTCCCGGCAGAGATATACAAGGCAGGTGGGCCGGTCCTAGCAGTGCAGCTTCACCAAGTCTTTACAAACATATGGGTGAACGAGACCATGCCACAAGATTTCAAGGACGCGTCAATAGTCCACCTTTACAAACGAAAAGGAAACCGCCAATCCTGTGACAACCACCAAGGCATCTCCTTGCTTTCAATTGCAGGGAAGATACTCGCCAGAATTCTTCTCAATCGCCTCATAGCCCATCTCGATCAAGATCTTCTTCCCGAGAGCCAGTGTGGCTTCAGAAAAGAACGTGGAACTAATCTCATCTCATCAAGTTCCTCTTATACCTTGCGGTGTCGAGGTGAAGTATAAACTTCGTGAGAGTGCCCGATTATGGGCTTCATATGTCGATATTCCCATGGTCTCTGCTATTCCCTCCGTCCAACGTTTACGTGGTCGGCCTCTTCCTCTGATTCCATCTGGTCTGTACATCATTGCTTGTTGTGGTATGCTGTTGACTGGTAACCTACTTGCATGGCCAAACCATTTGACTTGCTGCTTTCTGATATAATCTAGTGCTGCTTTAACCCCCACTTTAGTCCTGATTTCTTCATTTCTGATCTTATCTCTTCTTGATACGTTGAGTATTCTTCTCAGGAACCTCATTTCTGTTGTTGTGATTTTTCTTTTCTCTTTTTCCGTCATTGTCCAGGTTTGGCATTGGTAGCATAGAGTTGGCAGGAAGATTGTGTTTTAAAGTGCTTTCTTAGTAGTTATTGATACACATGTTTGTTCTTTAGTATTGGTGTCATTTGTCCAATGAGTTGATTTGCCTTATTGCACCTATTTTCGATCTCGTCTTCTGATCTGCCATTTGATGATATTATACTTCCTAGGTACTTGAAACTCTTTGGAACTGTGGAACTGTTGACATAATTTTCGCTGCAAGGCAGCTGCAAGAGAAATGTCAGGAACAGAACTGCGATATGTTCTCCACTTTCATTGACCTTACCAAGGCTGTTGATACAGTCAGCAGAGAAGGACTGTGGAAGATTATGGCAAAATATGGCTGTCCACGAAAGTTTGTCCAAATAGTGCGGCTATTTCATGATGGCATGCAGGCAAGAGTACAGGAAAATGGTGAACTGTCTGAGCCCTTTCCTGTCACCAATGGAGTGAAACAAGGATGTGTCCTGGCACCAACACTGTTCAGCCTCATGTTTTCAGCTATGTTGACGAATGCCTTCGAGAACAACGACATTGGAATAGACATCAACTACCGCATGGATGGAAAGTTATTCAATCTCAGAAGGCTGAAAGCTAAAACCAAAATTGACAGCGACACCGTCAGAGAGCTCCTGTTTGCTGATGATTGCGCTCTATACGCCAACTCAGAGGCGGACATGCAACATAATGTTTCAGCCTGTGCCAACTTTGGGCTCAATATCAATTTGGAGAAGACTGTAGTTATGAGTAGTTATAAATGTAGGATTCGGGTATTATTTGGTGGATTGACCTGTGGATTGACGTTGACCTCGGTTGATTTTCACTCCCCCTCGGTCATGAAGTTGGGTAAGGGGTGGTATGTAGGGGTAATATTTAACTTTTATATTTTGGGTTGTATAGTAAAAAGGTGTGTACCACATAATCAACATGAAGCACCCTCTTGCAGGGGTCAACAAGAAAAATCATTCATACCACTAAAAAACAAAACAAGAGCTCGTTTTCATAATTTTTATTTTTTTCATCAAATTTCCAATAGTGTGTAGAAGAGTCAAACCATTGACAAAGTACATTCATTTTTATTGGTCGTGACAAAGGTGACATTGAGTCTTTTATATAGCCATTTCATACATATGACCACTTTAATAGAACATATGGACACCAAACAGTAGAAAACATATAGCGGCATTACCTAACAATTTCATTGTTTCTGTCGTAATACTCTCAGCTGGATTGTTATCCCCTTGGCTACGGGCATTAGACACTGTTTCCCCAAATTGTTTAAAACAACTAACCGGTCGATACTCTATTGTCTGGTAGATGTGTGTAACCACCAACCCATGGGCTAGATACCACTTTAAAAGAGAGGTGGCTAATAATATTTTCTTCCCGAAATAACTACCAATCAATGTCCGGCGTGAGGTACTCATAAATACTTCATAAATACGCCAATATCGTCCCTCGACACTTATGTGTTCTTAAAAAATAGGGGGGGGGGGGGCATTTCGACAAAGGACTCTTGTAAAAACAGTCGGGTCTCTATATCACACTCCACCAACCCGAAAAATGTATCACTTTTTACAACCTCAATTATCTGGTTTTCACTCAACCCCAAGGAAGTTGTGTGGGTTCCCGTAAGAAACGATTTAATCAACTCAATTATTGACAGATTTGTCTGTTGTACTCTGTTTTATTAAACTTATCAACAGGGTAAATGTACCACGTTTGGTCACGCCCACCGACATGGCACACGATGACTGAAGAATTACTGCCCTACACAAAAATCTAATTTATTTAAAATTAATAACTAAGCTGGTAGTGTTATGTCTTTTCGTTACAAACTTGAGTGAGAAGTCTTATCGACAACGTTAAATTTATACAAGAGACAATATCACAATCATAGACACATTTCAAGCGAACGAAAGAAGAAGCGACACATGATAATGATAGACCCAGAGCGGTTACCGACATGAAACATAATGTATTCTTTTTTTCGGCGTTACAAAGTGTCTATCTTCTTATCTGTGGGCGTAAGCGAAAGAGATACCAAAAAGAAAAATAGTAGACAACGGTATATTGATGAACAGCGGTTTAAAGCGTGCGAAAGAATTATAAAATTAAAAAAAAAAAAAAAAAAAAAAAAATATTACACTTTGAGGATCGAACCACTGCCACCCGAACACAAGCCAAGTGCGCTATCAACTAAGCTATTACTTCTGGTAACACTGGTCTTACAAAGCAAAGATACAACAGCAACCTTGCAAGTGTGACTGTCGGAGATGATAAAAATAAGAATTACAGCGATAGACAAAACATATTTCTAGAACAGACATTTATAAACATATTATACAAAAAATTACTCCGCTATTATGTTTAAACACCAATAAAGTATGGTTTTCAGTTGTATAAAAAGTAACATAATTTATTCGTACAACTGTGCTATGCCCGCTTCCGAAAAAGTCAGATTTAGACAAAATTATTCAAATATCAGAAAAAGGAACCGTGTAATATTTAATAATACCAAGTTTTAAGTATTTTAAAAGGCAATATAGCATAATAAACCATTCTTATATATTTAAAAAAAATTATTTATGTATGCAAACTCGGAACAGGCACGCGTCGTATGACGCCTTAAATGTGTAATAAAATAACTTTTTGATAGGTCAAAGTAATAAAACTTATAATCAAATGAAAGATTATGATGTCGTTGATTTAAAAAAACCAAGTTTGATGTTGTTTTACGAAATATATCAAGAGATATTGATATTATAAACTCAGCGTGTTGCACATTTGTGGCTAATTTAGTTCCGTTGCGAATTTTGTCCGGAGCTACGTGTTGGCAAGCTTTCTCGGATGACCGCGCTTGTTAACAAAACACCGGTCACACTACAGTGTGTTTAGGGTAACCACAGTGCGAGATATAAGGGCTGCCCTGAATATAAACTAACAGAGACGGCATGGAGAGAGTCAGTCCTTACACAAACCCCGATGAGGGTCGCAAGGTGGAGACAAGAAAACGCACGCAAAGAACCAGATACAAGATCAGAAATAAGAATATTGCAATCCGAAATGAATAATATGAAGAACAAGATAGCAGACAAGGACGTAGGAAGAGACAGTACACAAGACAAGGAAGAGACAGAAAACAACGAACTAAAGACAGTTATAAGACGAATGGAAGAAGCTGAAAAAAGCATGCTAACCATGAAAAAACAACTTGAAGACGCAGTAACACACACGCGAAAAATAACCCAAGAGCTGGAGGCAGCCAAAACACAGCTGAAAAACCAGTTAAAAGAGAACCAAACAGCCAATGAAAAGATAAAAGAATTAGCCAAAAAGATGGAGGTAACCAGACGAGAATTTAGTAACCAGACGAATGAAAACCACACGGCCACAGAACAGATGAAAGTAAAACTACGCGACATCGAACTATCAAACACAGAGGTAGAAAAAGGACGCAACCACTAGGCCATGACCTTAAAAAATTGAAGCAACAGACTGATAGAGAAATCAAAATGATTAAACAAGCAGTGGAAAATATGATAAACAAGGAGGAGTTCACACGAATACTACCAGCATTAATGGAGAAAGCGAAGAAGGGCCCGATCATACTTCAGGAATACACTGAACTAGCAAACAAGATGTTACAGGAGACAAGCGAGGAAGACAGCGAAACATCGGAGAACTGAAGAGAACAATAACCAATCAAAAACAGAAATACAACACGACCATGGAAAAAAACAACATTAGAATAGTACAATGGAACTGCAGAGGCATGAAAAAAAACCTCCCCAGCACCATGGAACAACTAGGGAGGGAAAATAGTATCTATGCCCTGCAGGAAACATTCTTGAAACCAAAGGACAGCTACAAATGCAAAGGCTTTAAGATACTCAGGAACGACAGGACAGAAACAAACAGGAGGAGGAGTCGCCCTACTCATACAAGACAATCTACAAATATTAGAAAATGGAAACATTCAGGACAACCAACTTCGAGGGAATCACAGCGGAGATTGCGAGTAAACCCAACAACCTAACCATAATTAACGTATACTGCCCTAAAGGAAAAATAGAAGAAGAAGACCTAATAGAGATAAAGAACAGAATCAAAACATCAACAATAATAGTCGGGCGACTTCAACTGTTGCCACCCAGTGTGGGGTGGATCAAGAAACAGCGTAGCGGGAACAAAATTGATCGAATTTATAGACAGTAACCAGCTAACAGTGCTAAATGACGGGTCGATGACACGAATAGACCCCAACCCGAGAAGATACGACACAGCAATCGACGTAACAATAGTAACAACGGGCCTAACAAGGAGCCATTGGGAAGTAAAAGAAGACACCAACAGCGATCACCTACCGATAATCATCAACACAAACACGAGAGCACAGAAGAGTAAGGAAAGTAAATAAACCGACCTTTCACTTCAAGAACGCGAAATGGGAGCAGTTTAGAGAAGAACTGGAGGGGATGGAGATAGAACAGACAGAAGGTGAAGATATAGACAAATACACAGAAAAGAATCACTAACAACATCCTACAGGCCGCGGTAAAAACACATCCCCAATAGAAATATGCCTGCATACCTGACAGCGGCCACACAGAGAACGCGAACAACAGGAAAACAATGGAACAAACAACCAGCTGGTTGGTGGAACCAGAGCTGCACAGAGGCGCTGGAAAAAAGAAAGAAAGCGCTCCAACAATACAGAAGAATGAGGACAGACGAAAACTACAACGAATACAAAATTCAGAGGAATGAAGCCAACAGACTGATAACCAAAGCCAAAGAAACAGCATGGAAAACGTACTGCCAGAAATTGTCACCAGACACACCCACAAAAGAAGTATGGGAGCAAATAAAAGCTATACAAAGAAACCAAACAAACAGCAATATTCCAACAATAAAAATACCAACACTAGCAGTAACAGACAAAGAAAAAGCAGACGCGTTCGGCAAATACTTCTACGAAGTCTGCTCCAACATGTCACTAGGAGAGCAGGAAAAACAAAGACGAGAAAAATACGCTGAAGAGGTGGAAGAACTGCAACAAGAAATAGAGGACTTCTACATGGACGCAGACATAACAACTGACGAAGTAACATCAGCAATCAAGGAAAAGGACGACACAGCAGCAGGGTCAGACCATCCTAAACTATACAATACTGAAAAGGATACCAAGAAAAACAATAGAGACAATAACAGCTCTCTACAACAAAGTGTGGCACACGGGACAAATACCAGCACAATGGAAGAAGGCGACAGTTATACCAGTCAAAAAGCAGTTCAAGAACTCACAAAGAATCGACTCATACAGACCAATATCCCTGACATCACACCTCGGAAAAAATTATGGAAACAGTCATCAATAAAAGAATCACACACCACCTGGAGAAAAACGGACTAATTAGCGAACAACACAGTCAGGGTTTAGAGCCAACCGAAGCGCAATTGACCAAATAATTAAGCTAGAAAACCACGTAAAGAGGGCATTCAAAAAGGAGAGAAAACGATAGCAGTATTTTAGATCTGGGCTAAAGCATATTACCAATGCTGGAGAAAAGCAGCTCTGATCAAAATCAACAAAATAGGGATAATAGGCAGGACATATCGATATATCGAAAACTTCCTACAGAACAGAAGCTTCACCGTACGAATAAAAAACGAGGAATCCAGAACCTATGAGCAAGAAAACGGAATACCACAGGGATCGGTAATATCACCAACAATATTCACAATATTAGTAAATGACCTAGATGAAGAAAAGCTAGAAGACAGGATAGGGATATCGCAATTCGCCGACGACTGTGCAATATGGAGAAGCGGAAGACACATAAAAACCACAAGAGACCGACTACAACGGCAACTAAACAGAATTGCCAAATGGATGGAAAAATGGGGCTTCCAGATCAACACAGACAAAACGGTCAGTATGATATTCAACGCGAAAAGAAAACGAAACTACACGGACGGGGGACATCAAGATCCAAGGGAAGAATATAAAGAGAACAAAAAACACAAGATTCCTCGGGATGACACTAGACGAACAACTAAGTTGGAGAAAACATATAGACCAGACAGTCGAAAAAGGCAAAAAGACAATAAATATTCTAAGAGTATTAAAGGCAGTGGATGGGGAGCCCATACAAAAACGATGCTAATGCTATACAAATCTCTGATCAGAGGAAGAATAGAATACGGAAGCATAGTATACGATGCTGCACCGGAACACAACAAACGAAGACTGGACTCAATACAGAACCAAGCGCTGGGCATTATCCTAGGAACAGGCAAGCAAACACCAAGGGAAGCCCTAGAGGTAGCACTAGGAGTACTTCCACTACAACTGAGAAGAAAGCAATTAGTGTACAAACTACTGGATGAAGGCTGCGAAAGATACAAGACACCCCGCGTTCAGTGCATTCGAAGAAAACAGAAGCAAATGGGGAGGAATACCCATACAAAAGACACAAACACCAGCAGGATGGACAGCTGCACAAGAGATGAACGCGGACGAGAAACTAGCGAGGGCACTGGCACGAACGAAAGTTCACAGACAAACAACACCCCAATGGGAGCTAGAACTACCATTGACGGATACGACACTCGCGAGCATAATTAGTAAATCAACAGAGGACAGGGAAGCCAAAGACATAGCGGAGGAATACATAAGACAAATAAGCACGGACAACCTCACTATCTACACAGACGGGTCAAAGAACGAGAATGGGGAGGTAGGGGCAGGAGTAGTAGTACCATACCGGAACATCCAAAAGGAGTACAAAATAACAGACAATACATCGGTATACACGGCAGAACTAGTAGGTATTATGAAAGGACTAGAAATAGCAACAGAGAACCCCCCTATAAAACTAACTATTCTGACGGACTCACTATCTGCAGTACAAGCGCTGGGCAACCATTCTAAAGTGAACAGACAAGACCTGAAAGAGAAAATACTAACACTAACAACAAAACTAAGAAGTATGGGATGCCAGGTCACAATTGTATGGATACCAGCACACAGAGGGATAACTGGCAATGAGAGGGCAGGACAGGGCCGCAAAACGCGGGACAAGCAGCCAGAATATAGTAAATACAGGACTCGGCATTCTGGAGGCAAAAAGCATTATCAAACAACAAGTAATCGACAAATGGAAACAACAATGGAGAGACAGCAATAAAGGACGACACGCCTACCACATGCTCAGAGAACCAAGTTTGAAAAGTCAAGTGAAAGACAACACAAAAATACCAACGTACAAGAAACTATGGAGATTGAGAATCGGGAACTGGAAAGATAAAATCACCCGACCAACTTTGCATTGATTGCCTGGAGGAAAACACCATAGAACACTACCTACTATCGTGCACAGCCTATGCCCAGGAACGCAGGGACCTAGTAGAATACTTCCAAACAAGAAATACTACGATGACGATGAAGGAATGCCTACAGGTGGAAGGCGACAAAGAAGTACAAAAGCTTACAAAACAATTCATTGCAAGAACAGGGAAAGAAATATAACCAACATAAAATAAAGCCAACAGCAAAATAAAAATACAGTGAGGAAACACTCGACCACCACGAAAACCAGACAATAGGAAATATATAGGGATGCATTAAAACTCTCAAATAGCGGACAATAGAGAGACGAAACGACCCTCTTCGACGCGGGGAGACAAGGAGAAGGGTGGAAATTGCCCCAACGATGGAGAAGACGATGGAAACCCCCCTGACGATGGATAAGAGAGACGATACAATCCGACCCCTATGCTTGACAAAAAAACCGTTGAACCAAGAAAACAAGCCCAGACGATAACAGGCGCCCCCCTCCCCAGGACAAGCCCAAGAAAACAGATGAAAAAAGACAGCTCCTCCCCAGCCCCCAAGGTCAGCTCCGGAAAAGAAGACACCAAATGAGAGGGATGGGCAAACCGATAATGATAGCAGACACACCAGCAACAACGACAAAAGCAAAAAAGGATGGCAAAAAGAGGAACTCGGCCAGACAGGCAGTAATAGAAGCTGTCTAACGCACAAAGACCATAAAAACCTATACCGCACTATGAACCACCACAACTATAACCAACGTCATTGAGACGGGTTGAACGAGGTGGAAAGTTTCTTTTTTTTTCGACAAATCGGAATCGGAATCGGCAGTGTGTTTATTCGCCAGCCCAGACGAACACTGAGGGTCGCCTTGTAAGTGTTTTACTAACACGATAATTAGATTTAATTTTGATATCATCAGAATAAATCTAAATTTCGCCATGTTCTGGGTGAACGAATGGTTATATTTTTTCGTTTCGCTCTGTTCAAATCTCACACTTGTTTATTTCTTTCGCACTACACAACACATAGCTGTCTTTGGTGTTCTGAAACCAACTTGGCTGACACTATCATCATCAAGTTCCGTGTTGTAGGCCTTCATACTGCTGTCTTTGGTGTTCTGAAATCAACTTGGCTGACACTATCATCATCAAATGATGTAGGCATTCATGACGTTATCTTTGGTGTTCTGAAAGCGACTTTGCTGACGTACCACTACCATAATTTCTAATTTCGGTATGTTACTGAGATAACAGTTGTCACGATGTTCATGCGTCTCTTACATGATCGAAGAAAGTTGGTTATTTTCTATTTGTTACTCAGACAGGAAATTCACCTTACAAACCAGCTGCTTCTAATTTTTTGTTACAACATTCACTCCCACACACCTAAACTATTTACCACTCTCTTACTTTTTCATTTTCTAAAATTTTGTTTGTCCTGTACATTAATCTCTTGTACATCATCCATCTGATAATTCCCCCTAGGTAATTTATCCACTTGGTTAAGGTTTCTGTCACGTTTGGTGTCACCACTGTTGGTATCCCTGGTTACACTTTTTCTTCGTAAGTAACGTGCTCACTGTGAGAATCAGCACTGGTTCATACTTATGATGTGAGCCGGTCGTTCAGAAACCAAACTACTGAGTGTAAGCTTGTCTAGAAATCAGCTGAAAGCTGTTGACAGCGATGTCCTGTAAAACATTTACTTTCTTTTGATACCATTATTAATATTTTCTTGATAGAGCACTCCATATTACTACAATGTCCAACAATTATAGATCTGTTGCATTATCTATCCCCCAAAACTGTGTCTTTATATCTTCCAAATAGTGTTTGTGACCTGTCTGGTGTCTCATATAAATTCCCCAAGGCACGAGCCCACGCGAGCACAGGGAAAGGCGGGCTCACGGGGCAAGGTCTGTTTTCACTTGCGTTATTTTCGCTGCTGGGTAGTTCGTTATTTCAAAGGAATGTAGCACAAAAGTCATCTACACAAGGCTTTTAACGCACATGTGAATGTTATCACGTTGATAAGGCTGTGTACGGCAAATTAGATATGGTTGAAAATCTACAAATTGGCGGGGGAAGAAAAACATATTGGATCTGTCATATGGATTGATAATGAAATAGGTAAATATCACCCAATTAAAAGGGGTGTGAGACAGGGATGTTTTTCCCCTGTAAACCAGAATTATATGAAAAGATTATTGCGGGACATCAATAGATAGGCAGTCTTGATTGTAGACAAGGAAAAGAACCTGCAACAATTAATAGACGTGAACAACTAGGAGTAGAACTAAAAAGACACAGATTATTAGGAAAACACCACAAGTAAAATAGGAAAAACAAGTACACTTATCTCGGAACAGTTCTGTTGGGCAATGGTTTGAAGAGATTACAAGAATCGTCACAGGAAATGTAGCCTTTAGCAAGACGAAACTGACCAAAAAGATAGCAATTAGAAAAAGAAAGGGTTGAAGTGCTTCATACTTTTGTATCGATGTGTGGACCAGGCTGAAAAAACATCTGATGGAAATGTGGAGAAAAGATACCACGGGCAGAAAATAATCTACAAGAAACAAAATGAAAAGCGTAAATAGATTATAGAAATTGGACATAGAAAAAATTTGTTGGGTATTTTATGAGAAATAAACACGGTAAAACTGGCAAGATTCGGGGGAAGGGAAAAGGGCCGAAATTAAAAACCTGGATGGTTTTTTTTTACTTTGGGGTATTTGGGCGAGACCAGATCCACGACTCTAGTTTAAACGAGTGAAATGGGGGAGAACAATTTTTAAAAACTTAGTGAATGATGGGGTGAAAGATGTGTAAACCCCAGGGTAAGCAAAATGATTCATCAGAATAAAGCTAAAATTCACCAATTTTCTGAGCACAAAGATTGAAAAGTAAGAATTTTAAAGTGATGGGGACACTTCGGGGGCCCTGTGTTTGTTTTTTTTCATTTATCTGTTAAAGGTTTGTATCAGTGTTTGCGCGTATGACTAAAAACGTGTCCTTTTCTGTATGTCTGAAATGTCTTACTGGTTATTTTTTCGGTGGGTGTCTCTATTGGTATACTTTTGGGGTCTATGACTTTTCGTTTCCATCTAGCTGTCCCGGTTTTTCTATTTTATAATGGGCTTTCTGTCTTTTTATCTGTCCCGTAAAGTCTGGTTGTCTGTATCTGGTTTTTTTGTCGGTGGGTGTCTCTTTTATGGATATACTGGGGGTTCTATGACTGCGTGTCAATCTATCTGTCCCGTGTGTCATCTATATGTCTGGCTGTCTTTTTATCTGTCTGTATGTCTGGTTTTGTCTGATCCCCGGTTTTTTTTGGGGGTGGGTCTCTTTATATGGGTATCTGTGTCTATTTAAATGAGGTCCATCTATTTTAAATGTTTCCCCCGGCTGTCTTTTTATCCCGTCTGTATTTCTGGGGTTTTTCTTATCTTGGGTTTTTTTGTTGGTGGGGTTTTTTTAAAAAATTGGGTAACTGTGTCCCATGACTTTAGTGCCCTCTATCTGTTTTTGTGGTTTTCTATCTATGGTCTGGGTGGGCTTTTTTCTGTCTGGTTGTCTGTATCCCGGGTTTTTTTTCGGTGGGTTTTCTTTTAAAAAAGGGTTACTGGTCTAACTGAGTTTTTCCCTCTATCTTTTTTGTGATTTTATCCCAATTTCTGGGGGTTTTCCGTCTGTGTTTAAACTGGGTTATTTGTCGTTGGGTTTTTTCTATGTGGTTATACTGATAGCTATACGCGTGTCCGCCTTTTTTTGTTGTTGTTTTTTGTTGTTTTTTGTTGTTGTTGTTTTTGTTTGTTGGTCCACTCTAAAGGAACTTTTTTTGCGGTTCCCCAAAATTTTTTTTAGCCCAACCCTTTTTAACCAGACCAAAATCCC
>JACEFZ010002887.1:0-310467 GCA_014155875.1 Cepaea nemoralis
CATTTTTACTCTGTGTATGTGCGTGTGTGTTGTGTGGCGGGGTGTGTTGCGTGGGGTGTGTGTGAGTGTTTTGTGCGCGGTGTGTGTGTGTGTGTGTGTGTGTGTTCATTGCAAATGTTCTTTTTATGTGTCTAAACCTCTCTGCTTCCCACGCAATTGAAGTTTTTCTGCTTCTTAAGAAAGCAATCAAGATCATCATAAACCGTACCTGTAAGCTTGTGCTGTGATGTCATGGTTCGAAATCTCGCACGACCACAGAGTTTTCGATCAACTGTGCTGTTGTCCCGATTATTCCGTGTGGTCAAGCCATCCAGCTATTTATCGCATTGTCTTCCTTTTGCTCCTTTTCCATCAAGTTTGCCAGTTTTAGCTAAGTTTTCAAGTCTATTTTTCTCTTCATAACACGCGTAAAGCAACTCGAATGTCTACGTTTAATTGTGCTAATCAATTTCTCATATGTGTTTAATTTTGTAGAACTTTATCATCCGTTCTTCTGTCCGTCCGTTGTTAAAAATTTGTCTCTCCATTTTCCTCAGAAAACGCATTTCCGATTCCACTAGATATTTCTCGCTTTGTCTAATTATTGTTCGTGGTAAACATACATACAACAGTACAGTATCGGTTCTATATAACACTTTTTTTCTCGCTGTAGTTGGCAGCGTTTTATTGGACAGTGTTTGTTTTTTTACCAGCTAGCAAGTTAATTCTAACCCTAGATTGCTCATTGTGTACACTAAATGCATCTACTAATTGTTGCAGATCCAATTAACTGTCTGCAATCACCATTGTATGTCTTATGTTATTGAAGGTATGTCCTCCGGTGGTAATTCCTCTCACAACCTCTAAATTGTTCATATTTTATCTATACAGACAAAATCTGGAGAATATTCAACATATGATGCGTTGCTGTGTGTAACACAACATCACGCCTCCCGGGTCTGCAACAACGCCCTTTATATCGTTCACGCCACTTGTTACTCTGGGCGAAGCACAGTTGTTAGACGTGCACCAAGGAAAGCCAAACATTTACTCAAGTCTTGGTTATCTCATATTTATAGCCCCAAAGAGTGAGCGAGCATACCTCTACAGGTCATGGATGCACACGTTTTCATAATCTGTTTCCTGTCCATCTAGACAAAACATGACCCACCTTACGGCTTGTTATAGATTTGGCTCGATCTGATGTGGTATTCGCGTGCCGCCGGGAGCGATTTAAGAGTTATGTTAATCGCCGCACCCAACATGCGTTCATCGATAACATATGATAAACACAGTTTGCAGAATTTCGTCTATGAATGTTGTTCAATGCAAAGACGGCCTTTAGGCTGCGTAATCTGGGACATTAATCCTGGTAATAAAGAGTAAATAGAAACCACATGCTTGTGATAAAAATAAGTTTGTTACGTAGCCATTACACTACTTGATAATCAACCCTAGCAAGTTTTGGCTGTTTTTTTTTTCTTGGCAAGGTTACGTTCACTTGTTTGCCATTACTTTCGAACGACCGGCACTCTTGCCATTTTATGAAAATCAACGCAAGGCGGTCTGCTGCCAAGTCTCCCGCAGCTGTTTTTCGAACGCGGTGTGCGAGATTGCGAATCGCGTCTGTAACACCTTCGCCACTGAAACGACATTTGCGATACAGGCCGCACAAATAGATAGAACATAATAATTGTGCTTCTCCAGCTTCGTTCCTCTTGTGAGGAGAGTGTTCCGGAAGGTTGTTATGGGAGCGAAGCTCTGCAAAGTACATGCTACTGAATGAATGAATGAATCTTAGATATCCCTATCTGTGGTGGGATAAGTTGAGTTGGGAGATAGATATCCCCATTTAGTGGTTGCCAACTACTAAAATAAAACCAGAAATGGCTTGCAAGACTCCTTAGTAAACTGAATCAGGCATCTTGCAGGATTACATTAAGGGATCAAGTAAGGTTTCAGGTAGAAGGCCAGGAGAGCAGAGGAAAGGCACTGCCGTCAGAAAGGAGGATGCTCACTGTTGTAGAATTGAAGACTAGTTTTCTTCCTGCCCCACAGCTCTCCTGATATGCTAAGCGATGTAGCCCCCCCCCACCCCACCCCCCCCCCCCCCCAGATAGTGTTATGGCACTAAAACATATACACGTAAATATGACAAAGGAAGACAGTAGCTCTTCGTTAGCACGTTACAATAAGTATTATAATGGATGATTCGGATGATACGAATAATGGTTGTCCCGAATCAACATAATTTCTAATAATACACGGGATAATTATTATTAGTATATATCAGTCACTATAGTACTCCATGGTAACACATACTCTCAGGTTCTGGTCTAATAAAGTATGATAACTTGTTTGATTGTTCGTTTGAATATTATTCGTGAATTCTTCTACTCTCATGCACACCTCCCTTGGGTTTACGGCTATTGGTAGTTAACGGGCCGCTGAGATATCTAAAGTTAGTATGGGTATATTCAGCTTGTGATAAGGCTCTTGGTGGAACAGTTGAGCTCTGAGTGGTCAGTGGCTAATATAAGATCTTCACTCGTTGCTGCTGTAGAAAGGTGAGATTCTTCAGCATTCAGTTGTGATATCAATATTGGTAACCACATATGCACCCTGGATAGGCACAAATTATGTAGGCAAAAAACCACCACCTGTTTAATGAAACGAAAACAAACATATACACGCCCTCATCAGGAAGTTGGATACCGTATACATCATCTGCTCTTTAACCTTTTTCTATCCCTAAGGCTAGTCTTCACATCATCTGTTTCGGTCCGATGATATGATGCGATGAACACACACACACACGCACACACACACGCACACACACTCACACACATACACACACACACACACGCGCGCGCGCATTGTCCAAGTTTCACATCCTTACAAAAGAACAGGCTCTACGTATCCCCTCAACACTCTTTTTCTCGTTTCATATATATATATATATATATATATATATATATATATATATATATATATATATATATATAGAGAGAGATGAGAGAGAGAGAGAGAGAGAGATGTAGCCAAAATCTCATGTCTAACAAAACATGCACCATCATTGTCATGCAATAAGTGTCTCAACCATCCATAATATTTATATGTCCAGTCGCCTACATCCCTGGCCGACATCTAGATAATGATGGCATTCATACAAAGTCCTGGTGATACATCTTTTCAGTGTAGATGATTGCACATAATTACATGTTCACATCTCATATAAGTAGCAAAATAATATTTCATTAAGCATATGTAATAGTCAAAGGAGATTATAAAATAACTAATAAGACATCTTAGTAGAAGATTATCTCATTAAGTGCAGAATAAGCAAAGGAGATAATGAAGTAATGAATAATACATCAGACAGAAAAATGAACTGTCCGTAAACCAAGATATAGTAAATATATATCCCCATATTAAAATGCATTTGGCAAGACGAACGAGAAGTAATGAATGGTTCAAATCCCTCCAAGATAGTTATCACAATACTGGTTGTATTAACAACAAATGTCACTTAACCCGTCTTCCAGGATTTAATTCTAAGGTAAATCCGAAAACGAAATACACAGTGCCTGAAGGAAGTAGTCAAAACGGAAGTAATCACACAATGAGGTCCTGTAAGGGATTCTTATTCACTACATTCACTGCGGAACTATTTGGGACCGGAATTCGGAAGAGTGCCCTACTTTACATTGTATGAATGTTCTGGCTATAATGATGTGGGGGTACAGTCGTCATTCTCCGACAATCTCCTTGCACAGTGATCGTCATTTCGTCCTGTTTCTGTTTACACATCCTGTTTGGACAACTATTCCTTTAAGGCATGTCCTCAATTCCTACATTAACCTGTCTGACTTGATAATTACTTTCCATGCAATGTAAACTGCAGCCAGCTGTACTACAACAATATTGTCGCCGTGGGAAGGCTTGCAATCGAGCCGTATATTGAAAAAGGCATTTTGATGAAACTATGCCACACTATCCAAGGGATCAAAGGGACGTGTGATATCATCAGATACCAATGCCGCTTTAAACAATTCCAGGTCCTATGCAGGGGCTGACCCCAGTACTTTCTGAGCTGATGCTGACATCGGAGCCTCGGTAGTCAAAGCTCTCCCATAGATGTGTTTAATAGTGTTTATTGTACAGTCACACGGGGCACAACGCAAAGACACAGATAACAAGTGTAGAGTATATATTTGAAACACTATTTGCAAATAACAAACGAATTTAGCACCAGCTGGATAGGAAATAATGATCACCCTGGATTAAAGGCATAGAAAAACAACAGAGTAAATGACCCCTTTTCAGGCCATGGGGTGTATTCGGTATATGGTGCTAGTCCGATATTCTGACACCGATTGGCACTCGACTGGCGATGTGGTCAATATTCTGACAACGATTGGCACTCGACTGGCGATGTGGTCAATATTCTGACACCGATTGGCACTCGACTGGCGATGTGATCAATATTCTGACACCGATTGGCACTCGACTGGCGATGTGGTCAATATTCTGACACCGATTGGCACTCGACTGGCGATGTGATCAATATTCTGACACCGATTGGCACTCGACTGGCGATGTGGTCAATATTCTGACACCGATTGGCACTCGACTGGCGATGTGGTCAATATTCTGACACCGATTGGCACTCGACTGGCGATGTGATCAATATTCTGACACCGATTGGCACTCGACTGGCGATGTGGTCAATATTCTGACACTTTTCGTGTTCATTTTGTGTGATTCATACATGTATTGTTAATAGGGTGAAGTGTACATCTGCCCTGTTTGACGCCATCAGTTGAGTCTGCATTCTGATGATATACAAACAGGACTTTTTTTTTCCCCTTTCACTATCAACAAATATGCAGACGGAACAGCCAGACATATGGGTGGTCTCCGGGGTGGTACCTTTCAATGTGAGAATGATGAGACAGACGGCAGATTACGAAATCAAGTATTTGTAAATTACCGCCTATGCCGCGGGTGTAACGAGCTGATGTGATGAATGCACTCGGAGCGGCAGGACGAGTAAACGAATCAAGCGATGACTGTGAGTTCTGCAACCTTGACCTGTCTACGCGGACATCAAGTCAAAAGGGGTGAAGCCTGACAAGAGGGCTAAACAAGGTGGGGGGGGGGGGGGGGGGTTAATAAGAATAGTCAACCAAAATAGAACCGATGTCGTCGACCGCTACACGCTGAGGGAGATACTGAGGAGGTAAACTGACGAACTAACTAGCTACCTAATAATAACCAAAAATAAATTTAAATAAAATAGATAACTAACAGTAACTAACTCAGGGAGCGTTACAAGTTTTTGCAACTGAAGCATAAAGAAAGTGGACATTATTGTTGTCGTGTAAGGAGGCAGAAAACTTAGAGTACGTTGGCATGTCAGGAGTCAAGAACACTGGTATTAGTGCTGGCATGTCAGGAGTCAAGAAAAACGGAGTAGTGCTGGGATGTAAAGGGTCAAAACAAGGGGTAAGGGTTTTCATGTCAAGAATCAAGAACACAGGGAGTAAAGGTGTCATGTCAAGAATCAAGAACACGGGAGTAAGTTGTCATGTCAAGAATCAAGAACACAGGGAGTAATGTGTCATTCAAGAATCAAGAACACGGAGTAGTTGGCATGTAAGGGAAACAAGAACACGAGAAAAGTTGTCATGTAAGAATCAAGAACACGGGAGAAAGTTGTCATGTCAAGAACAAGAACACGGGAGTAATGTTGTCATGTCAAGAATCAAGAACACAGGGAGTAATGTTGTCATGTCAAGAATCAAGAACACAGGGAGTAATGTTGTCATGTCAAGAATCAAGAACACAGGGAGTAGTGCTGGCATGTAAGGAATCAAGAACACAGGGAGTAATGTTGTCATGTCAAGAATCAAGAACACTGGTAGTAGTGCTGGCATGTAAGGAATCAAGAACACAATGAGTAATGTTGTCATGTCAAGAATCAAGAACACAGGGAGTAGTGCTGGCATGTAAGGAATCAAGAACACAGGGAGTAATGTTGTCATGTCAAGAATCAAGAACACAGGGAGTAATGTTGTCATGTCAAGAATCAAGAACACAGGGAGTAATGTTGTCATGTCAAGAATCAAGAACACAGGGAGTAGTGCTGGCATGTAAGGAATCAAGAACACAGGGAGTAATGTTGTCATGTCAAGAATCAAGAACACAGGGAGTAATGTTGTCATGTCAAGAATCAAGAACACATGGAGTAATGTGTCATGTCAAGAATCAAGAAAAACAGGGAGTAATGTTGTCATGTCAAGAATCAAGAACACGGGGAGTAATGTTGTCATGTCAAGAATCAAGAACACGGGGAGTAATGTTGTCATGTCAAGAATCAAGAACACAGGGAGTAATGTTGTCATGTCAAGAATCAAGAACACAGGGAGTAATGTTGTCATGTCAAGAATCAAGAACAATGGTAGTAGTGCTGGCATGTAAGGAATCAAGAACACAGGGAGTAATGTTATCATGTCAAGAATCAAGAACACTGGTAGTAGTGCTGGCATGTAAGGAATCAAGAACACAGGGAGTAATGTTATCATGTCAAGAATCAAGAACGCTGGGAGTAATGTTGTCATGTCAAGAATCAAGAACACAGGGAGTAGTGCTGGCATGTAAGGAATCAAGAACACAGGGAGTAATGTTGTCATGTCAAGAATCAAGAACACTGGTAGTAGTGCTGGCATGTAAGGAATCAAGGAACACAATGAGTAATGTTGTCATGTCAAGAATCAAGAACACAGGGAGTAGTGCTGGCATGTAAGGGAACAGAAAAACAGGGAGTAATGTTGTCATGCAAAATCAAGAACACAGGGAGTAATGTTGTCATGTCAAGAATCAAGAACACAGGGAGTAATGTTGTCATGTCAAGAATCAAGAACACAGGGAGTAGTGCTGGCATGTAAGGAATCAAGAACACAGGGAGTAATGTTGTCATGTCAAGAATCAAGAACACAGGGAGTAATGTTGTCATGTCAAGAATAGAACACAGGGAGTAGTGCTGGCATGTAGGAATCAAGACACAGGGAGTAATGTTGTCATGTCAAGAATCAAGAACACAGGGAGTAATGTTGTCATGTCAAGAATCAAGAACACAGGGAGTTATGTTGTCATGTCAAGAATCAAGAACACAGGGAGTAATGTTGTCATGTCAAGAATCAAGAACACAGGGAGTAATGTTGTCATGTCAAGAATCAAAACACGGAGTAGGCTGGCATGTCAGGAATCAAAAAACATGGAGTAATGTTGTCATGTCAAGAATCAAAACACGGAGTATGTGGCATGTAAGAATCAAGAACACTGGAGTAATGTTGTTGTCAAGAATCAAGAACACTGGGGGTAATGTTGTCATGTAAGAACACAGGGAGTAAAAGTTGTCATGTCAAGAAACGGGGGTAATTTTTCATGTCAAGAATCAGAACACAGGGAGTAATGTTGTCATGTCAAGAATCAAGAACACAGGGAGTAATGTTGTAGTCAAGAATCAAGAACACAGGGGTAATGTTGTCATGTAAGAACACGGGAGTAATGTTGTCATGTCAAGAAAACAGGGAGTAATGTTGTCATGTCAAGAATCAAAAACACAGGGAGTAATGTTGTCATGTCAAGAATCAAAAAACACGGGGGGTAATGTTGTCATGTCAAGAATCAAGAACACGGGGGTAAGTTGTCATGTCAAGAATCAAGAACACAGGGAGTAATGTTGTCATGTCAAGAATCAAAAACACAGGGAGTAATGTTGTCATGTCAAGAATCAAGCACGGAGTAATGTTTTCATGTCAAGAATCAAGAACACAGGGAGTAATGTTGTCATGTCAAGAATCAAGAACACGGGTAGTAGTGCTGGCATGTAAGGAATCAAGAAAACAGGGAGTAATGTTTTTCATGTCAAGAATCAAGAACACAGAGAGTAATGTTGTCATGTCAAGAATCAAGAACACAGGGAGTAATGTTGTCATGTCAAGAATCAAGAACATGGGGAGTAATGTTGTCATGTCAAGAATCAAGAACACGGGGAGTAATGTTGTCATGTCAAGAATCAAGAACACTGGTAGTAATGTTGTCATGTCAAGAATCAAGAACACAGGGAGTAATGTTGTCATGTCAAGAATCAAGAACACAGGGAGTAATGTTGTCATGTCAAGAATCAAGAACACAGGGAGTAATGTTGTCATGTCAAGAATCAAGAACACAGGGAGTAATGTTGTCATGTCAAGAATCAAGAACACAGGGAGTAATGTTGTCATGTCAAGAATCAAGAACACAAGGGAGTAATGTTGTCATGTCAAGAATCAAGAACACAGGGAGTAATGTTGTCATGTCAAGAATCAAGAACACTGGTAGTAAAGTTGTCATGTCAAGAATCGATAACACAGAGAGTTGTTTTGTATTGCGCTCGCTTGCTTTGAACTCAAGCGTAGTCCATATACACTATTTATAGAAGTGATGGGCTGAATTTTGCGTGTGGATTAGCTTTCCCTATTAATAGTGCCCCTCGCTATCAGCGAACCCACTCCGACTTCAGAGGTACTTGTAATTTACGTCCCCAAGTCAAGGACGATAGGTCAACATTTTAGTCCAGCTGTCCGGTGTAGGGGTTGAACCGTTAACCTCGGCATCAGCACACCAGATGTTTAAGAATACGCGTTCTTATCCATTCGACTATGCTGATCTGCACACAGAGAGTATTATTGTAATGTAAAGATTCAAGATCACTGAGAGTATTATTATCATGTAAAGAAGGAGTATAGCCTGTGCTACAATCACATTTGTTGTAATTATACCAAGCACGAGTATTAATCAACTTTCTATCTGGAAGGACCTAACATCAGTGTTAGAATGGGGATTCCATATAGCTTGCTTGCTTTAAAAATAAAAATTCCAAATTCGGCCTGCTTGTTTCAGCTGTAGTTATTGTTGAGGTCCGTGGTTTTTGTGGGTTTATTCAACCTGATTCTTGTCTTATGCGCTCTTACGATTTGGTCCTGATCTGGACTGGTTTTATCGGCTTTTGTGTCTGTGACGTCAGCTGGGGTGGGGGTGTTGGTGACGGCTGTCTTTTGTACCCGTCTCCTCTGCTGGTGTCTTTTGTTAGTGAAGGCTGCTGGTTCGTCTGGCTTCGGATTCCATATTCGAAAAGCTGTATCTCTTATAGGAAACTGTCACGGTAGCGTGGTTAGTGTCACTATGGGAGGCGTGGTAGCGCAGTAGCTACTACGCTTTCTTGTCTAGTGGCCATATGTTCCAATCCCTTCCAGGCGGGCTTTTTAAAAATAAAATAGAATCAGCCTAAAATACGAGGGTAAGTTAATAAGTAAGTCACAAATGGCTGTAGAAAAATAATTAAAGATGATAACAGCTTGAAACCAGTTTATGTGTATGCATACATTATCCCTTTATTTCTCAACAAAATTTCCACCACCATTGATGCATTTATCCCATCGTTTTATCAGTCCTCCCAAGTCGGCTACATAGAACTCCGTGCTCTGTTTTCTAAACCACGTTTTCACTTCACATTCAACTTCGGCGTCATTCGCGAAATGTCTCCAGCCAAGGTGAGTTTCCTATTTATGCTGACAAATGTTTGTCCCGTAAAGCGGTGCATAGCTGGGTAGAAAACGTTACAAGGGCGAGTCAATAAGTAAGTCACACAGTTCTGTTGGATAGCAGGTCAATGAAAACAAAGCACACAGTTCTATGCAGCCGGTTTGGGAGGACTGATAAAACAATGGGATTCTACAACCATTTGTGACTTGCCGGCTTCGTGGCTTAGAGTTTTGACTTTTCTCCGTAATCTCGTATACTCTCGTCGGTAACGTGATGACGGTGAGAATCAGCAGTGGTTCGAATCGCATCGGTAACTTACGGGGTATGTGAGCCGACCGCTCAGACAGCAATGACAAACTACTGAGCGTAATCTTGCCAAGAAATCAACATACAGCTGAAAGATGCTGGTGTTGACAGCGATGTCCTGTAAAGGATATGCAAAACAAAAAAAATTGTGACTTACTTATTAACTTACCTCGTAGGTACGCGGACATGTCATGGAAAAGTTCAGGTTGCCGGCGTGATTGGTTGCCACTTAGTCTAAAATTAAACCCAATATGTCACGTGACGCAGGCAATGGGCCCTTGACTTTCTTGACTTATTGCCACCAGGGAGTCCCCTTGGCGACACGGTCACGCCGCCTGTCTTGCGTTTTGAAGGTTTTAATGCCACCAGGGAGTCCCCATGGCGACACAATCACGCCGCCTGTCTCGCGTTTTGAAGGTTTGGGTTCGGTTCCGGTATACGTCGTTCTGTTCACGAGTACAGTTTTCTCGGTGACTCATAAGGGTCTCCCTGCGGAAAGAGGCCGAGCCATGTGGGATTAAACCCGGTGCAATTAAGTCGATCCTTTTATCTTTTAAATATTTTTCAAAACTCGTTGCCGTTAGCAGGAATGTGGTCAGGGTACAACACGCAGCATGTTTTCCTACAAGTGGGGTGCATTTAAACGTTGACGTCTTGTTTAGAAAGCAATGGCAACTGCAAAGGACATCCCATTTTTAGTGTGGCTCCGGAGTCATGTCTCAAATTTGAGTACTGAATAGTTTTCATAATTTTCTGAAAATGTTATGAAAAGCTAGCTCAAGCGGCGAGTATGGGAAGTGATTAGCTGACCTCATAATGTCATGACCTACTAAATGCACGGGTTAAATATTTCAAATCTAACTGCAGTATACACCATGGGAACTACTTTTACCGTCTTTATTTTTTCCTAGAAGTGCCGCGTTACTTCCCTGTTTGTAGCACCCAGCAGTAAAGTCAAAATCTGCAACAAACGCAATGTTAGTCAGGAAACAGCTGCTGGCGCATTAATCCGACCCGTGTCTGCTGTATAATTGAACCTGGCACTGCTCCTTCCAGAAAATAAGACAGATGCGGGAGGTGCGCCGGAAAAGTAACTCTGTCTTTTCCTTTTTTTTTAAATTTATATTTTGTTTGGCTCTAAGCTAGCCTGGATGTTCACAGAAACACGTTCTTGGGTTATCGTCTATCCAACGGGTCCCTGGAGACGGCAGAACTTTATTTATGTTTTCCCAAATTAGAAATTAGCGCAGGTTTGTGTTGTCTTGGGGATGGTGTTCTGCGAGCTGCATGTTTTTTGGGATTTAAATAATGCACATAAAGAGAGTGGGCGGAGTTTTTCAGTTTAGGTTGAACAGCAGTTTGTATAGGCTCCTGATTGTCTCTTGTTTTTGGGGTAGTGGTTTGTTTCAACATTGTGACGTACGACCGTGTGGAGTACATCTTTGTCTATATAGACATATTTTGTCTTCTGCTATGTTCAATATAGACAGGTTTTGTCTTCTACAATGTTCAACATAGATAACTTTTGTCTTCTGCAATGTTCAACATAGACAGCCTTTTTCTTCTACAATGTTCAACATAGATAGCCTTTGTCTTCTACAATGTTCAACATAGACAGGTTTTGTCTTCTGCAATGTTCAACATAGACAAATTTTGTCTTCTGCAATGTTCAACATAGACAGATTTTGTCTTCTACAATGTTCAACATAGACAGGTTTTGTCTTCTACAATGTTCAACAATGTTTTGTCTTCTACAATTTTCAACAATGTTTTGTCTTCTATAATGTTCAACATAGACAGGTTTTATCTTCTACAATATTCAACAATGTTTTCTCTTCTACAATGGTCAATAATGTTTTGTCTTCTATAATGTTCAACAATGTTTTGTCTTCTACAATGTTCAACAATGTTTTGTCTTCTACAATGTTATACAAAGACAGCTTTTGTCTTCTACAATGTTCAACAATGTTTTGTCTTCTACGTTTAATATAGTCTGCGTCTGTGGCTCAGGGATAGTGAACGCTGATTCACAACCCCTGTCGTATTAAGTGTCGTCCCTGGGGTGAGGGGAATCAACACCCACATTCTTTTAACCCCATATCATTATCTTGAGGATCTTCTGGATTTCTGTCCACAACACCCCGTCAGTCCTTGGATCTCTCTCTCTCTCTCTCTCTCTCTCTCTCTCTCTCTCTCTCTCTCTCTCTCTCTCTCTCTCTCTCTCTCTCTTTCTCTCTTACCACTGGACCATTCCCCCTCTCATTCTTTTCCAAAACATACTACACACCTCTAGCTTCTAACAAAATAACAAATTAATTTAATAACGAAAAGTGTCAGGTATGTGCAAAGTGTATGTGTAGAATGTCTGTCGTATAATCTAGTGTGTATGCAGAATCAGACCGAACAGCTCAGGAGCAAAGTCTGCTTTCCTCACAGTACCGGCCACACAACAGCACCATAGATCAAGTACAGAAGGACCTCACCAAATGATGCGTCTCTCCGGCCAGGTGTCGACTTCCTCCAATGGCTCTTGGATAGTCCGGATGCCTGGTCACCAATAGTGGATATAGTCCAATACTGACCATGAATCTAACACACACAGTGTAACTAATATGTCACTAAAAGTTCTGTGATCTGATAACCCTTGTATAGTAAAATAATGTTTACTGTCACTTTGAAACAAAATGTTAGTAGTTAATTTCTCACAGGAATTCACCAATTGGAAAAACGCAATGTTAATTTTCAATTTCTCTATATAACTACTATTGTTCCTGTTACTGGTGGTATTGTAAGTATCTTCACTCCACTATGATGAGAACTACCACTGAGGAATCACTCTTAGATGATCATCGGTTCCTGCTCAGCAGAGGCCAGGTTCTTGCAGACCCTCTGGGTTATGGGCCCAGTGCAAAAGCCGCTGAGTAAAAACTGCCTTCAATGATCGAGCCATAATCTTCTTCTATGACTTTTCTGCTAGCTTTTTGGAAAACATAGTGAAACCTGTTGAAGAGAGAACACACCTGGTGAGAGCAACCCGATTCCGACCTTTATTAGGTGAGTGTAGGCCGACGGCCGCACTCAGATATTTAACAGAGAACTAAACTCTGGCATAAGGCAGAGGAGCTCATCACATCGGTCTGAGTCATGGTAAGACAAGGAAAGACTAAAGGAAAAGTGCAGAAACCCAGTAGATACCCTACTGGAAGATCCTACCATTTGACATTTCCTTTATCCCCCATCCCCCAACCACTTTCAATCTCCCTAAATATCATCCCACTACATTGTTCTTAATTCACTGAGTTAATTGATATCTCACACTAGCTAGTTTAAGCAACGCGATAGCCTACTGTTGCCGACGCTCCTATAATACGTTCTCACAACGCACATTACTACACTCGATTCCTAAGAATCATCTAATTTGGGTCTATTTAATTAAATACCATATATTTATTCCTGTTTGAAATCGAGACTACTAAATCACACAATGGATAAATGTCCGCCGATGTAAATCAACATAAGACACTGTAGTCTCTCTCCATAATCAAACCAGGAACATCACACACGTCCTTGTTGCCTCACAACATTTGGTCGACTCCCGCCAAAGTTGTTTGTCCAGACTGTTTTAATACTGTGTCTGAATGACGTCACAAATCTGACTAGACACTAGGCGTCGAGAAGCTATTTTTTTCTCTCCTTTTTCGACTCGATGTAAACAACTGGCCGGCTGTCCCGCTTTAATCTGGGGAATTGTTCCCGGTACTTCAAAAAGTCTTGCCGGCCTGTAATCTGGAGAATTGTTTCCCCACAACAAAAGATCTTGCCGACTCCCATCAGGACAATCTGTCTCCAACATCAAAGGATGGCGGCCGCCTGTAGACGAATGGCGCGACAGTCTACTCCAAGAATTTCCGCGACAACCCCAACATACCGGATTCAGAGTCGGCCGAGGGCAACTTGGGCGGAGATCTCTTTGTGTTGATTTTCACAATGGTATGAGCATCGGCGGTTTCAGAAAGCAATAAGAAACTACTGAATGTAAAACTGCTAGGAAATCACAAATAGCGAAAATAATGCTGGGATTTATTCTGACGTCCTTTAAAAATACATGCAACTAATATATGTTCATCACACACAAGTTTTCCTTCCTTTGTTAAGCTACATTGTATTAGTGGGAAATGAAAAGATCAATAAGACACCACACATGCCCATCTTTAATATTCAAGAAACACCATCAATACCCATCTCTAAGATTCAAGTTGACACCACCAATATCCATCTCTAAGACACCATATATGCCCATCTTTAATATTCAAGAAGACACCATCAATACCCATCTCTAAGATTCAAGTTGACACCACCAATACCCATCTCTAATATTCAAGAAGACACGTATATTCCCATCTCTAATATTCAAGAAGACACCATCAATTCCCATCTCTAATATTCAAGAAGACAACATCAATACCCATCTCTAATATTCAAGAAGACACCATCAATACCCATCTCTAATATTCAAGAAGTCACCATCAATGACAGTCTCTAAGATTCGAGAAGACACCATCAACGACTATCTCTGATATTCACCGTAAATTCCCAGCACTAATACATGTCAATTCCCATCTCTAAGATTCAGGAAGACACCATCAATGTCAGCCTCTGAGATTCAAGACGACACCATCAATTCTCTCTCTAATATTCAAGATGACACTATTAAATTTCATCTCTAATATTCAAGAAGACAACATTAATGCCCATCTCTAATATTCAAGAAGACACCATCATTTCCCAACTCCAATATTCAAGAAGACACCACCAATTCCCATCTTTAATATTCAAGAAGACACCATCATTTCTCATCTCCAATATTTAGTTGAGTTAGTAGGCAAACTGACAATGGTGTAGGCACGCCAGGGCGCTCAGAGCTTCTGGGTAAAGGTGTCCTTTTGCAACATGACAATGCTCGACCCAATACTGCCCGTGCAATGGTTGAAATCAAAGAAGAACTCCACTTTAAATGTGTACCACATCCCCGTACTCGCCAGACCTAGCCCCAAGTGATTTTCACCTGTTTGGACTACTCAAAGAGTCATTGGGAGGAAAAACTTTTTCGTTCCAATGAAAAGGTAAGGCAGGTGGTGCATGAGTGGTTACACATGCGACCAAGATAATTTTGTGTTTTTTTCTATAGGACTCCAAGTACTTTATTGGCGCTGGAAGACGTGCATTGAATGCAGTGGTGACTACATCGAGAAATGATGCATTTGTTCTTTACTTTTTCAGAATGTAGTTAATCACCTCCCGCCCCGCCAAAAAAAAAAAAAAAACATTTAAGGTTTTCATTTGAAGCCCCCTCGTATACAAATATCAATATATTGGTATTTAACGCTGGTCCCATATTTGTATAGACTAATCAGGACGTCATGGGTCACATGGTCAGTATCACCTTTATTCCCCACGTCATTTCATGGAACCCATTTTAGTTTCGGTTGACATGATGGCCCTGGTAAATGTGTGTGTGTGTGTGTGTGTGTGTGTGTGTGTGTGTGTGTGTGTGTGTGTGTGTGCGCGCGCGCACGAGGCTACAGTGAGACTCCCAGACTACTCGTGTCTCTACAAATACCCCATGTCTCTGAGGCTACCCATTTTAATTAAATGCATGCCGTGTCTCCCCAGCTAATCCATGTTTCTCCGGCGACCTCATGACTGCGGCAAACCTCTATCGCATGTCTCATACCAACATCCCCTAGCTTTGTCCGGTAACGCAGGCCAACAACATAAGGGAGGGATGATGGAACGCTTGGTACACACGAACATCCATGCATCCCTCTGTTAGACATTAAAGCGATAGAACTATATGGACAGCCTACAACCCGTAGACAGAAAGGATGGTTCCCTGTAGCATCTGTGTTTCTGGATTGCTGAGATCTTATGTTAATTGTCACATCTTTCTGATTTTTAATGATTTATTTCCTACTAATGATAGTTTTAACCCCTGGGCCAGACAGTAGGTGGATGACCTGTCATTTTGACTGACATTCCTCTGCCAGCTTCAGGCAATGTGTTAGTTCTTATTCCCAATGACACCACACCAAGAGAGAGGTCCTTGATGATCGCATTCCCAATCACACCACACCTGGAGAGTGATCACTGGGTGTTTCATTCCCAATGACAGCACAGCTGGAGATTGGTCACTGAATGATCTCATTCCAATAACACCATATCTAGAAAGAGGTCCTTGATGATCTCATTCCCAATGACATCACAGTTGGAGAGTGATCACTGGATGATCACATACCCAATGACACCACAGCTGGAGAGTGATCATTGGATGTTTCATTCCCAATGACACCACATCTGGAGAGTGATCACTGGATGTTTCATTCCCAATGGCATCACATCTGGAGAGTGATCACTGGATGTTTCATTCCCAATGACACCACATCTGGAGAGTGATCACTGGATGTTTCATTCCCAATGGCATCACAGTTGGAGAGTGATCACTGGATGTTTCATTCCCAATGGCATCACAGTTGGAGAGTGATCACTGGATGTTTCATTCCCAATGACACCACATCTGGAGAGTGATCACTGGATGTTTCATACCCAATGACACCACAGCTGGAGAGTGATCACTGGATGTTTCATTCCCAATGGCATCACAGTTGGAGAGTGATCACTGGATGATCACATACCCAATGACACCACAGCTGGATAGTGATCACTGGGTGTTTCATACCCAATGACATCACAGCTGGAGAGTGATCACTGGGTGTTTCATACCCAATGACACCACAACTGGAGAGTGATCACTTGATGTTTCATTCCCAATGACACCACAGCTTGAGAGTGATCACTGGATGTTTCATTCCCAATAACAACACAGCTGGAGAGTGATCACTGGATGTTTCATTCCCAATGACACCACAGCTGGAGAGTGATCACTGGATGTTTCATTCCCAATGACGACACAGCTGGAGAGTGATCACTGGATGTTTCATTCCCAATGACACCACAGCTGGAGAGTGATCACTGGATGCTCACATACCCAATTACACCACAGCTGGAGAGTGATCACTGGATGTTTCATTCCCAATGACACCACAGCTGGAGAGTGATCACTGGATGTTTCATTCCCAATGACACCACAGCTGGAGAGTGATCACTGGGTGTTTCATACCCAATGACACCACAGCTGGAGAGTGATCACTGGATGTTTCATTCCCAATGACACCACAGCTGGAGAGTGATCACTGGATGTTTCATTCCCAATAACAACACAGCTGGAGAGTGATCACTGGATGTTTCATTCGCAATGACAACACAGCTGGAAAGTGATCACTGGATGTTTCATTCGCAATGACGACACAGCAGCTGGAGAGTGATCACTGGATGTTTCATTCCCAATGACACCACAGCTGGAGAGTGATCACTGGATGTTTCATTCCCAATGACACCACATCTGGAGAGTGATCACTGGATGTTTCATTCCCAATAACAACACAGCTGGAGAGTGATCACTGGATGTTTCATTCCCAATGACACCACAGCTGGAGAGTGATCACTGGATGCTCACATACCCAATTACACCACAGCTGGAGAGTGATCACTGGATGTTTCATTCCCAATGACGACACAGCTGAAGAGTGATCACTGGATGTTTCATTCGCAATGACGACACAGCTGGAGAGTGATCACTGGATGTTTCATTCCCAGTGACACCACAGCTGGAGAGTGATCACTGGATGTTTCATTCGCAATGACGACACAGCTGGAGAGTGATCACTGGATGTTTCATTCCCAATGACACCACAGCTGGAGAGTGATCACTGGATGTTTCATTCGCAATGACGACACAGCTGGAAATGATCACTGGATGTTTCATTCGCAATGACGACACAGCTGGAGAGTGATCACTAGATGATACAGTTAGATTCCAGTGGTTCTTGGACAATCTTTCAGCCTTATACATGGATTGACCCCAGTACCTTCTGAGCTCCGGGTGGAAAGTCCAATCTCGCAGCCATGGTTGCCCCATATTTACAACCAGGGGAACACGAAACCGGAAGTTCGGTGGCTAACTCAGCATGAACGCTCGGAAATAATCTCGGAAATAATGCTTCCCCTAAATCATGGCTTCCCGTTCTTTAAGAAATAAATAATGAAGTAAATAAAAGTAAAAGGACCCTTTCAGAGGCCTTTTTGGAATAGCTATCGATTGGGTCATGCGCAAATGCACAAGCAACACAAATATGGGTATCCATTGGGTTGACAAAATTCTAGAAGACCTGGACTTTGCCGACGACATAGTGCTTTTGAGTTCAACACATCCGGATGCCCAAGAGAAAATAAACCACCTCCAAAATGTTTCAGGGCAAATTGGTCTCCAAATTAACACCACAAAAACAAAGACTATTGATCTTACCAACAGTTCAGATGAGACCAAATTGAACAGCTACCTTCTTGAAAAAGTCAACAGCTTCACATACCTAGGAAGCAAAATGACATCCACAGGGGACTCAACACCAGAAATATCATCTAGAATCGCACTGGCATCTAGTGCCTTCAATAAACTGTCAAAGATCTGGAAGTCAAAGACACTCAGCAAACACACAAAACTTAAAATCTTCAACTCTTGTGTGATTCCAGTGTTAACGTATGGATGTGAAAGTTGGAAATCAACGGTAGCTTTAGATAAAAAATTAGACAATTTTGAGAACAAATGTCTTAGAAGACTTCTAAACATCCACTGGACAGACTTCAGAACCAATTCGCAAATAAGACAAGAGACTAAGCAAGATACAGTATCCAATTTCATAAGAAGACGCCGCTGGAACTACATCGGCCATGTACTCAGAATGGACAAGACAAGACTCCCCTACCAAGCCCTCATATGGTCACCGGTAGGGAAAAGAAAACGGGGAAGACCAAGAGAGACCCTGCGTAGAACCATCATTAGAGAAGGCTCATTCAATGGCCAAGTAAATATCCAAGATCTACAACAGATAGCAGCGAACCGCCAGGCATGGAGAGACAGGACTTCTGCCCTATGCGCCGCCTTAGGCTCAAGAGGAAAGACTAAGAGGCCTTTTGGGCATTGGGCACACGGTGATAGACCCATATTTGTATATATCATTCGGCACTCAGTAGACAATGAGGTTAGTGTCATGCCGGCCTTCTTTACTTCCCAAGACATTTCTGGTGCCTATATTAGGCTGCGCAGACTTGGGTTCATGGGTCCCTTTTCCTAATCCTCCTCGATGAATATTCAAAGATTGAGTGTTATGTAGTTTTTATTGTTACTACAACTACCGTCACTGCTGCTGCTGCTGCTGCTGATGCTGCTACTACTACTACTACTACTATTACTGCTACTATTACTGCTACTCTACTACTACTACTAATACTACTAGTACTACAAATATTACAACTACTACTATTGCTGCTGCTGCTACTACTACTACTACGACTATTAACACTACGAGTACAATTAGTACTACTGTTACTACTAATACTACTACTACAAATACTATTACTACTACTACTACCACTACTATAACTTCTACTACTACTACTACTACTACTACTACTACTACTACTACTACTACTACTACTACTACTAGTAGTACTGCAACTACTTCTACTACTAATATTACTACTATAACTACTACGTTTCTTGCGCTCGCTCGCTTTTTGAACTTAAGCGTAGTACATACACAATATTTATAGTAGTGATGGACTGAAGTTTGCGTGTGGATTAGCTTTCCCTGTAAGCAGCGTCCCTCGCCAACAGGCGAACCCACTCCGACTTCAAAGGTACTTGTAATTTACGTCCCCAAATCAAGGTCGACATGTCAACATTTTAGTCCAGCTGTCCGTTGGAGGGGTTGAACCCCTGACCTCGACATCAGCACACCGGATGATTAAGAACACCCGCTCTTATCCATTCTACCATTCTGACCTGCATATAATATAACTACTACTGTTACTACAACTACAACTACTACTACGACTATTACCACTATCAGTACAATTAGTACTACTGTTACCACCACCGCCACCACCACCGCCACCACCACCACCACCACCACCACCACCACCACCACCACTACTACTACTACTACTACTACTACTACTACTACTACTACTACTACTACTACTACTACTACTATTACTACTACTACTAATACGTTTAGTTTAGTTTAGTTTAGTCGACGGATCAACATCACGGGACACGGGTGTAACCCATAAGTGCTCCGTTCTACTCCTAACTCAAGCCTGAGTCCGGAGAATCTCAGCTCAGTGCACGAACTCCGTAGCAATGGCGAGGATTCTGATATACTTTGAGTAGATTTTTAACTCGATATTTTGCCCGGGTAGCGCCGTTAGGCTACTCTTTTTCGATTTCCAACTACCAAGGGATTTTTTTTACTTGCCCAACAATATACACGGCCGGTCTTTCTGGTCTAAGTGTTACACGACTTTCTCCGTAATCCCGTATACTCTCGTGAGTAACGTGACATGCGCGAGAATTGGTAGCGGTTCTCGTCGCGTCGGTAACTTACGGGGTATATGAGCCGGTCGCTCAGAAAGCAATGGCAAACTACTGAGCGTAATCTTGCCAAGAAATCAACAATCAGCTGAAAGATGCTGATGTTGTCCTGTAAAGGATATGAGAACAAAATACAATATACATCCTAACTCACCACCCAGAGACTAGGGGAAATGTTACAAGAGGTACACGTGAAAAAATCACTGGACGTCCATCACTCCAGGCGGACACCATACATCGAGACCACTCAGTTCCCCCCCCCCCTCCCCTCTACTACTACTACTCTTACTACTACTTCTGCTACTACAACTATTGCTATTACAACTATGACTACTACTACTACTACTACTACTACTACTACTACTACTACTACTACTACTACTACTACTACTGCTGCTGCTGCTGCTGCTGCTGCTACTGCAACTACTACTACGACTATTACCACTAGCAGTACAATCAGTACTACTGTTAACACAACTACTCCTACTGCTACTGCTACAACTGCTACTATATCTACGACTATTATCACTGCTACCAGTACAATTAGTACTACTGCTACTACTATTATTATTATTTCTGTTACTACTACTAATAATAGTAATATTACTACTTTAACAACAACAACAACAACAACAAAAACAACAACAACACCAACAACACAACAACAACAATAACAACAACAACTAATACTACTACTACTTCTACTACTGCTACAACAACAACAACCTACTACTACTACTACTACTACTACTACTACTACTACTACTACTACTACTACTACTACTACTACTACTACCACTACGACTATTAGCACTACCAGTACAATCAGTATTATTGTTACCTCTACTACTACTACTACTACTACTACTACTACTACTACTACTACTACTACTACTACTACTACTACTACTACTACTACTACTACTACTACTACTGCTGCTGCTGCTGCTACTACTACTGCTACCACTACTACTATAGCAACTACTACCGCTACTACTAATGCTTCTAATAAAAAATATTTTCCATATCCTTTACAGGACATCGCTGTCAACATCAGCATCTTTCAGCTGATTGTTGATTTCTTGGCAAGATTACGCTCAGTAGTTTGCCATTGCTTTCTGCGCGACCGGCTCCATACTCTCATAAGTCACTGGCGCGATTCGAACCGCTTCAAATTCTCGTGCGCTCACATCAACCACGAGAGTATTCGGGGTTACGGAGATCGCTGCTAACTCCTCAGCCAGGGAGACCGGCAATGCTACTATTAATACTACTATGTCTACAACTACTACTACTACGACTATTACCACTAACAGTACAACTACTACTACTACTACTACTACTACTACTACTACTACTACTACTACTACTACTACTACTACTGCTACTACTACTACTACTACTACTACTACTACTACGGCGACGACGACGACGACTACTATTACCACCATCACCACCAGCTCTGACTAATTGATGTCCCAGCTTCTCATAAATCTCCAGGAAGATAAAAATGCAAGAGCAAACGTATAATTGTAGTGAAATAAATTAAACTTAACACACATTTTGTGAGGCATTGCGTCCTGGTTACAAATAAAAATACTTTTAAAAGAACGGAACGGCACTCCCATGCGGGCTGGGGCGATTACATGATCGGGTTCACTAACCTGAAAATAAGATATATAGCCAAAGAACAAATGCATCCATACTTCAAGAGCTGAATATTGAAGAAGGTTGGCTATTAAAGACGATAAAACAAAGAAAATTGAAATATCTTGGTCACTTGAAACGTCACGAAAGTTTGGAGAGAACAATAATGGAGGGATATGTGCCTGGGAAGAGAGGAAGAGGGAGGCCAAGGAGATAATGGGTGCAGGATGTGGCGGAAGTTCTCCAGGTTGGTGTATCGGAAGCGGGGCATCTTGCTTATGATCGAGAGGTTTTCCGGAAGGTTGTTATGGGAGCGAGGTTCTGCAAAGGACATGCTACTGAATGAATGAATGAATGAATGAATGAATGAATGACTTATGTAGCAAAGAAGGTACAGGACAACACAAAGCTAGTCCTTGTGACGGAGAAAGACCTTGTTATCACAACGTTTGTGGTGAACAATACTCATGTGGGGAAATTTTAACGCCTTATCTAGATGCCTGGAAAAGTAGACTTTATATTACAAGTATACGAACGAGACAAACATCAGTCTTTGGTCATATAATGAGAAGAGAGGCATTGAAAAACATCATGGCGACATCAGTTAGAGAAGAGGCAGAAACCGACCGAGAGAAATGATGATGGATGGACTAAGACGGTGTCATGAAGGGATATCAGCAGAATTGATCCAGAGCACCATGGAACGAGATCTGTAAAGAGACCAATGCTGGCTGGCACAGCACATGATGTTGATGAAATAAAACGGATGCGTGTTTTGCACGTGAGGCATAAAACAGCATCTCAGCGGTTATGCGTCAATAAGAAGATGTATGTATGCTCGCGTGGAGATGGCCAACGTTTGTGTGTTACTGTTTGACGTAATTACTCAAGCCGGAAAACTGTACACTTTGTGTGGGCAGCATCACAGAACAGTAATGGAACAGGGCGTGTAGACTTATTGATGTAGGCTTGTTTACGTCCAAGCCGTTAAAATGTTCCCACACATGCCACACACTCAACTGTATTTATAAAAACCAGACTCTTAATTGCAACCATGGATACCACACATTCAACTGTATTTATAAAAATCAGACGCTTAATTGTAACCATAGATACCACACACATGTCAGGTCTTAGTCAGATATAACTGAGTTACCGTATGACGTTAGACGGTATTACCTGCTTCTGTTAGCGCCGAATGTTGGGTGGCGCTCACCAAACCCGACACCCCATATTGTGCCAACGGCTTCGGGCTGAGGTGAGCAAGCGGGAGGGTACCAGGCTTATCCTGGTGCGATGAAATGCAACCTAAAGACTAAATGTCGGGGCAGGGCAGACCAGGGCCTAAGCCTTGGTTGGAAATGGTCTAAGATCGAAACTCCGACAGCAGACAGATAGAGCTTTGCCACACACGTCACATTCACAACTGTATCTACATATGGCACATTCACAACTGTATCTACATATGGCACATTTACAACTGTATCTACATATGGCACATTCACAACTGTATCTACATATGGCACATTCACAACTGTATCTACATATGGCACATTTACAACTGTATCTACATATGGTACATTCACAACTGTATCTATATATGGTACATTTACAACTGTATCTACATATGGTACATTCACAACTGTATCTACATATGGCACATTTACAACTGTATCTACATATGGCACATTTACAACTGTATCTACATATATCACATTCACAACTGTATCTACATATGGCACATTTACAACAGTATCTACATATGGCACATTTACAACTGTATCTACATATGGCACATTTACAACAGTATCTACATATGGCACATTCACAACTGTATCTACATATGGCGCATTCACAACTGTATCTACATATGGCACATTCACAACTGTATCTACATATGGCACATTTACAACTGTATCTACATATGGCACATTTACAACTGTATCTACATATGGCACATTTACAACTGTATCTACATATGGTACATTTACAACTGTATCTACATATGGCACATTTACAACTGTATCTACATATGGCACATTCACAACTGTATCTACATATGGTACATTCACAACTGTATCTACATATGGCACATTTACAACTGTATCTACATATGGCACATTCACAACTGTATCTACATATGGCACATTCACAACTGTATCTACATATGGCACATTCACAACTGTATCTACATATGGCACATTTACAACTGTATCTACATATGGCACATTTACAACTGTATCTACATATGGCACATTCACAACTGTATCTACATATGGCACATTTACAACTGTATCTACATATGGTACATTTACAACTGTATCTACATATGGCACATTCACAACTGTATCTACATATGGCACATTTACAACTGTATCTACATATGGTACATTCACAACTGTATCTACATATGGTCACATTCACAACTGTATCTACATATGGCACATTTACAACTGTATCTACATATGGCACATTCACAACTGTATCTACATATGGTACATTCACAACTGTATCTACATATGGCACATTCACAACTGTATCTACATATGGTACATTCACAACTGTATCTACATATGGCACATTCACAACTGTATCTACATATGGTACATTCACAACTGTATCTACATATGGTACATTCACAACTGTATCTACATATGGCACATTTACAACTGTATCTACATATGGCACATTTACAACTGTATCTACATATGGCACATTTACAACTGTATCTACATATGGCACATTCACAACTGTATCTACATATGGCACATTCACAACTGTATCTACATATGGTACATTTACAACTGTATCTACATATGGCACATTTACAACTGTATCTACATATGGCACATTCACAACTGTATCTACATATGGCACATTTACAACATGTATCTACATATGGCACATTACAACTGTATCTACATATGGTACATTTACAACTGTATCTACATATGGCACATTTACAACTGTATCTACATATGGCACATTTACAACTGTATCTACATATGGCACATTCACAACTGTATCTACATATGGTACATTCACAACTGTATCTACATATGGCACATTTACAACTGTATCTACATATGGCACATTTACAACTGTATCTACATATGGCACATTCACAACTGTATCTACATATGGCACATTTACAACTGTATCTACATATGGCACATTTACAACTGTATCTACATATGGCACATTTCACAACTGTATCTACATATGGCACATTCACAACTGTATCTACATATGGCAACATTCACAACTGTATCTACATATGGTACATTTACAACTGTATCTACATATGGCACATTCACAACTGTATCTACATATGGCACATTCACAACTGTATCTACATATGGTACATTCACAACTGTATCTACATATGGTACATTTACAACTGTATCTACATATGGCACATTTACAACTGTATCTACATATGGCACATTTACAACTGTATCTACATATGGACATTCACAAATGTATCTACATATGGACATTTAAAAACTGTACACATATGGTACTTCACAACTGTATCTAATATGGCACATTTACAACTGTATCTACAATGGACATTTTCAACGTATCTATTATTTTACTTTTTCAACTGTATCTATATATGGACATTTACAACGTATCCAAAAATGTTACATTTACAACTGTATCACATTGGCACATTGACAACTATATTACATATGGACATTCACAACTGTATCTACATATGGCACTTCACAACGTTCTACATATGGCACATTCACAAAATGTTTACATAGGGTACATTTAAACTGTATCTACATAGGCATTCACAACTGTATCTACATATGGTACATTTACAACTTATTACATAGGCACATTCACAAATGTATCTACATAGGCACATTTACAACTGTATCCATATGGCAACGTCCCCAACTGTACTACATATGGTCATTCACAACTGTATTAATATGGTCATTCACAACTGTATCTACATATGGCACATTCACAACTGTATCTACATATGGTACATTCACAACTGTATCTACATATGGTACATTCACAACTGTATCTACATATGGTACATTCACAACTGTATCTACATATGGTACATTCACAACTGTATCTACATATGGTACATTCACAACTGTATCTACATATGGTACATTCACAACTGTATCTACATATGGTACATTCACAACTGTATCTACATATGGCACATTCACAACTGTATCTACATATGGTACATTCACAACTGTATCTACATATGGCACATTCACAACTGTATCTACATATGGTACATTCACAACTGTATCTACATATGGCACATTCACAACTGTATCTACATATGGTACATTCACAACTGTATCTACATATGGCACATTCACAACTGTATCTACATATGGCACATTTACAACTGTATATACATATGGCACATTTACAACTGTATCTACATATGGTACATTTACAACTGTATCTACATATGGTACATTCACAACTGTATCTACATATGGCACATTCACAACTGTATCTACATATGGTACATTCACACTGTATCTACATATGGCACATTTCACAACTGTATCTACATATGGCACATTACAACTGTATCTACATATGGTACATTCACAACTGTATCTACATATGGGCACATTTACAACTGTATCTACATATGGCACATTCACAACTGTATCTACATATGGCACATTCACAACTGTATCTACATATGGTACATTCACAACTGTATCTACATATGGCACATTTACAACTGTATCTACATATGGCACATTTACAACTGTATCTACATATGGTACATTCACAACTGTATCTACATATGGTACATTCACAACTGTATCTACAGTATGGCACATTTACAACTGTATCTACATATGGACCATTTACAACTGTATCTACATATGGCACATTCACAACTGTATCTACATATGGCACATTTCAACTGTATCTACATATGGCACATTTACAACTGTATCTACATATGGCACATTCACAACTGTATCTACATATGGTCACATTCACAACTGTATCTACATATGGTACATTCACAACTGTATCTACATATGGCAGATTACAACTGTATCTACATATGGCACATTTACAACTGTATCTACATATGGCACATTCACAACTGTATCTACATATGGCACATTTACAACTGTATCTACATATGGCACATTTACAACTGTATCTATGTATGGTACATTTACGACTGTATCTACATATGGCACATTCAGAACTGTATCTACATATGGCACATTTACAAACTGTATCTACATATGGCACATTACAACTGTATCTACATATGGCACATTTACAACTGTATCTACATATGGCTAACGTTCACAACTGTATCTACATATGGTACATTCACAACTGTATCTACATATGGCACATTTACAACTGTATCTACATATGGCACATTACAACTGTATCTACATATGGCACATTACAACTGTATCTACATATGGCACATTTACAACTGTATCTACATATGGTACATTCACAACTGTATCTACATATGGCACATTTACAACTGTATCTACATATGGCACATTCACAACTGTATCTATATATGGTACATTCACAACTGTATCTATATATGGCACATTACAACTGTTCACTACATAGGCAAACATTTCAACGTACTCATATCACATTTTCACTGTATCTAAATGGGAATTCACAACTGTATCACAAGAATTTACAACTGTATCAAGGGTTCCAATTTTCAATGGGAATTCACAATTATCACAATGGAATTTACAACTGTTTAATTTGGAATTTACAACTGTATCAAATGGGAAATTCACAACTGTATCAATGGAATTTCAATGTATCACAATGGAATTCACAATGTATCAAATGGTTTTTTAATTATAATAACAACAACGTATTCATAGACTACAACTGATTTCTTGGTTACAACGACAAACATTCCAACTGAAAAGGCAAACAACTTTTCTTGAGGAAAAAAAACAAACATTCAAAGGCAAAAACGCTAGTTGGGTTTCCCCCGTTCTAATTGAATTCCAAGACAGGTAGGACCCCTTTTTTATTGGCACTTTAAAATGTTCAATAGGACCTTTCCTGATTACTAGGCAACCCAAATCATGTTTTTTCATTCCCAAATGTTCTAATTGCCACCTGTACTATGAGGAATTCACCCTTTTCTTAAGGCCAAAAAACCACTTCCTTTAAACTGTATTCTAGGTAAATTTCCAAAGTTCCAAGGACATTTTCAAGTTCATGTTTCTTACCGTTTTACTGGCACCCAATGTTTTTGATGGACACCCGTTCATATTGGGCCCAAAACTGATCAATTAAACCCTTTTAACGTACTAAAGGAATTTAAACTTACTAGTTGGACTTTTACTTTTTTTTGGCCCCCGTTTTCCAAAAAATTTTAAAAAATTTAAAACGAAAATTAGCGAATCACCTTAATAATTTTTCCCCGGAATTTAAAAATAAAACCCTGGAAACAATAACCCCTTATTTAAAGTAACCCCGGAACAAAAGACCCCCTGTTTTTCAAAGAATGTACCCAACACATGTGATATTCACAACTATATCCACACATGTGATATTCACAACTGTATCCACACATGTGATATTCACAAATGTATCCACACATGTTATATTCACAACTGAACTGTATCCACACATGTGATATTCACAACTGTATCCACACATGTGATATTCACAACTGTATCCACACATGTGATATTCACAAATGTATCCACACATGTGATATTCACAAATGTATCCACACATGTGGTGTCATGTCTTAGTCAGATATGACAGAGCTACCGTATGTCAGTAGACGGTACTACCTGCTTTCTGTCTGCGCTTACCACACCCGACACCCCACATTGTGCCAACGGCTTCGGAGGGAAGAGCGCAATTGGGAGGGTACAAGCCTTATCCTGGTGCGAGGAAATGCAATCTAAAGACAAAATGTCATGGCAGGGCAGACCAGGCCTTAAGCCTTGGTTGGCAGCCGGTCTAGGATTGAAGTTCCGACAGGCGGACAGTTAGAGCACTGCTTTGCTGATCCGGCAGCTTCTGAAGCTTGTCTTGTTCCAGATGTATAGGTGTTACCTTTCCTCTGGAGTGAACTAGGCAGGCCGAGAGAGGGATCATGCTGCATGGGCAACACATGGTCTCTATATTTTAGCCCAGGCTTTGTACTATGGAGAGGCAATAACTCCATCCCTGGTCTTAACCGGTCTCGGAATCAAAGCGAGAGGCAACTGTTACGGGTTATAAGTCTCTGTCAATTGGCGTAGATATTGGGCGCCACGCGTTGCCTCTGACGGTGGGAGACACCTACAGGTGTCACTGATCAGCTACCGCCCGCCTCAAGCTGGGCAGCCCCCGGCCAATTGGGTGCTGATCTGCCACAGCCTGCCTGCTTCAATGGATGCTTGGGGCTAGGACAAAATCTGAATCGCAGGCTGTAAAACCAATGCACCAGTACTAATAAAAAGAAAAATAGAAACCTCAAGCTACGGTTTGCAACCTGGAGCGTGAGAACCATGTGTCCAGGATTTTCCACTGACTTGACCAATATTGACGATGTGAGAAAAACGACTGTGATTGATGCCGAACTCATTCGCCTTAAAATTGATATTGCTGGCCTGCAGGAGACTCGGATCGCTGAGGAAGGGTCACTCGGGGAAAACAATTACACCTGTTTTTTATTTTTGGAAGGGTAGAGGGCAGGCAGAAACAAAAAGGCAACATGGTGTGGGTTTGCAGTGAAGAATTCGCTACTGGGAATGATTGAAATTCCAGCAGGAGGTAATGAAAGACTACTATCCCTGCGCTTGGCAACCTCTTGTCGTTTTGCTACCATTATCACTGCATATGCACCGACACTCGATTCCTCTGATGATGTGAAGGATTCGTTCTATGAGGAGTTAGGCTCCGTGATCAAGGCAGTTCCAAAATCCGACTACATTTACATGCTCGGTGATTTCAATGCTCGTGTGGGCATAAGACTCGAGTTCATGGCTAGTGTGCCTTGGAAAATACAACATCGGTCGCATGAATGAAAATGGGCAAAGGCTGCTGGAGCATTGCACCAGAAATGATCAATGTATTACAAACTCCTGTTTTAACGCACAGCTATTTGGAAGCTTTCACGAACTCAATATAAAAAGCTAAATGCATCCTAGTAACATGACTTCTTGTGTACACATTATTAACCAGCAGCTGAAGAAACAAGAAGGAAATTAAAAATAAGTTAAGAAATATATTCCTTCTTCTTTCCTGTCAATTTACACATTATAAACCCCATGCTTCTGTAAATTCTCTGTCTTTACTAATATTACACATTGCACCCCTCTCGGGAGTCTCCGCGGTGAAGTGGTCAAGCCGTCTGATTCGGGCTCCGAAGATTGTATGTTCGATTCCGGGCCGCGTCCTTCATTTCACGAGTGCATTTTTTCGGAGACTCCAGATGGTCGTCGCTGGAGCTACGGAGTTCGTGCTTTGTGCGACGCTTTCCGCGCTGCGGAAAGAGACTGAGCCATATGGGATAAAAACTCGGTGCAATACAGTCGACCCTGTCGACTTTTAAGCGACGTTTTTTTTTATTACACCCACTCTCATACGAATCTGACTACGCTTTGTACTTGTGTCGTTACCCGAAATGACGTGCTTTACTGTAAGACTAGTTTGTTAGCGTGAATTCACTACATTTTCGCCGAAACATCAACGAAATGTCGCCGCTTCCGATGAGTTAAGTTGCCTTTGGACCTATCAAAGACATTTTCCTTGGGTGGGGGTAATATAAGACGGCAGGAAAACTTTCATAATGATGCAACAGACAGTTTTAATAAAAATTGATCGTGAATAAAGGCATTCATTTCTGAACGGACTATAGTTAATGTTGTGTAACAATTTATAGCTGCAATTTGTTTTATTTGTTTTCCATGTTTCTGATCCTCTCAGAAGATCTGGTTTAGCGTTGGAGTTAACCATCCTACGTTTGGTACTGCCTTTAATTTCTTTAGACTTTTACAAAATTCCCGATGCTATAAAAGCTTCTCTAGACTTAGATATTGATATTATAATATATCTATCTGTTCCCCCTTCTTTGCCTTCATTGCTGCTTAAATATGTGTGTGATTCTACCTCATAAAGCAAGGTTTTGCTAAGTGATGTTGGACAGAGTTCATCGAAGTCACGGTAGGTATTGCTGTCTTCATAATCCAGTCTGTAATGAGTAAGAATAATACAGGTGACAAGAAAACATTCCTTTCGCATTCTCGTTCTTATCCTAAATGTATCTTTTAGTTGTCATTCGTGAAGACCTCTGCCATTTATGTCTGTATAAGGTTGATGGTATGGTAAACAAATCGGAAGGCACCTTTGACACCCTTAAGGTCCATGGGGCTGTACTGTTTGACCCATTGTTTATAGACCAATCGGCACTCCAGGAGTGATGTGGTCAGTATCACACCGACCACCTTTACGTCCCAAGACATTTCCTGGTACAATTGTATAGGCTGAGTCGGTTTGTGTCAGTGGATGATATGGTGCTGGCCCAATGTTTTCTTGAACAAACGACAACCGACTAGATATGTAGCAGTGACACTAACAACTTACCTGAACAGACAGATTTAGACAACTCAACGAAAGCACTACTGCTACTAACAAACTTACCTGAACAAACAGCTTAGATAACCTAACAAAAGCACTACTGCTACTAACAACTCACCTGCGCAAACAGCTTTTACCACACCTGACGTTATGTATATGAAACACGGGTAACTTGACGTCTTCCAAGCGAACAAGCAAATACCTAGAACTCTGTGACGACTAGTGAAATACCTTTAGCAGCCACTGTAGGTCTACACAATGATGAACAGAGATATGCACATTCGTATATTGGGCTCACTTAATCCGAAACGAGTTGTAACGGCTCACGCAGAAAATCGCTACACCACCTGTTTGTGCGGGCAATATTGTACCAGCTCCCGAGTCTTACAAGAGATCAAAGCCAGCGCTCAGGTATGGATGGCATCAACTACTGGTATCCGTAAACTTCGTGCTTATGTTTGCTAATGAGAAGGCTAACGACAGATGGGCGGAGAAGTGATAATCCATTTATTGTATTACGTGATGTGTGGGTTTTTCAACGCATAAGTCTTAACTCTTTTTGTCACGACCATTTGCCATTGTAGTACACATAGTCCTGGGTATTACATAAATTCTTTGAGTCACAGACAAATGCAACATTAGCTCCCCTAGTTCGATTGCATCATTAGCCCTGTATATGTCCGGCGAACATTATATCTATGCAAACAGAGAAAACCCCTGCATCAAATATAATCTGACTTCTACGTCTATTCGGACATAAAGACATGTTCAATATCAGTGACCAGCCTTGTATATAAAGACATATTTAACACCAGTGACCAGCCTTGTATATAAAGACATGTTCAATATCAGTGACCAGCCTTGTATATAAAGACATGTTCAATATCAGTGACCAGCCTTGTATATAAAGACATATTTAACACCAGTGACCAGCCTTGTATATAAAGACATGTTCAATATCAGTGACCAGCCTTGTATATAAAGACATGTTCAATATCAGTGACCAGCCTTGTATATAAAGACATATTTAACACCAGTGACCAGCCTTGTATATAAAGACATGTTCAATATCAGTGACCAGCCTTGTATATAAAGACATGTTCAATATCAGTGACCAGCCTTGTATATAAAGACATGTTCAATATCAATGACCAACCTTGTATATAAAGACATATTTAACACCAGTGACCAGCCTTGTATATAAAGACATATTTAACACCAGTGGCCAGCCTTGTATATAAAGACATATTTAACACCAGTGACCAGCCTTGTATATAAAGACATATTTAACACCAGTGACCAGCCTTGTATATAAAGACATATTTAACACCAGTGACCAGCCTTGTATATAAAGACATATTTAACACCAGTGACCAGCCTTGTATATAAAGACATGTTCAATACCAGTGACCAGCCTTGTATATAAAGACATGTTCAATACCAGTGACCAGCCTTGTATATAAAGACATGTTCAATACCAGTGACCAGCCTTGTATATAAAGACATATTTAACACCAGTGACCAGCCTTGTATATAAAGACATGTTCAATATCAGTGACCAGCCTTGTATATAAAGACATATTTAACACCAGTGACCAGCCTTGTATATAAAGACATGTTCAATATCAGTGACCAGCCTTGTATATAAAGACATATTTAACACCAGTGACCAGCCTTGTATATAAAGACATGTTCAATATCAGTGACCAGCCTTGTATATAAAGACATGTTCAATATCAGTGACCAGCCTTGTATATAAAGACATGTTCAATATCAATGATCAACCTTGTATATAAAGACATATTTAACACCAGTGACCAGCCTTGTATATAAAGACATATTTAACACCAGTGACCAGCCTTGTATATAAAGACATGTTCAATACCAGTGACCAGCCTTGTATATAAAGACATGTTCAATATCAGTGACCAGCCTTGTATATAAAGACATGTTCAATATCAATGACCAACCTTGTATATAAAGACATATTTAACACCAGTGACCAGCCTTGTATATAAAGACATATTTAACACCAGTGACCAGCCTTGTATATAAAGACATGTTCAATACCAGTGACCAGCCTTGTATATAAAGACATGTTCAATACCAGTGACCAGCCTTGTATATAAAGACATGTTCAATATCAGTGACCAGCCTTGTATATAAAGACATGTTCAATATCAGTGACCAGCCTTGTATATAAAGACATGTTCAATACCAGGGACCAGCCTTGTATATAAAGACATGTTCAATATCAGTGACCAGCCTTGTATATAAAGACATGTTCAATATCAGTGACCAGCCGTGTATATAAAAACATGTTCAATATCAGTGACCAGCCTTGTATATAAAGACATATTTAACACCAGTGACCAGCCTTGTATATAAAGACATATTTAACACCAGTGACCAGCCTTGTATATAAAGACATATTTAACACCAGTGACCAGCCTTGTATATAAAGACATATTTAACACCAGTGACCAGCCTTGTATATAAAGACATATTTAACACCAGTGACCAGCCTTGTATATAAAGACATATTTAACACCAGTGACCAGCCTTGTATATAAAGACATATTTAACACCAGTGACCAGCCTTGTATATAAAGACATATTTAACACCAGTGACCAGCCTTGTATATAAAGACATGTTCAATATCAGTGACCAGCCTTGTATATAAAGACATATTTAACACCAGTGACCAGCCTTGTATATAAAGACATATTTAACACCAGTGACCAGCCTTGTATATAAAGACATATTTAACACCAGTGACCAGCCTTGTATATAAAGACATATTTAACACCAGTGACCAGCCTTGTATATAAAGACATATTTAACACCAGTGACCAGCCTTGTATATAAAGACATATTTAACACCAGTGACCAGCCTTGTATATAAAGACATATTTAACACCAGTGACCAGCCTTGTATATAAAGACATATTTAACACCAGTGACCAGCCTTGTATATAAAGACATATTTAACACCAGTGACCAGCCTTGTATATAAAGGACATATTTAACACCAGTGACCAGCCTTGTATATAAGACATATTTAACACCAGTGACCAGCCTTGTATATAAAGGACATATTTAACACCAGTGACCAGCCTTGTATATAAAGACATATTTAACACCAGTGACCAGCCTTGTATATAAAGACATGTTCAATATCAGTGACCAGCCTTGTATATAAAGACATATTTAACACCAGTGACCAGCCTTGTATATAAAGACATATTTAACACCAGTGACCAGCCTTGTATATAAAGACATATTTAACACCAGTGACCAGCCTTGTATATAAAGACATATTTAACACCAGTGACCAGCCTTGTATATAAAGACACGTTCAACAAAAGGAACCAACCTTGTATATAAAGACAGGTTCAACAGCTGAGTTGTGTTGACTTGAGTTGAGTTAAGAACCGACATCACTGCACTCAGGACATTCCCATACGTGCTCAGTCCCATCGTTCAACAGCCAGCGAAGAGTCACACTACTAATCGTTCCCACCGCTGATTAAAAGTTCTCCTGGTCTTCCCTCTCAGTTTTGAGATTCTTCCAGAACCCCTGCCGATCCCCCGCAATCTCATTCTTTCCACATATGGGTTCTCAATCTGTTCCTCCGCCTTCTCCACCTGGTCCCACAAGCGCACGACCTACCTCCCCCTTGTCCATAGGCAAGATACCACCAAGAGGTGCATTCCTTGCTAGCCTATCAGCCTGTTCATTCCCCCCGTACACCCGCATAGCCAGGGCAAAATATCCATACAATTCACACAGTCTGTGACCTCTGAAGCGACGAGAGCCATTCCACACGAAACATTCCTTTCTCCACCTTACTAAGCATATTCTTTGAATCCGTAATGAACACAACGTGTGTTGCAGTAGTCTCCTCTAGCCACCGGAATTCCGCTGTTACTGCCTCCACATCTATTCTCATGCTGGAGGTCGTAGTCTCATATGCCAGGCTCTCCTTTTTCAAGACTCGCCCATTAGCCTTTGCAATAAAGCCCCAGCCACTACGTCTGTTTCTTACCACTGACCCATTGGTGTAGATGACTATGTCACCTTGATGTGTGTTGCTCTGGATTAGCTGTTGCACTTCAGACTCTGTGCGGCCCGATGCCCATTCTCTGCTCTTACGACCCAGTGTTATTATTACATTGTGCTAGTCCGTCATGTCATCCGGAACTTCAACCCACTCTCTTTCACGATTGATGGTCTCTAGATCACACACCTGACTTACAGGAAGTTCTGTCTGTGCCATCCAGGACCTGCCTCGTCTTAGTTTATTACCCTTTACCATATCCATTGGTGCATGCAGCGGGTGATCCCTGTACACGTTCAACAAAAGTAACCAACCTTGTATATAAAGACACGTTCAACAAAAGGAACCAACCTTGTATATAAAGACACGTTCAACAAAAGTAACTAACCTTGTATATAAAGACACGTTCAACAAAAGGAACCAACCTTGTATATAAAGACACGTTCAACAAAAGGAACAAATCTTGTATATAAAGACACGTTCAACAAAAGGAACCAACCTTGTATATAAAGACACGTTCAACAAAAGTAACTAACCTTGTATATAAAGACACGTTCAACAAAAGGAACCAACCTTGTATATAAAGACACGTTCAACAAAAGTAACTAACCTTGTATATAAAGACACGTTCAACAAAAGTAACTAACCTTGTATATAAAGACACGTTCAACAAAAGGAACCAACCTTGTATATAAAGACACGTTCAACAAAAGGAACCAATCTTGTATATAAAGACACGTTCAACAAAAGGAACAAATCTTGTAATAAAGACACAATCAACAAAAGTAACTTACTTTGTATATGAAGACACATTCAACAAAACGAACCATCCTTGAATATAAAGATACAGTCAAACAAAAGTAACCAACCTTGTATAAAAAGACACATTAAACAAAAGTAACCAACCTTGTATACAAAGACACATTCAACAAAACGAACCATCTTTGCATATAAAGGCACAGTCAACAAAAGTAACCAACCTCGCACAAAAAGACACATTCAACAAAAGTAACCAACCTTGTATATAAAGACACATTCAACAAAACGAACCATCCTTGTATATAAAGGCACAGTCCACAAAAGTAACCAGCCTTGTATATATATACATATATATATGGCCAGTTATGGACACAAATTGACATCGCATCAACATCAGTTACCATATTCACAAAGCAGGTAAGCTGAAATGTACCTCCAGCACTCTCAGTCGGTCTATATCAGTATCCTGCAGTCAAACGTTCTCTTTCCAGTCTATTTCCAGAAGCTATCCTACTATTGAAACCGCTGTCTTCAGAAAGTAGCCGGAATCAAATGAACATAAAACTGCCCAGAAAATGACAGTCAGTAAACGATTGGTTTAATTGCGACGTCTTATAACTGATATGCGACTAACTTTGCTTGTTCCTGCACACTTTCCTTCCATCAGTTTCTCTCAAACTTATTTTCAGCAGGATGTTATGTTTTTTTTATGTGCCAAAAATATTTTAGATGTCGAACCTTGATCTCGGTTATTAATTTTCGTTTCATTCCGAGTCTGTTTAAGACTTGTTTATCTGCCATTTTGTCTGACAGGGCATACAGAGATGAAAAGATTCAAGAGCGCATTTCAGAGCCAGGATATATAACGATGTCTGGCAATAGAGACCACGTATCCTATAAAGTGAGCAGGATGCGGGTGCTAATTGTAATGAAATGGCACATTAAAAGTATGAAACATGCATTTCCATGCACGCAAATATCACAGAACCTAAAAATGAGTATCATCAAATGCTATGGTTATTCAACACTACCGTATGGCGTGGAAGCATAATCTGACAGATGATTGAGTCTACAATCCAGACATTTGAAACGTGGATCTTCAGAAGTCTGAGGCGAGTTTCTTGAAAAGAAAAAAAAAGAAACCAACAAGGCATTTCTAGAACAGTTTAATATAAAAATAAAACTGCTAGTAAACATTTTAAGTTTTAAAATAAGAATAATAAATCAAGGCAAATCAAAGGATATAACAATGAACTGAAAATTTTAAGCAGTAGGGGATTAACCAGGGTGCCAGCTTGTCCGATGGCAAGAGGGTCTGTGGGCTTGTGGGCACCTAATTAAGTTAAGCAGGTCCCATTACACATTAGACAGCAAGTTTAAAATGTTTATAAACTTTTCGTCATAGCAACCAATATGTTTAGACTCAATAGGCCACTGATTATAAGTAATTATATTTCTGTATGTAAGGCATCTTGGTCACATTAAACGAATAAACAATCTATAAAAATTATACGTAAGTGTATTATTGTGTGTATTCTTCCGGTGTAATGGCGACGCGATGACTCGTAGTTCTTAGGGGAGACGCTGTTCAGTGTTTTTATGTGGAGTTCCTTTGGAAATTCCCGTGGAATCCGTGTGGATAGTGTTTTTCCTTTGGATTATGTGATGTTATTTCGTTTTCGTGTATTGGAAGTGTTCAAAAGAAGCCACGGAAGGCAGGTGGTGGATGAAATTTTGAGGGCAGCCGACAGATAGTTGTTGGATATGGTCTCGAGTTTCGCGACGGCAAGCAGAAGATCTCTTTCGAGAGACAATGATTGCGGTCATCCGGCCAGTATGGTCACTGCCATAGAGGAAAGCAACGGCAAACTACCTCTTTGAAAGTGCCTAGTTTATTATGATTCGCTTAAAGACTGATCATCGCAAGACAAGGACAGAGACATTAAAATTAGGAACATGGAACGTTAGGACGTTAAACAACGACGGAACATTAGAGAACATAACTCAAGAAATTCAAAGAGAAAAAATTAATATATTAGGTATGTGCGAAACGAGATGGACAGGAGCAGGCATCAAGATACATAACGATTTTAAGATTATTTATTCTGGAGGTGAAGATCGACATAGGGGAGTGGCAATAATTTTGGACCGGAAAACATCAACGTCTGTTCAGGGATATTGGGCCGTGTCGGACAGAGTTCTACTAGTTAAATTGAGTGGCAGACCTTTTAACATAAATGTTATTCAGGTATATGCCCCAACAGGAGAATCCAGTGAAGATAGTGTAGAGGAATTTTATAATGACATAGAGTCTGCCTTAAAGAAATGTAAAAATTCAGAAATAAACATCATAATAGGGGACTTCAATGCAAAAGTAGGAAATCAAGGGGATAGATACACAGTAGGAAACTATGGTTTAGGAGAGAGAAATGAAAGAGGATACAGACTAGTAGAGTGGGCAAAAGAACAGGAAATGATTGTAGGAAACACCTGGTTCAAGCAACATCCTAGAAGATTATGGACCTGGAGGAGTCCTGATAGCAGGATTAGAAACCAGATTGACTACATTCTCATTAGCAGAAGATTTAGAAACGCGCTAACAGTAGCAAAAACAGTTCCCAGTGCTGATTGTTATAGTGACCACAGATTACTCACAGGAACATTGAGGATAAAGTTGAAGAAAGTCAAGTATATAACAGGAAACACTAAATATGACTTGTGTACATTGAGTAATGACAAGGAAATACAAAACAAATTCAACATAGAAGTACAGAACAGATTTGAAATATTGTCTGATCTAGAGATCCTATTCCAGGATGTGGATGATCAATGGGAAATGTTAAAGAATTCAATCAATGTGGCTGCAGAAACAACTATTCCAAAATTAAAGAAGGTGGGTCGTAAGAAATGGATGACTGAGGAAATTTTACACTTAATGGAAACAAGAAGACTCAACAAAAATAATCCTGCCAAATATGAAGAAATTCACAGACAAGTCAGAGTATTATGTAGGAAGGCAAAAGAATCATGGCTTGAGGAAAAGTGCTTAGAAATTGAAAAACAACACAACAGTCAAAATACCAAATTAGTGCACAAAAGAATTCAGGAACTTACTAATAAAAGAACAAGTACATCAACAGGCTGTCTAAAAACTAAAGATGGCAAAATCATAATAGAAAAAGATCAGATTCTACATGTATGGACAGATTATGTGAAAGACCTGTATAATGATAACAGAGAGGAACAGTATGCTATTAGATTTAATAATGAAGGGCCAGAAATTTTAAAGATGGAGGTTCAAAATGTTCTTAAGCATATGAAAGCTGGCAAGGCCCCCGGTGCAGATAACATCACAACAGAAATGATTAAAGCTTTAGAAGAATTTGGATTAGAGCAAGTCACTAGACTGCTGAACACATTATATGATACTGGAGATATACCTTCTGAATTATGTAATTCTGTATTTATTGCAATCCCAAAGAAATCAGGAACCTTAGAATGTGATCAACATAGAACAATTAGTATAATGAGTCACATCACAAAGATTTTGTTACGAATTATCATGCAAAGAGTGAGGAAGAAAATACAACCTGAAATAGGGGAAGAACAATGTGGGTTTGTAGAAGGAAAGGGTACAGTAAATGCTGTGTATATGCTGCGAACAGTTATTGAACGTGCTTTAGAAGTAAACAAGGATATACATCTTTGCTTTATTGACTACACAAAGGCTTTTGATAGAGTTAGACATGTCAACATTGTGGATATGCTTGCAGATCTACAAATTGATGGGAAAGACATTAGACTTATAAAAAACATATATTGGAAACAACAAGCTGCCATAAGGATTGATAATGAAGTAGGACAATATCAACCTATTAAGAGAGGTGTTAGGCAGGGATGTGTAATGTCTCCAGATCTTTTTTCCCTATACAGTGAAAATATTTTCAGAAATGTAGAAGGCCTAAATGGAATCAGCATTGGAGGACGAAACATAAATAATATTAGATATGCAGATGATACAGTATTGGTTGCAGACAATGCACAGGATCTGCAACAATTAGTAGACGCTGTTGTTGTACACAGTGAGCAGCTGGGGTTGGAATTAAATTGTAGAAAGACACAGGTTATGGTCGTCACTAGGAAGAACGAAGCACCACAATGTAATATACAAGTAAATGGGAATATTCTTCAACAAGTGAATCGGTTCAATTATCTCGGAACAGTCATAACATCTGATGGCAGATGCCTTGAAGAGATTAGAACAAGAATCGCCATTGCGAAAGTAGCCTTTAGCAAGATGAAAAACATTCTGACCAATAAAATGATGTCAATTGAAACGAGAAAAAGAGTGTTGAGGGGATACATAGAGCCTGTTCTTTTGTATGGATGTGAAACTTGGACAATGAGCAGTCAAGCTGAAAAACATCTGAATGGCTGCAGAAATGTGGTTTCTGAGGAAAATGCAAAGAATACCATGGACAGACAGAAAAACCAATGACCAAGTACTACAAGAGACAAATGAAAATCGTAGATTGATTAGAGAAATTAGACGTAGACAGTCAAAATTTTTTGGACATTTTATGAGAAGAAATGGACTGGAGAACTTAGTGACAACTGGCAAGATCGAAGGGAACAGACCAAGAGGAAGACCGAGAGGAAAATACCTGGATGGCTTGGCCACATGGCATGGACGAGACAGGAACACTGAGCTGATCCACGACTCTGGTGATCGAGTGAAATGGCGAATCATGACCGCCCACGCTTTCCGGCATGGCACATGATTGATTGATTGTATTATTGTAAGTAAGGCATGTTGGTCACATCAAACGATAATAATAATCTACTAAACATTATAAGTAAGTGTATTATTGTAAGTAAGATATGCTGGTCTGATCAAACGACATAACGTTGTACTAAACATTATAAATAAGCAAATTATTGTAAGTAAGATATGCTGGTCACATTAAACGACATTACGTTCTACTACAACATTATAAGTACATTCAAGTCTGGGCGCGGACTGGTTATAGGATAGGTAAGTAAATAAACAAAGGACACTTTGGCACGCCTAAGTCGCATTTGGGATTATGGTGCCAGACCCATATTATGATAGACCAATAGACACTTGGTGGGTGATGTGGGCGGTATCTCTCAGTTGCTTTTACTTACCAAGACATTTCTTGGTACCCAATTTAGGTTGGTTTGACCTGGGAGCTCAAGTAAATTTTTTTTAAAAACCCTAATCAGTTCTGGTGTGTATGGAACCCATGACCATCGGGTCAGTGGGCGAGTGTCTAGCCAGTAGGCCAGCGCGGCCTGGGTACAGGGTGCTAGATCCATGTTTGTATAGACAAATCAGCACGCGAATAATGGATGAGGTGGTCAGTGCTGCGACTGTTGCCTTTCATTCCCTGGACAATTCCTGATATCTGCTGTAGGCAAGATTGAGAGGGAGGGCACAAGGGGGAGGGGTATAGACTATTATGATCTAGAGAGCATGCAGCAGCAAGGGCTGGGCAAAGGATCTGATCGAAATTGGTCACTCAGAGGTAAATCAGGACAGACATATAATCAGATTGAAATGGGCACCATTAGTATTGGAACTGTTCACTCGTTGTTAAAGTCTTAAAGATGAGAACTGTGCGCTTATGAAAATGCCCCGAGTACGATGACTTTGGTTCTTGACTCAACTCATCTCAACAGAACAGGGGGGGGGGGGGGCTGGATGGCTTGATCACATGACATGGTCGAGACAAGAACACAGAGCTGATCCACGACTCTGGTAATCGTGTCAGGTGGCGAAACATGACCGTCCACGCTTATCGGCATGGCACATGATGATTATGATGATGATTGTACGCTGGGTCAACGTGGGAGCCTTGATCAATGTTAATAAAATCTTTACCTGTGTTGTTGTTTGTCCATCTAGAATGATGATGACCATTCATTTCATCCAGTGGGGTTGAAAGTATGGAGCCGCGAGTTCTAAGATGGCTGATAAGGTCTATTTTGGCTCCAAATGGTCTTTGACAATGTGGGCAAAGAATGCTTGACGTTCCAGGAGGAGGATCTCCTGCAGTGGTTTTTCTGTCCAACCTTTTCTTCACAGCTCTTGCAATCCTGGTTGCTTCACAAGTGACTGCACCCTTATGTAATGATGTACGCTACGAATTACGGTCTTTAGCAGTAGTCTCCCAGATGTCTAGATGAATTCCAAAAGATTTAAGTGAGATCTTCAGAATGTCTTTAAAACGTTCCCTCTGGCCGCCTTGGGAGCGTTTACCACAACAAAGCTCGCCGTAAAAAAAAAATTTGTTTAGGGAGGCTGTGATCTGGCATACGAGTTAAGTGACCAGCCCAGCGAATTTGATTTAAAAACTCTTACCTAGAGGAAGATTCAAACACATAAACACCGGGCCGGCAACCAAGCCTGCAAGACACTGTGCCCCCGTGACACCCCACTGGAAATTATAATGGAAAGAAAAGGTGATGTCAAAAGAGCTAGACGCTTTCACTGATATAATTGGACAGACAACACCAATGTGTGGTCAGGATGGTGTTTGTCCATCAAGAATGATAATGACCATTCATTTCATCCAGTGGGGTTGAAAGTATGGAGCCGTGAGTTCTAAGATGGCGGAATGGGCCAATTTTGGCTCGAAATGTTCTTTGACAATGTGGACAAAGAATGCTTGACTTTCCAGGAGGAGAGCCTCCTGCTGTGTGTGGTTTTTTTTTCAGCCTTTTTTTTCCACAGCTCTTGCAGTCCTGTTTAATTCTCAAGTGATTACACCCTTGCGTAATGATGTACGCCACGAATGTCGGTCTTTGGCAGCAGTCCCCCAAGTGGTGTGACGAATTCTAAAAGCTTTTAGTGAAATCTTCAGTGTCTTTAAAGCGTTTCCTCTGGTCGTCTTTGGAGCGTTTACCACAGCGCAGCTCATGGTAAACAAAAATTTCTTTTAGGGAGACATGAACTGGCATGCGAGTCAAGCGACCAGCCCAGTGAATGTGATTCTTCATTGGTGGTGGTCAGAATAGAGCGTAACAGACTGTACAATGACGATTAGGGACAGAAACTGTCGGAGATTTATTCTGCTAACATTAATTGCCGATGGGATACAGTGCAGACCTGATAAGGCGACCTCACCTGAGACCCAAGCAACAATTCTTCTTATCAGAAATGTCCATATAAAAGAATTATAATGTACAATACAATATTATTCTTCACAACAGAAATTCGCCACATCCGAGATCACCGTAAGCTGTTTGCACTGCACTAGGATGATGGTGATGATGTCATCAAATTTGAAATGACTACAGTATGGATCTGTGCATTCTGAAGGTGCCCAGTTACGCCATATTCTTCGATCACATTACACATCTTATTCCTACTCACTCGGTCAAAAGCTTTACTTAATCTATGAAAGCCACATTTAGTTCTTTGATGTATTATATAGCTTTTTCACTCATCTGTCTTAATACAAAAATGTCATCAGTACATCCCCTTCCTTTTCTAAAACCAATTTACGTATCACTTTAAAACGGTTTTGTCTTGTGCCGTCTCCTTTGTTCTAACATTGATGCATATGCCTCTGTGTGTATTAGATTCTTTTTTGCTACCCTTGTTCTTAGATAAATGTACAATAACAGCTATTTGCCAATCTTTTGGTACCCTCTTCTCTTGCCATTACAGAATTATTAATATTCTATCAATGTTGCTAATCACACAAAATAGATTTATTGGCTGGCAATCCAACTGATTCTGAAGAGAAAACATCTTTACATCGTTATCATCATTATCATCAAGTGTCATGCCGGATGACGTGGGCGTTCACGACTCTCCACAGATCTCGGTCTTTGGTTTTCTTGATCAACTCCGTTGTTGATATTCCTCCATGCCACTATCTCAATCCATCCAGCATAATTTCTCTTGGTCAGCCTCTGCTTCTCTTCCCCTCGATCTTTCCAGTTGTCACGATGTTCTCCGATGCTTCTTTTCTCATCACATGACCAACAAATAACTGTTTGTCTCTTTCTTATTGTTGTATATAATGTTCTAGTTTCATTAGCCGCTTTCAGGCAGTCGCTGTTAGTTAATGTGGCAGTCCAAGGAATTCGCAACATTCGTCTCAAAAACCAAATTTCCGTCGTTTCCAATCTCTTCCTAATTTGTTCATTTACATTCCAAGATTCACTGCCATACAGAAAAACAGGTTCTACTTCTTCGTTCATCCGGAGGTTTTTTTTCCGGATGTGATTGCGTTGTGCCTGTTTACAGCAGAGCTGCGTTCTTGCGCCGTTAGGTCGACACATCCGACTTCTGCGGGCATTTGTTGACCGGGTTAACCTTCCCGGGAAAAACAGGTTCTATATAGCATTCCAGTACTCTCTTTCGTACAGCCAATGATAGGGACTTATTGCATAAGATATTCTTCATTTTCTGAAATGCAGCCTTTGCTTGCTCTATTCTGCGCTTAATCTCTGGTGTACATCTTCCATCTGATGTTATAAATGTCCCAAAGTATTTAAAACTATCCACTTGGTGAAGAATTTTTTCCTTCTATCTCTATTTCACATTTATATAGTGAAGTAATATTGATTGATTGATTGATTGATTGATTGATTGGTTGATTGATTGATTGATTGATTGATCTAGGAACGGACATCACAGCATTCGGGGCATTCCCATAGGCGCTCCGTCTCCAACCTCAGCAGCCAGCCAAGAGTTCCAACACCAATAGTACCAGTAGCAATCTGATTATATGTCCGTCTCGCCTTTCCTCTGAGCGTCGAGCGTCGGCCAGATCCCCTCGTCACTCCTCGCTGACTCATTCTTGCCAGACCATGATGATCCAGTTGCTCCTCCGAGGTGTAGCGAAGTAATAATAATTAGAGAGATCGAAGAGACGTCAGGAGTACTAATCGGAGGTTATAATAGAAATAATATACGCTATGCAGATGACACAGTATTGGTGGCGGATAATGCAACAAACCTACAACAATTGTTGGACATTGTAGTAACAGAGAGGGCAAAGAAAGGACCCTCCTTGAATATCAAGAAAACAGTAACGATGGTGATATCAAAGAAAATGGTGACACCGGCATGTCACAATTCTTAACCAAACGGGTAGTTTTAAATACCTAAAGGCATTTATAACAATAGGTGGAAGATGTACAACAGAGATTAAGAGCAGAATAGGGCAAGCAAAAGCCGTATTTCAGAAAATGAAGAGTATCTTATGCAATAAGTCATTATCACTGAATGTAAGGAAGAGGAGCGGCGTGCCGAGTGGCTGGAACGCCGGACTCTCGTTCGGGAGACCCGGGTTCGATCCCTCGGTAAGGTGTGGGATTTTTTTCTGTCGGGGGCAAAAAGAAAATCCTAACTTGCACAGTTCGCGGCGACTGCACTAGCCAGGCGGCCTTTATTCCTCAGGCTCAAAGACCCCTCCGCCATACACCGCAAGGTACTATATTGGCAGTAAATGACAGTTGTTGACGGTAAGGAAGAGAGCGCTGAACTGCTATATAGAACCAGTTTTGCTGTATGGCAGTGAATCTTGGAATGTAAATGAACAAATTAAGAAGAAATTAGAAGCAACAGAGATGTGTTTCCTGGATACGAATGTTGCGAATTCCTTGGACTGCCAGAGTAACTAACAACAAAGGAAAAAGGCTAATGAAACTAAAACGTTATATACAACAATACGAAAGAGACAAACAATTTGTTTCGACCATGCGATGAGAAGAGGGGCATTGGAGAACATCGTGACAACTGGAAAGATCGAGGGGAAGAGAGGCAGAGGCAGACCAAGAGAAATTATGCTGGATGGATTGTGACGGTGGCATGGAGGAATATCATCAGCAGAGTTGATCCAGAACACCAAAGACCGAGATCTGTGGAGAGCCATGAACGCCTACGCCAGCTGGCAGCGCACTTAATGATGATGATATGCCTCTTATTATTTTAGCTCAGCGTTAGTTCGGAACCTGAGAGGAGTGTGACAGCGCGCTGTGGTTGGATGTTGTATTGAAACTTGTTTTCTGAGATTTTGGCATTATAAACAGACATGGAATCCACCAGTGGATTATTGTCAGATAACACGGGATTGTTTCCACCGAGTTATGATTATTATTATTTCCTTGTTGTTGGTTTGTTCTCTGACCTTGGACTCAATTGTAGTCCATACATGTGCTCCTACACCTAGTGCACTGGACTGGTGTTTGCCTGTGTATTAGCTTTCCTCGTGTCCACTGTCTCTCGCCATCAGGAGAAGCCACTCCGACTTCTGGGGTACTTGTAATTTACGTCCCCAAGCTCGGCGGATGAATAACACACACACACACACACACACACACACACAGAGAGAGAGAGAGAGAGAGAGAGAGAGAGAGAGAGAGAGAGAGAGAGAGAGAGAGAGAGAGAGAGAGATACTGAACGTTTCAACCGAAGTCTTTGTCAACGGAGCATTAAGTTTTTAGTTTCCATTTTCTTGTATTGGAGAAGCGTCAAAGGAATTAACCATCTGTGTTATTCGTTTTACAGAAGATCAAATGGTTTGGCCATGTCGTTAGAATGCAACACCAGCAACTACCATCACTGGCCTTACATCAAAGATCATCTGCGACGAGACCAAGAGGACGTCCAAGAAGAAAATGGATTGACGAAATCAAAGACATTGTACAATCACACGGAATGACACTATCAAGTGCCGCCCACCGGCCGCTGGAGCGAAAATTATTCCTCCCCACGACGCTTGACGGCAGAAGTGGAAGATGATGATGATGATGTCGTTCGTTTATATATTTTAAATAGGTGTGCGTGCGTGCGTGCGTGTTTTTTTTTCGTACTCTATTATTATCAGAGAGTGTGTTGCCCTGTTCTTTCATCCCCCGTAACACATTAGCGTTCTGGCAAATTTTTGTTTTTGTTTTCGGAAACTGATTCCTACTTGCTTATTTTCTTTACGAGCCAACTTCCTTCGGCTGGCACTATTGTGACAAGCCTGTCTATTTTGCTAGTCTTATCTTACAAGTTTCCCAAACTAGCCACACACATGGCCGAGCCATTAATTTGTTGCATTTCATAAAGCTGACAACTGATGAGTATGGATATATTTACATTTGTTCACTGTTTGTTCTTATCAGTCATACATTGACATTGCTCTCTTCTCTGTTTTATTTTTTGGTTTTTCTCCATAGATTGGCATTGCTATCTTTACTGTCGTAACCATCAATGCATTGCAGTCTTTGATATGCCATGAGTTTTTTCTCTACAGTAGTCTAACCTTTGACATTTTGCGGTAGCCCAGTGTCCAGCAAGCGTACCCGCCGACCCAGTGTCTAGCACGCTTACCTGCTGACCCAACATCTAGCACCTTTACCTGTCTATCCAGTGTCTAGCACTCTCGCCTGTCCACTCAGTGTCTAGCACGCTTACCTGTCGACCTAGTGTCTAGCACGCTTACCTTCCACCCAGTGTCTAGCACGCTTACCGGTCCACCCAGTGTCTAGCACGCTTACCTTCCACCCAGTGTCTAGCACGCTTACCTTCCACCCAGTGTCTAGCACGCTTACCTGTCGACCCAGTGTCTAGCACGCTTACCTGTCCACCCAGTGTTTAGCACGCTTACCTGTCCACCCAGTGTCTAGCACGCTTAACCTTCCCCCCAGGTCTAGCACACTTACCTGCCGACCCAACATCTAGCATTCTTACCTGTCGATACAACATCTAGCATTCTTACCTGTCAATCCAACGTCTAGCACGCTTATCTCTCGACCCAACATCTAGCACACTTACCTGTCGACCCAACATCTAACACACTTACCTGCAGACCCAACATCTAGCACGCTTAGCTGTCGATACAACATCTAGCATTCTTACCTGTCAATCCAACATCAAGCACGCTTACCTCTCGACCCAACATCTAGCACACTTACCTGCCGACCCAACATCTAGCACGATTACCTGTCGATACAACATCTAGCATTCTTATCTGTCAATCCAACATCTAGCACGCTTACCTCTCGACCCAACATCTAGCACACTTACCTGCCGACCCAACATCTAGCACGATTACCTGTCGATACAACATCTAGCATTCTTACCTGTCAATCCAACATCTAGCACGCTTACCTCTCGACCCAACATCTAGCACACTTACCTGCCGACCCAACATCTAGCACGATTACCTGTCGATACAACATCTAGCATTCTTACCTGTCAATCCAACATCTAGCACGCTTACCTCTCGACCCAACATCTAGCACACTTACCTGCCGACCCAACATCTAGCACGATTACCTGTCGATACAACATATAGCATTCTTACCTGTCTACCCAGTGTTTAGCACGCTTACCAGTCCATCTAACATCTAGTACGCTTACCAGTCCATCCAACATCTAGAACGCTTACCTGTCGATCCAACATCCAACACGCTTACCTGTCGAACAAATATCTAGCACGCTTACCTGCCGACCTAGTGGTCATGGTTCGAATCCCCATTGAGGTGGATTTGTTTTTAATAGACCCGGCTTCCCAGATTAACCGAGCCTAAAATTGGAACCAGGAAATGTTATAGAATGTAAGGGCGGCGGGTGTGATTTCCCCCCACATCACCTATCGGCTACCCATTGGTCTATGCAAATATGGGCCCAGGACCATATGCCCAATACTCCCCGGGCCGTGTGACAAGGGTCCGTGTTGTACTCTACTTTTAAAGTGCCACTGTTGGGTCAGACGCTGGTTTACGTGCTCCCGGTGTGTCATAACCATAGCCGGAGGTCAGCGTGGCTGAATGGATAAGACAGCTCGTTCTCAAACATCTGGTGTGCTGATGCCAAGATGCCGAGGTAACGGGTTCAAACTCTAACCGGGTCACTTGGACTAAACTGTTGACTTCTCGTCCTTGACTTTGGTACGTAAATTACAAGTACCTCACAAGTTGGAGGCGGGTTCGCCTGCTCGCCTCATGGCGGGGGACACTGGTAACAGGGAAGAAATCATCCACACGCAAAAATCAGTCTCGTGCACTAGAAGTAGTATCACGTGTAAGGACTACGCTTGGGTTCAAAGCGTGCAAACGCAAAATAAAAAAAAAAAAATAAATTAGAAAATCAACAAAGCACTGCTGATATTATCAACGTTTGGTGTATTTTCCCTTCTGCTGATATTATCAGCGTTTGATGTATTTTCCCCTCTGCGGAATTATATGTGTTATTTGATTCTACAATGTCCCGCAGAGAGTTATAACTTGTACTTCTGTACAGTTTACAAACAGCATTTCTCATTCCCTGATGATTCTGTTTTTAAAAATGGTGCCAAGGTATTTGAAAACGACTTCTGCCTGTCTGAAACTGACATAATTATTTTACATATTTTTGTTTTCACTGTCTTTGTTTTTGTCTTCTACATATCTAGCATACAGTCTATTCTTAGCGGGTGACTCACCTTGTTTTCGTCATTTCTGTTTCATGCTGGTGTGTTGTCGTTAACCCACGATCATTCTTCGGGTATAATGAAACACTGACAAATGCATACACTCTGGAAAATATAACAGAACAAAGAAAATATAATCTGTACAGTAATCAAAAAAGCACAGCCTACCATGGTTTAGTCGTGCTAAAGAAAGTACTGAAGAACAATATACTGGATGTAAGGAGAATGGGTTGATGAGATACAATACTTCGGAGATAAACACGCAAAGATCAGCCACACAATAACACATGTTACATAACTGTATTTGTACTTACACTGGTCATACCAGAACACAAGTTACATAACTGTATTTGTACTTACACTGGTCATACCAGAACACAAGTTACGTAACTGTATTTGTACTTACACTGGTCATACCAGAACACAAGTTACATAGCTGTATTTGTACTTACACTGTTTATACCAGAACACGTATTACATGATTGTATTTGTACTTACACCGGCCATACAAGAACACATATTACATGATTGTACTTGTACTTACACCTGTCATACAAGAACATGTATTACATGATTGTATTTGTACTTACACCTGTCATACAAGAACATGTATTACATGATTGTATTTGTACTTTCACCGGTCAGACAAGAACACATGTTATCTCAAAGTAAAGTAAAGAATCTTTTTCACGACTTGGGGCACGGTGGCCATATTGTGAGAGGCCCTCAGTTATACATACCATCAGCACTCGGTGGGCATTGTGATCAGCGTTACACCGGCCGCCTTTACTTCCCAAGGCAATTACTGATACTGAGTTTAGTCAGGATTTACAATGGGAGCCTAGTTCAATATTTAAAATCCCCTCTCGGTGCGGATTCGAACATATGAGCACCGGGCCGACAGGCGAAGCGTCTAGCCACTGTTCTACCACCTCTTCCACATATTTGTACTATGTGCTCACACGAGTCATACACGAACAGCGTTGATATTATTGTGCATGTACTTAACCAACTACTTTAGAACAAACAATAAATGACTGTATGAGTACTTTATGTTTAAGGACCTCGATTTCGCTTTTATCTCCATAACTGTGCCATTAAATATCTCATGTGATTCTTTCTGTCGATGTCATTGCTGTCTCTGTGTTGTAATGCTGTTGTCATTATTCAGTTGTTGATGCCTATGAAACATTTAAAAGTACACATTAAGTACAACTTTTACCAGTAAAATAAAGGAGAAAAAGTGAAGGTCAGAGAAATAGCGAAAGTAAGAGTAAATGTAATCGTAGATGACCCCGTTTCACGCCATGAAACATTGAGAAAATGTAGCTAGCCCCGTATTTTAGACCAATCGGCACTAGATGGGTGATGTTCTTAACAGATTCAGTGCATGAAAAAAAGAGTATATTTCGAGTTGGACCAAACAAAAATGCATGGCAGAATATGACTTACAAGTTGTTAATATGGTAGTAGACATGTTGTATTTTGTATACAATTAATCAGGGTTGCTTAGGGAAAACTACTGTATATAATAAACCCATGGAAGATAAGGGGAGTCATGGTACTTACACCGTTAAGATCACATCTTGTTGTTATAGGCAGTGAACAACTAGGCTTAGAATAACCAGAAAGAAGAAAACAGTAATTATGGTCGTCTCCAAGAAGAACAACAATATCACAATGTAACATCCAGTTAAGTGGGGAAAATGCTTAAACATATGAATCGGTACAAATGTCCTGGAACGGTCAAAACATCCAATGAGAGATGCATTTAAGAGATCGAAATAAGAATCGATATGGCAAAATGCAAAAAAGAAACTCACCAATACAAAAAAAATGTCAACTAACAGTAAGAAAAAAAAATATTAAAGTGCTATTTAAAAATAATTTTTTTAAACAAATACTGCTCTGGGTACTTCAATTTTAATTCACCGATTAAAATTGAAGTACCCTGCTCTGCGTTTGTGAGACATGGACTATAAGAAGACAAGCTGAGAAATATCCAAAGAAATGAAAATATTGTATTTGAGGGAAATGCAAAGAATAACATGGATGGACAGAAAAGCGATAGAGAAAGTTCCTAAAAGAACAATTGAAAACATTGGATTGTTTTAAGGAAAATTAGACGAAGCCAGTCCAGATTTTTGGGCACGTTATGACTGAGGAGGAACAGACTTGACAACGATGTTAGACCGGGCAAACGTTACGGGGGAAAAGCAAAGGGAAGACAAAGAGATAAACATCATGATCGGGATTAGATCACAAGATTTAAGACACGACAAACAATGACGCTTATCGCTATGGCACATGATGATGACGAAATAAGAGTTAAAGCGACTACAGGCATAAGACAGTGACCTGGAGGACCATGACCGAAGGCTCTGAGATTGATGTGACTTCTGTAGTGTCTGCAGTCTGACTGAGTCATTGAAGTGTGTGCATGGACAGCCAGGTGTGAATGGACAGCCGTGTATGTATGAAGAGAGACGTGACAATTGGTCTGTTTGGTGTGTCGGTGTAGCGTCCCACATGAAGTTTGTGTCGAGGACAAATAGTAGAGCTGTTTTTCCTCTACAATCCGCGTTCCCACCAGCTGCTGTTCTTGCTAAGAGCAGTCGTTGAGAGGTCGTCCTCCCGCAGCTGTTCAAAACTCACAAACATCTATAGACAATACACATAAATTAAATAGGTAAACGCTCTATAAATGTAGGGAGTAAATAAACACGAAAAGTGAAACTTATCATCTTTATAATAAGACAGTCCCCACACAGAATAGAGGTTACGTCTAGAAAGCCTTTTATCTGTGTTGATTTTCAGACTTATACTGTCAGAGTTGAGAGAATTCCATTCCCGAAAGATGCCGTGAGAGCACCCCCTATTATTGGACACCGGACAGGCAATCCATTTGCCAGACGACTAATTTGATTCCAGACTTGCTGTCCAATAATGAGTAGTCACTGTTTCTTTTTGGATGACGGATAAGACCAAAGCCAAAGCTAATGGTCGATGTTTGGGGCAGGAGAGCCTGGCATATGATACCACAACATCCAGCTTAAGAATGGAAGTGGAGGCAGTCACTGCGGCTCTCCGCTGGATGGAGAATACGACACACACACACACACATCGTGATTGTAACTGACTCAGAAAGCATGCTGACGAGGGTGAGGACGGGCAGACTTCGTGCGGAGTGGCTTGCTTCGCTTCGGAGGTCACGGGTGACAAGCATCGCCTGGATCTTTTCTCCGGGGCATGCCGGTGTGCTGGGAAATGAACAGACGGACAGATTGGCTGGCTCTGCAGAACTTGGTGGAGTATTGATACATGACAAGGCAGACGTGGTTGCGGCCTTGTGGGAGCACGTGCACACCTCGGAGGAGCAAATGGATTACCATGGTCTGGCAAGAATGAGACAACGAGGAGTGACGAAGGGATCTGGCCGACGCTCAGCGCTCAAAGGAAAGGCGAGACGGACTTATAATCAGATTGCTACTGGTACTATTAGTGTTGGAACTCTTCGCTGGCTGCTGAGGATGGGGACAGAGCACTTATGGGAATGCCCCGAATGCTGTGATGTCGATTCCTAAATCAATCAATCAATCAATCAATCAGATAAGACCCTTTACACTCCAGATCAAAGAGAGAAACTCGAGACAAAATCTATATGGCTGAAATAAAGATTACACCCTGGATACCCAAGAGTACAGCTGGTTATAGCTCGTTCACAAGGTAAAATTAGCTGGTCTTGGTACTCACAAAGAGTGGGAAGGAGAAGATTGGATGCCAAGACTTATGTCTACCACTGGACTACTAGGCAAGGCAATTTTTCTCCTGACAATACCCCTCTTGCTTATGATAATCCCCCCACCCCCACCACTGAGGTATACACACACACACACACACATACACACACACACACACACACACAATGTCTACACCACTACACCACTGCTTCAAACACAACCACTATAGTATCATAAAACATTGACCCTGGGGCAACAGATTAGCGTATTATGAAGCATATTACAACACTCGGCAATATTTATGACGAATACCACTTGTAACGCACAACACACATTTAGTATCCCAAGCATATAATAATATTCCTAATGATAGCATGACGAATGAGATAGTAATATTATGATATACCGCAAAATAAGACAATAAACAGTTCTAATTGAAACGACATACATCTGATCAGACGAAATGACTCCCCCGATGTGTCTCCACCTTGCCGTGGTGGGGGAGCTTGCGTGTCCCATTGACCCCATGTGCTTGCCGATGGGTGAAAACTACATATCGAACGGCTCATGGGATAGGGACCAGACTAAGAGAGACACAACCTGCTGCTCTGCAGGTGAGACTGAGGATAGCAGTCTAAAATCTAAATCAGGCGCACGAAGGCAGAATATCTTGGTCCGGACAAAACACTAAAGGCTCCCTGTCGAGGGCTGTGGCTGAACGCCTCTAAGCCACAAACCCTCGGACCGGAGAGCCGGGCCGATATCCACCTTACGAAAAATTAAAGGCGTGATACTGAGCAAGCTACATGCTCAGGTCTGATACAAGTTCGAAGGCTCTCAGCTGGGGGATATGAGAGATTCCCGGATGAGAGGGCCAGGCCGGTTCTCGCTCACCGCTGCACGAAGATAAGGTGCTGAGCCGGCAGCACAAGAAGCCTACCTCGTGGGCGAGTACAAAAAGGTCGAAAAAGTGCCCCAGCCGAAGAAAATGGCTGCGAAAACTGTATCTAACTCATAGAGAGTGTAGACAAAAGTGGAAGAACGTCTCAATGACGCAAAATGGAACGCACGGCGAGCGAACCTATTGCGTGGTCCGAAGTCAAAAAGCAAAAGCTTACCGAGTGGGTGTCGCTCGCATTCTGACCGTCCCTGGTGTGTGCTTGAGCGATCAGAGGCAAACGTGTTGCCCAACACATGGAAGTGAGGAACTAAAGCAGCCATGAGCAGGACGTGGCAACTCCTCGGGTGAGCCCAGTCACAGAGCAATATGTGCCGGCTCTGCAATTATGGAAGCCTCCTTGGATAGCGAGGGAATGCTCATGGTCTGCCCCTGCCTTCCCTTGAGGGACGACCACGATGTCGTTCGTCGTTCTATCTTGACCAGCTGAGATGTTAACGACATCACAACAGACCAACGTGCCCCGAAACCAGAGGAAGGCTAACCTCATTAAAAAATGCCCGCTGAAGTCGGAAGTGTCGTCCTACGGGTGGCAAACTAAAAATTGACACTACGCAATTACGTCCGAGTGAAATGTCTCGTCCGAATGTCTCTCGTGCTAGGAACAGCTCTGACTACCTAGTTTCCGAATGCCGCTCTTGTTCGGAACAGCTCTGACTGGGTAGTTTTCCGAATGTCTGTTGTGCCTGGAAAAGCTCTGATGGGCGCAACGACAAGCACATGTCCGAAAACTCGCTGAGTGGATGCCGTCTGCAAACCTGTCTGGTTTGTGCGGGAATGACCCGGGGAAACGAAGTGACCAATATATTGAAGTGAGGATTTAAAGCAGCCATGAGCAGGACGTGACGATCTCCCTCGGTGAGCCAAGATCCAGGGCGTTATGTGTCGGCCCTGCAACTATGGAAGCAACCTTGGATGGCGGAAAATGCTATGGACTGTCCCTGCCTTCCTTTGAGGGATGACCGTTGTCTTCGACCGTTCAACCTTGGCCAGCATGGTTGCAGATGGCACCACAAAAGTGAGAGTCTCCCAGGAATGCTACCTGGTCAAAAAAGCACGCTAAAGCCGGATGTGTTGGCCTACGGGTTTCGGCCCAAGGGCGCATAACAGACACACCGCAATCACATCTGAAAAAACACTCCGGATGAACGAAAAGAAGAAGAAGAAGACGAAATGAAAGTCCGCCAAACATATCCAGTGAATAATAAAATGATGCGTATAAACATAAAAGTATATGTAACCAACATAATCCTAGCATAGTAGTATATTCCTAGCATAGTAGAATATTCCTAGCGTAGTAGTATAAGACAAAATTATAGCAATATACTATATACAGAAGCTTAGAAATAATAGTTCTCAGTCAAGTAATATGAGCGAATGATAGTTCGCAATGAAATAACATACAAAGGACGACGAAAGTAATACTACTTGACAAATGAAGTTTATACATATTAGTCATTAGTCATTAGTCATTAGCCGCGGTTCCAACTTCACAGCAACGGGTCGTTCCCATTATGCTGCTTCCTGTGCAAGTGAAATCACACAAAATGCTCCTCACTGCCCCATGTGAAAAGTGGAACATACAGGAGTCTCGACAAACCAACAGCCCTCACAGGTACACTGTGCATATTGCCGGCGGCAGAATGCCAACACAAGTCATACACGAAGAATACAGCTCATCGTCGATGGTAGCGGAAGTCACTAGAAATCAGCAGCCACACGTTACTGCATAAGGCAAACTAGCATTTCAGCGACAGGCCGGCCGCCATCATTCCGAGCATGCAGTTCACGCTACAAACAGAAAACGTCAAACTTCTCGATATGTGAAATTTATACATATAAATTGCTTCATAACTGATCCTTGGAATAAATGATTCTAATTTGCAAAGCACTATGCTCAGGTTTTCATACACGGTTTGACCAATGCTCTTATCTATTTGCTATCCTTTGATTCTTTGATCTATCCCTGTGCGTCTTTTGATTCGGCTTCATGTGATTTTAATCTTCACTCTGCGTTTCGCACTGAGCCCTAGCTGTTATGTATTTTCTGAACCACATAGCATGGCGTTTCACCTCTACGACCGTTTCCCTGGCCTGAGATCCGCCACGCGAGTTTCACACGTCCGTCCGACATTCCACTCCGTGGCCAGTTCTCATGTCTGTAGGGTCGGCAGTACGTATGATCATGACACCTCTCAGTTTATTACACCTACTAGCGTCTCTCGTTATGAAACAGATGTCCTGATCAAACGTAGAAACTAAGTGGCTTCCTCTTTGTTAGTCGGCCATCTACTGGCCTAAGTATTCGTCATAGTTTCAAATGCCAAGCACCAATTTTTAGTCAGATGCTGCGAATACCGTTTTGTTCTTCTCTCTTCTTATTCCTTCTGGATTTTCTTTAATAATTTCTTGTGGACTGAGAGGTAGGTTCTGAGAGGTCCTAGGCGTTCTATCACATATACTGGAGTATTGATGTATGACAAAACAGATGTGGTTGCGGCCTTGTGGGAGCACGTGTACACCTCGGAGGAGCAGATGGATCACCATAGTCTGGTAAGAATGAGACAGCGAGGTGTGACGAGGGGATCTGGCCGATGCTCGACGCTCAGAGGAAAGGCGAGACGGACATATAATCAGATTGCTACTGGAACTATTGGTGTTGGAACTCTTCGCTGGCTGCTGAGGATGGGGACGGAGCGCTTATGGGAATGTCCCGAATGCTGTGATGTCGGTTCCTAAATCAATCAATCAATCAATCAATCACATATACAATACCCGCTGTAAGTAAAATATCGTGATAAATTCTAGTTATTATTTTAACTCCGTTTGCCACAACAGCTCTTGCTTGAACCCATTAATGTAATCTGCTGCTTCAACACTTTCTATGATAAACGTCTATGATCGTATGCAATAAGTCACTGTCATTTAATGTAAGAAATAGTGCTATGTAGAACCTCTTTTGATATATGGCAGTGAATCTTGGAATGTAAGTGAACAAATTAGGAAGAACTTGGAAGCAACAGAGATGTTGTTCCTGAGACTAATGTTGCGAATTCATTGTACTGCCAGAGTAACTAACAACGATTGCCTGAAGTAGGCTAATGAAACCAGAACATTATGTACAATAATAAGAAAGAGACAAACAGCTTTCTTTGGTTATGTGATGATAAGAGAGGCATTGGAGAACATCGTGACAACTGGAAAGATCGAGGGGAAGAGATGCATAGGCAGAACAAGAGAAATGATGCTGGATGGATTGAGACCGTGGCATGGAGGAATATCATCAGCAGAGTTGATCCAGAATACCAAAGACCGAGGTCCGTGGAGAGTCACAAACGCCTACCCCAGTTGGCATGGCACTTGATGATGATGATGATAAACTAATATTTCTAACCCTAAATCAGATACAATTATTTCGGAACAGTCTTATCATCTGGCGAGAGGAGTCATGAAGAGATTAGAACAAGAATCGTTATTGCAAAGATTGTTTTTTTGCGAGATGGAAAACATACTGACCAATAAAAATATGTAAATTGCAACGAGAAAAAAGAGTGTTGAAGTGCTACATAGAACCTGTACTTTTGTATCGATGTGAAATGTGGATAATGCGCAGACAAACTGGAAAACATTTAATGGCAGTGGAATTGTTGTTTGTGGGGAAAATACAAAGAATACCATGGACGAACAGAAAAACCAATGACCAAGTCCTACAAGAAACAAATTAAAACTGTGGACTGATTAGAGAAATTAAACGTAGACGGTCAAGATTTGTTGGACAAGTCATGAGAAAAAATAATCAAGAGAACTTAGTGGCAACTGGCAAGACTGAGAGGAAAATCCGGCGAGGATCCTGAAATACTTTGGGTAGATTTTTAACTCGAAATTTTGCCCGGGCGGCGCCGTTAGGCTACTCTTTATCGATTTCCAACTCCCAAGGGATTTTATACGTGCGTAACAATACATACGGACGTCCGATCTCATCACCCAGAGACCAGGGAAATCGTATTACTAGAAGAGCGCGTGAAAAAATCCAGGCCCTCACCGGGACTTGAAAAGGCTGAGGGAGGGGGGGGGGGGGGGGGGGGGGGGGGGGGGGGGGTGGGGGTGGGGAAGGGAAACCACTGCAGGAGATCTTCCCCCAGGAACGTCAAGCATTCTTTGCCCACATTGTCAAAGAACATTTCGAGCCAAAATAGGCCTTATCAGCCATCTTATAAGCCACAGCTCCATACTTTCAACCCCACTGGATGAAATGAATGGTCAGCATCATTCTTGATGGGCACACAACATGTTTATCATAACTGCTCGTTCAGTTACAGACAAACGAACTGTCAAATATGAAATATTGTTTAATTGTTCTTTGTGTGTGCTGAAGGTTAATTGAGAATCGAAGGCTCTACTAAGGTGAACGGTTAGTTCCTGCTTTTAAATCAAAACGACTATGGAAATTAAAAAGAATTATCGCCGGAGCAACGGAGAGCGTGCTTTGTGCCCGATACCCTTTACAACAGCTAGAGGTGAGAAAATGAAACGGAGGAGAAGATGTAGAGGAGAGGGGGAAAGGACAAGAAAGAAGAGAGCTGGAGCCAGAAAGAGTAGAAGGAAAACGGATCTTTTGGGACTCAAAACTGTACGGGTTGGGTATTGGGACTGACGTAGTGCAAAACAGAGAGGGCCAATATTGGAAACAATCATGAACGTGAAATTCTACAAGATAAGAACAACGAAGGAAAATGGCTCATACACAGCGTCATGCCTCGGAATCTAAAATATGTTGGCCATATTTAACTTGAAATAGCAGTGGTTGAAAGTATGGTAAGTGGTTTGGCCATCTCGCTGGAATGCAACACCACCAACCACCATCACTGGCCCTACATCAAAGAGCATCTGCGACGAGAGTCGGGAGTCTCCGTGGCGAAGTAGTCAAGCCGTTTGACTCGGGCTCCGAAGGTTGTGGGTTCGATTCAGAGCCGTGTCCTTCGGTTCACGAGTGAAATTTTTCGGAGACACCTGTGGGTCGGAGCTCGTGTTTTGTGCAACGCTTTCCGCTCTGCGGAAAGAGACCGAGCCATATGGGATGTAAAAAAAAAACAACAAACCGGTGCAATGAAGTCGACCTTGTCGACTTTTAAGCGACGTTTATTCCCCCCCCACCCCCCCCCCCCCCCCCCCCCATCTGCGACGAGAGCAAGAGGACGCCCGAGAAGTAAATGGATTGACGACATCAAAGACATTGTACAATCACACGGAATGACACTATCCAATGACACCCACGCTGGAGCACCAATTACTCCTCCCCACGACGATTGATGGCAAAGGTGGAAGATGCTGTTAGGTAGTTAGTTAGTTAGTTAGTTAGTTAGTTAGTTAGTTAGTTAGTTAGTAGACAGATCATCCTCATTGCACATCGAACCATTCAGTCCATAAGTGCTCGGATCCCCTCCTCAGCAAATCCCGCAGCGTGTAGCGGCTCACGACACCAGTTCTGTGTTGGTTAATCAATCTTCTTTGGCTTCCTGCGTAGTGTTCTTGTTTGACCACACCTCTTTTAATTTGCTGTTCTCGCAGTCTGACCATGGTTATAGATTCACAGTCATCACTTGGTTCTCGCAAAAGCCTTAGCCTACCTCTTGTAGAGCATTCAGAATGTCAGCCTGGAAGATGATGATGATGAAAGCATGGTTTCAGGAAGAAGGGGCTGAGGTCAACCAGCAAGAAGATGGACACATGTAATTGTAAACACATTGAGCATGGGCTGGAAGAAACAGCTAGAGTTCAAGACACGTTTGGTCGTGAACAGTGGGACATTCTGCAAAAGGACCTGCCACATGACGATGACCTTTCCTTCTGTGAAAATTAAGAAATGCTGGACAATTGTGTTTCCTGTTCAACCAAAACAACATGGCGGACGAAAAGCATGGGAGAACTTTATTTGTAAGAAATATACCATATTCTGCAACAAATGAATCGCTGGAAAAAGTATTTTCCGACGTTGGACCAATTAAATCCTGTTTTGTTGTCAAAGACAAAGGTAATTTAAACTTAATAAACAATATTGCTCGCACATTAAAATACAAACAGCTCGACGATCAGAATCAGCCGTGTGTTGTTGTTGTTTTTCTTCTTTTCTTTTTAAAACCTCGGCTGGGTACTTTGAATTTTATTCTATAAATTTCTCATATTTAATTTTTAAATTGTGATTATAAATAAAATTGTATTGTATATAGATGTTTTTTTTTTTTTTGTTGCATATCCTTTACAGGACATTGCTGTCAACACCAGCATCTTTCAGCTGTATGTTGATCTCTTGGCAAGATTACGGTAAAGTTACGCTCAGTAGTTTGCCATTGCTTTCTGAGCGGCCGGCTCACATACCCCGTAAGTTACCGATGCGATTCGAACCACTGCTGATTCTCACCATCATCACGTTACCGACGAGAGTATACGAAATTACGGAGAAAAGTCATAACCTCTATCTAAGCCACGAAGCCGGCGTATATAGATGTACACTTTAGTTATTTGGGACGGGCATAAACTTCTGAAAATACACTACACTACCAAGGTTCATGTTTTTAAGTATATAATATTCTAATTAATTTAGTTTATGTTTTTAAAAAAAAAGATCAAATTAATGAAATTAGGCATTGTAATTGTTCGTTGTTAAAGTACTAAATGTTTCCATACCATTTTTCTCAATGCAGTGAAAATGTTAAAAATTTAAAACATAGAGGAATCACAATTGGAGGACAATAGAGGATGATTGAATATTTATAGTTACAGTAATTCATGTATGATATTGATTTGATCATCACTGCAGCTTTTAATATTTAATAAATACTACACTACTATTACTAATAAATGCTGTTAGTAGTGTTACTGTCACTGTTATCTGTTGGGCTATCATTCTTGAACTCTGGACAAGTCCATAGGTGCTCATATCCTCCCCCAAACATATATAGGCATGTGTCTGGCACCTGATAGTGATAGTGCCAGTTCTGTGTTTGTTGACAAAGCCCCATCGTTCTCCCAATGTGCCTCTTCTGTCTGGCTATCCATACCAATTCTTACACCCGAGTCTCTCATTCTGGACAATGATGATCAAAGCCCTCATCTCTCTAAGGACATTAATAACATCGGCATGATCCATGGTTTGGCCATTTGCAGAGGATACAGAGCCAGCAAGTTTATCAGGTCATTCATTTCCGTCAAATCCTACATGTCCCGGCATGAAGGTGACTGCATGGACAACAGACCTCCTCAGCAAATTGGTCCACTGTCTACACACAAAACCCACTGTGACCTTTCGGATCATGCTCATTGAGTCACTTAGTACACAAACATTGGTATAATGCAGTGATTCCAGCCATATGAAAGCCTGTTTTACTGTCGCCACCCCCGTCGTCATGATGCTCATGGTCATAGAGTGGACACTACTGGCTTCTTAAACTGTTTGACTCGCTGAACAAGCTGGGAATTCCCCACACTTTTCTGCTACTGTATAACATATCTATCTATATTAGTTCATCTGAGCCATCTGAATGTTCACGGATCTGTGCAGATCTCTGGATTGACAGTAGCAGGATGTTGCTTTCTGCACCATCTGTCAAGCGTGACAAAGCAGGTGAAGGTGCAATTAAGCGCTGGAAGTACAGGCACCCATTCCTCGCCAGGGTTGATACTGGAAAGACTGCTGACCTGCCTGACATCTTCCACCTTATTTATCCATGATTTGCCCTTCTTTAGCCTGTCACTCTTTTCTCTAATATAGCTTTGTACAGAAGCTGCTGCTCATCTGTGCTTATTTTCAAGTATGCATGAGCCCTCCAAATCTTTTATTCTGTGATTCATGGTAAGAAAGTCAAGAAGGTATCTCATTGCTGAGCAGCAATTGTCTCGTACAGCCCAATATAATGCACATGGTTGCATTTTGTATCTTTTCAAGTTTTCCAATCTGTGTAGGGCTGACAGTGAGGATAGCCAGGGCATACTCAGTGGGTGAAAGTACCAGTACTTGGAACAGAAGTATTAACAGTCTTTGCTTGATATTGGCAGTTGCCATGACTCCCATTGCTGACACACATTTTCAAGCTTTTGTTATAACATAATCAACATGATCTCTGAGGGACAGACTGCAATCAAACCTCATGCCCTGATATGTCATCGACTGGGTTCTAATCAGAATGTTCCCGTTCATTCTCACTGCTGGCAGGTCTGTTTTAGTATAATTTTTAAAGGAGAACCGTGTAACTGATGTCATTACTGGGTTGACAAGTACACTATAATCGTCACACCAAGAGGACATTTGATCAAGTTTGCTCTGCATCCATGGCGAAGGGGTTATGGACGCTGTTTGTGATCCTGCATACCCGCGTTCGAAACACAGCTGCATGCGATTTGGCAGCAGACTGTTGCGCTGGTGTTTTACGAAACTGAACGTAATCTTGCAAAGACATCAACAACAGTAAAACATGCTGGTGTTGACTGCAAACATCCTGTAAAGGATATGCAACTAATTTTTGTGTGTGCTCTGCATGGCATTGGTAATCGCCTGTCTATCTCTACCCTGTCGATACACCAGAATGTCATCAATAATTGACAGATTTCTGCCCCTCCCGTCTAGTTGTTGTTAAGTAATCGGTACTGTGTACACATTAAATATTCATAGTGACAGTGGTGACACCTGTGGCAGTCCTGGACATATTATTATCAGCTCGGAAGACCAGCTCCCACATCTTAGCACCGTATTTATTTGGAACAGGGCCGCAGCTATCCATTGTGTGAAATAAGGATATACTTTCATTCGGAGGAGGATTTGTATCAAGTACTCGAAAGATACTTTATTGTATGCATCCTCTAAGTCTATGGTGGAGACACATGTCATTTCTCGGACCTAAAACTCTTCATAAAAGTCATGGGCAAAAACCTCAGCATTTTGTTCTGTATCCTCCAAGTGCCTTGTACTTGTAGACAGTAAAACAAGAACCATCACCATGGCAAAAGTAGCCTTTTGCAAGACTGAACACACACTGGGAAAGCTGTATTTTTTAAATTAATTTTTTTGCAGTGAAATGTGTCAAGTGCTAGATATAAGACCTATACTCTTGTATCCATGTTAAACATCGGCAGTAAGCAGACAAGCTGAGAAACATCAATAACATCTCATCGTAATGGTAATGTGGTTTCTGAGGAAACTGCACAGAATTCCCACCATGGATAAAGAAATTAGACATAGGCAGTCATGATTTTTTTAGCATGTTTTCAGGAGAATTAAATTTGAAAATTTAATAACAAATGGGAAAAGGGAAAGGCAATGTGTTAAGTATCTGGTTTGGATATATGGCATAATCAAGACAAGAACACAGGCCTGTTTCAAGACTGGTGGTCATGTGAGAGAGTAGCTGGCTGGTCGAGTTGTATCGTATTTTAGTTGGTCTAGTGGGTTCTGGCATGTGATATTCACTGCCTGCGGTGTTTAAAACATTTTTGTGATTTGTCATCTATTCATTACTTACCTGCTTGCTGAAATAAATATGGAAATAAATAAGTATAAGGGGCGCTCATTTGAAATCCGTTCATACCGCACTGCGCATAATTGCGTACGTTGAACATGATCATGTCATAGTCATGTGATAAGTACTGACCAATGAATAAAAGAGCACATGCTTATCGTCCCATGATGCATAGGTTGTATTTTTGACCATTGAGAAAATGGCCAGATTGATCCAAAATCTGTCCAGTTAAACTCAAAGTTGATTCAGTTTCTTTCATTTGAAGGATGTTGACCAGTGGACATTCATTGAAGAATGCAGGCAGCGTACGGTAACAAATGTGTGTCGAAGACAACAGTGACAGACTGGGCACGAATGTTTCGGAAAGGATGTCAGTTCATGACAGATCTTCGACGGCCGGGTCAAGCGCATATTGTTGCATCAGAAAAAAAAACTATCGCCAAAATTGATGAAGCATACGTTCGCTAGAGAAAGAATTTGATGTGTCAATTGGCATCATTCAAGAGGTCGTTCTTAAGAAACTGCATTATCAGAAGGTGTTCACAGTGAGTACCACGGATGTTGATCGACCACCAAAAAGAGGAACGCATGGGAAGGTGTTTAACCACTTGCTGCGTTACAGAGTGGAGGGTGATGCATTTCTCTTCTGCATAGTGGCAGGCGATGAATCATAGTGTCACCACTTTGAACCGAGCAGCAAAAGAGAGAGCATGCAATGGAAGCATGCTGGATCACCAAAAGCCAAAAAATTCAAGTTACAGGTTTCCGCTGGTGGTAATATGCTGAGTGAATTTTTTACCATGAAGGGCTATTGTTGGCCGACTTTAAAGAACCTGGTGTCAACATCAACTCTACCCACTACTTGCAAACACTGGACAAGCTGCAAAACGCCATCAAGAATAATCGACCCGGCATGCTTTCTTGCGGTGTGATTTTGTTGCACGATAATGCTCGTCCGCATGTCGCAAAGATTGTGCAGGAAGCATTAGCAAGGAAGAAGTGGGAAATTCTGCAACATCCAGCCTATAGTCCTGATTTGTCACCATGTGATTTTCATTTGTTCGGACCTCTAAAAACACTCTCAAGGGGCACACAGATGCAGACATTATGAACGCGGTAAACACTTGGTTCAGTGAGCAACCGCAATCTTTTTTGCGGACGGCATTCGTCGCCTATCTAAGCAATTTGATGCTTGCTGAATGCCTACGGCGACTTCTGACCAACCCATGGTGCATAATTCATTCAAAATGAATCTTTTGTTTAACTCTACCACACCTGTTAATGTTTCTTTCATGCTTTTGTAATAAAGCCATTGGAACTGGTTTCAAATGAACGCCCCTAATAGATAATGAGTTAAAACCATATATAGTATAAGAATATGTTTGTTTTCAGATTGGCTATTGCTATTGTTAAGGATTTTGTTTACTCTAATGCTAATGAGATCTATAAAGTCCCTCACTAACTGAGGTGATTGTTTCACCGTAACACTCATGCGTTTTTTTCTTTTCTTTGACCTTTGTGGTCATGGCTTTCCATTCTTCTTATCTTTAGCAAAACTTACACTGTGTGCCATTCTTTCATGTTATCAGACCAAGGTTTATTTTGTCTGTCTTCTATTTGCTGCTTGCCTTAAAATGTTCCCAGGGGAATGATAGTCCACCAGGAAATGCCTTGAGTAAGTACATTGGTAGTCATTTGATTTATTCAGTAACTTATTATCAGCATTGATTTTTTTCCTTCTTGTAAAAGTATTTCTCATTTTGAATTTCAGAATCAGGAAAATGCAGGGGCTTTGGTTATGTGAAATTTACTCTGCTGTAAGTATTCAAGTCAAACATGTAGTGATAATATGTCCAGTCTTTACCTGGAGAATAATACATTCTGTAGGATACTGAGATAGTCAAAATGCATTTTAGTACATATTTTGTCTTTTCTTCTTGTGACTTTTCTTAGACTTATCATCTAGTGACCTGTCCCTTGTAGAACTTTGCACCCCTAGCTGTGTAAATTATGTCACATTCTGAATCCATCCGTGTTTTTTTTTTTACCTCCTCTTATCTGCTTCCCCAGTATACCTCCCTCTTTAATTATCTTTTGTAGACATTCTTATCTGTTTAAATATTGAAGACATTTCATGTTCTTTAATTTTATCAGACTTCTTCAGTATTGAGTTCTTGTTGGGTAGATCTGTTTGTTCTTTTTCATGTGATGACTGGAATGTGACAAAATGGATGGAGGCTTCGAAATTTTGAACAGATGATGAAATTGTTTCTATTGTGACTACCATTGAAGAAGAAGAAATTGATGACAATAAAGGATCAGTTCTTAACCAAAAACCTACAGCTAGCCACTCAGAAGCAGAAACAATGTTATCAATGTGCATCGAATGGTTTGAAATGCAAGAGGAGGAAAATGCAACACAGATCCTACTTCTGCATAAGATACGGAACATCGCTGCGCAGAAAGCTCGAGCCTCAAAGATACATAAGTAGATGATGGATTATTTTAAAGTAACGTAGGTTTATAATCTCATCTCATAGTGTTCCTCTTGTACCTTGCGGTGTCGAGGTGAAGTATAAACATCGTGAGAGTGCCCGATTATGGGCTTCATGTATCGATATTCCCATGGACTCTGCTATTCCCTCCGTCCAATGTTTACGTGGTCGGCCTCTTCCTCTGTTTCCATCTGGTCTGTATATCATTGCTTGTTGTGGTATGCTGTTGACTGGTAACCTACTTGCATGGCCAAACCTTTTGACTTGCTGCTTTCTAATAAAATATAGTGCTGCTTTAACCCCCACTTTAGTCCTGATTTCTTCATTTCTGATCTTATCTCTTCTTGATACGTTGAGTATTCTTCTCAGGAATCTCATTTCTGTTGTGATTTTTCTTTTCTCTTTTTCTGTCATTGTCCAGGTTTGGCATTGGTAGCATAGAGTTGGTAGATATATATATATATATATATATATATATATATATATATATATATATATATATATATATATATATATATATATATATATATATATATATATATATATATATGCTTTTAATAAATCCATAAATGTTATAATGTTTCTTCTGTTGATTTCCATTGCAAGTCGGCAGTTAACAAAAATATTCAAACCTACACACTTTCTGTAATTTCTCTTCGTTGATGAATATGTCTGTTGACATTTGTTTTATTGGTTGTCATTGTTTTTGTTACATTAAGATATACATGTTGTATTTCGCTTTGCTCTTGTAGAGACTTTATTAGTTTCTCAAGTATCTTTCGTGTGATTTTCTCTGGTTGAGGTTGTCTAGGGTCAGAACTGTTCAAATCATTTCATGTAGACCACAGTCCTGTAACGGATTGTTCACATCTACTGTCACCTAAGATTGTACACTCAGGACTAGTTTGAACTTTCCAAACACAGGGCTTTAAAATGTACAGTGATCTGTCCACAGTATACAGATGAATGTGATGACTTCGTTCTTGTTGTTTCCAACTGTTAGTTAGTTAGTCAACAAATCGTGCTCATTGCACATCACACTATTAGTCCTTAAAGTAACCCCCACTCCCCACCCCTCACCTTCAGTGTATTGTGAATGATAACACCAGTTTTGTGATGTGGACTATTCCCACATGGCGCTCTAGTCTAGTCTGACCCCAGTTAACTTGATGCTCTAGCAGTCGGATCAGAGTTACAGAATCCAACTGCTCTGAGTTGGATATGCTTGGTGATAGTCTCTGGTGGATATGCTTGATCCATTTCTTTTTCTTTTTAGAATATATTATGGACGTTCATTTGAAGCCCGTTCCAATGGCTTTATTACAAAAGCATGAAAGAAACATTAACAGGTGTGGTAGAATTAAACAAAGCATTCATTTTGAATGAATTATGCACCATGGGTTGGTCAGAAGAAGTCGCCGTAAGCATCCAGGCAAGCATCCCATTGCTTAGGTAGGCGGTGAATGCCGTCCGCAACAAAGGGTTGTGGTTGCTTACTGAACCAAGTGTTTACCGCGTTCATTACGTCTGCATCTGTGAAATCGTTGCCCCTTGAGAGCTTTTTTAGAGGTCCGGAACAATTGAAAATCACATGGTGACAAATCAGGACTACAAGCTGGATGTTGCAGAATTTCCCACTTCTTCCTTGCTAATGCTTCCGCATAATCTTTGCGACATGCGGACGAGCATTATCGTGCAACAAAATCACACCGCAAGAAAGCATGCCGGGTCGATTATTCTTGATGGCGTTTTGCAGCTTGTCCAGTGTTTGCATGTAGTGGGTAGAGTTGATGTTGACACCAGGTTCTTTAAAGTCGGCCAACAATAGCCCTTCATGGTAAAAAAATGCGCTCAGCATAACATTACCAGCGGAAACCTGTAACTGGAATGTTTTGGCTTTTGTTGATCCAGCATGCTTCCATTGCATGCTCTCTCTTTTGCTGCTCGGCTCAAAGTGGTGACATCATGATTCATCGCCTGCCACTATGTCGAAGAGAAATTCATTACCCTCCACTCTGTAACGCCGCAAGTGGTTCAAACACCATCCCATACATTCCTCTTTTTGGTGGTCGGTCAACATCCATAGTACCCACTGTGAACACACCTTCCGATATTGCCTTTTGAATTGTCCCAATTGACACATCAAATTCTTTCGCTAGCGAACATATGCTTCGACAGAGTACTGCTGCATCAATATTGGCGATGGTTTTTTCTGTTGCATTAATATGCGCTTGACCCGGCCATCGAAGATCTGTCGTGAACTGACGTCCGTTCTGAAACATTCGTGCCCAGACTGTCTCTGTTGTCTTTGACACACATTTGTTGCCATGTACGCTGCCTGCATTTTTTCGATGAATGTCACTAGTCGACATCCTTCAAATGAAAGAAACTGAATCACTGCTCTTTGAGCTTTCTTTGGACAGATTTTGGATCAACCCATCATTTTCTCAACGGTCAGAAACAGAACCTATGCATCATGGGACGATAAGCACGTGCTCTTTTATTCATTGGTCAGTACTGTGACTATCACATGACTATGACATGATCATGTTCAGCGTACGCAGTTACGCGCGGTGCGGCACGAACTGGATTTCAAATGAACACCCCTTATATTTGTTCTTATGACTGACTATATCATCTATGTAAAAATGTTTGTTTAGTCCCATATTTGGCTAGTTCATCTCTCTCTTAATTTCTCTTTATGTAGGAATGTATTAATTGTAGTGTTATTGACCATTATAGAATAATCTGATAGACAGGTGGAGGAGTTTTTAGATGTCTTCTTATGTTTCATCCAGTGAATGTAGCATCAGTTAATATATTGTTGTGTGTCCATCAAGAATGATGATGACCATTCACTTCATCCAGTGGGGTTGAAAGTATTGAACCGTGAGTTCTAAGATGGCTGATAAGGCCTATTTTGGCTCAAAATGTTCTTTTGACAGTCTGCACAAAGAATGCTTGACATTCCAGGAGGAGGATCTCCTGCAGTGGTTTTTCTGTCCAGCCCTTTCTTCACAGCTCTTGCAGTCCTAGGATGAAGAATGACTTGCGCGATGAATTAGGATTGAAAATTAGGAAGAGTTGCACAATTCGTCGACCTCACTCTCTCATCCTGAGTCCAGTGACAAGACAAGTCAAAATGACTGGAGACGAATACAGGTGCAGTGGATAACCAGGGCGACTCTACGTGCTCATTATGTCCCACAACGCTTTGCAGGTAAACGCTGTCTTGCCCATTGAATCAGTGATTTCGTCAGCGCAGTCTGCTGAATCCTATCTTCACATTCTGGCATCCCTGGTTTGACACCACATCGGCTACCCATGCCTGGTTTAGCCAGCCTCTCACAGCTGTTGCCCGGGGTGTGGCTGCTGTCGCATAGTTAATATATTACGTTACTGACATCATGGAGTTACTCCTTCTTTAGGTGATCTGATTGCAAGCTTTATTGCTTCAATTTTGGCTAAGTTGCATGCTTCACTTATGGTGGATGATTTCCAGAGTAAAATTATGGTTTAGTTTGTGCTCTGTGTCTAAACCGACATGTGTCATAGTGTTGTTCTCAGGTAATCTATACAGGTGTTCTTTCATGCTGCCAGAGGTGTTGTATGTGGTGGTCAAGATTCTTTTGACTTATAATATCCATTTTTGTGACATTGTTGATAGAGATATCTTTAACCCTTTTAGGGCGGGACAGCATTGGGCCAAATTTAGCTTTCCCTCTGAAGAAGATGAAGCCATTTTCTTGGAGTACAGAAATGACTGAAGTGACAATTTTATAAATTCAAAAAAAAATATTAGAACCCTATATAGGTATATACAAGTATATATATTCTTAAAGAGGATAAACTAAAGTTTATTTCTGTGTATGATTGAAGTTATTTTGTTAATGTTTATGCAAATTTTTTGACCTAATTTGCATTTTGTGAAAAATAAAATATTTAATATAATATTTTGTAATAAAATACATTTTTTAAAAATGGTACTCACCGCCCCGGGAAGGTTAACCCGGTCAACAAATGCCCGCAGAAGTCGGATGTGTCGGCCTAACGGCGCAAGAACGCAGCTCTGCTGTAAACAGGCACAACGCAGTCACATCGGTGGGGGGGGGGGGGGGGGGGGGGGGGGGGGGGGGGGGGGGATCCGGATGAACGCAGAAGAAGAAGAAGTACTCACCTAATATTTCCTCACTGAATACCTACACCACTTTAGAATAATTTTGAACAATTATGTTTAGAAAAACAACAACCATGAAGTCCCGTTTGACATTTGTTGCACATTGAACCAAACCCATGTTGAGAATTATGGCTATGAAGGCCCTCATTTCATTCGCAGTAACCTCAACCCAACTGTGAGCCACAGACCTTCTAATATTGAGGACTCCACTATCTAGAAACTGCCTGGCATATCTGTTTGTTTCTTTCATAAACAATTTAATAAGATTGAGTGTGAGAAACAACTCCAAATACATAATAGGTGGGGCATATAGGTAGTCCAAATAGGTAGGCCAGACATCTCCATGAATAGATATGGATCAACACGATCCTCTTTAGTCCCAATACACCTAAACCACGGGAACACGAGGTCTGAATCCTCATCCGCACTTTCCGTATCACTACAATCATTATTTGACAGTCCTGAACTGTCAAAATCGCTACTATCAGAGCTCGACAAAGCTAGCACTTCTTCGGGTTCAAAGCTGGCCATTTTAGAAATCACAAATCCACGAAAAACTGGGTATCTGTGTTAAAACTCACAAATTTAAATCCCTCTGTTAGAAACGCGTGCTGTAAGCTGGCATGTGCAAAGTAAAATGTCTGATGGTTACAAGGCAGCATTTGATTGGCCTGTACTATTAAAAGCAAACAAATCAAACCAGTTCTTACAAACAGGGCCGATGATCGGCCCGGCCGGATTTCTGGCTAGTGCCTTGGGGCGACCCCATGGCCGAGAAATCGGCCCTGTCAGAGTAAAAGAGTTAATTGCCCAGCAATTCTGTGTTAATAAAATATGCACAAGATCAACCAGCGGCTAGTGTTCTACATGAGAACATTAGTGATACAAGATGAGAGGACAACCCAGGAAGCAATGGCTACATGAAGTAAAAGAGACATCAAAATCAAATATGACATTAGCACAAGCAACAACAATCCGAAAACAGAAAATACCTTCTCTTTGTGTTGTTTCACATCAAAATCAGTAGGACAAAAGAATAATAAAATATGTATTATTTTATAATTTATACTGGAGAAGAAGAGAAATATATAGGGAATAAACAGTTATCATATCCTTTACAGGACGTAGCATTCAACTCAACATTTTTTTTGGCTGTTTGTAGTCCCTGGACAAGTTTACGTTTAGTAGTTTGCCATTGCTTTCTGAACGAGCAGCACTCATACCATTGTAGAGAAACCAATGCAAGGCTGTCTGCTTCCAGATCACCAGCAGCTATGTTTCGAACGCGGTATGCAGGATTTTGAATTGTTATCGTAACCATTTTGCCATAGAACCAGTTTAGCTAGTTAGGGAATAAAGTAATGCATTAAACATGAAATATACAAAATACTATGCAAGTATCCAATGCTGTGGCTTATGGGATAGTGAGGCATGCATTTTCATAATTTACTGACTCTGAGAGTCAAGGGTTTGATATCAGCCATAGGCACTTTTGAAACAGGCCGCTGAGAGTTGGTTTCGATGATATAAGGCGTCGGCCATTCAGAAAGCCTGAGTTAGTTGCTTGTAAAGGACATGCAAGTGACTAACTGTAATAGTGTTTTTACCACTTGTTGTTAACATTAATCCAGTATTATATCTGTGCCATTTGTTACAGAGAAGATGCAGAAAAAGCACACAGTACAATAAAGAAGATTGATGGTAGAAATGTACACATTGTGTATGCTAACAAGAAAGAGAAAAGTAAGTTTGTGTGTGTTAGTGTGTAACTTACGGTAGATCATGTGTCTGTAGCAAATTCAGGTTGTTGTAATTGAACCTAAACAAGTTTGAGAATTCTCCTATTGAGCAAAGCAACAGGCATTAGATTTTGCCTGTTTTCTATTTGTGATTTAATAATAGTTACTTTAGTGTAAGGTTAAAATTGGATCAGTGTGGCTGTCAGTTCACCTCGTACCTCAATTAAGTGCGAGTCCAACTGTGGGGGTCTTCAACTTTGACTGTTTTAGTATAAGGAACCCAAGATCGCTGGGTAGTGGATATGGTGTTTAGTCTTGTCAGACAAGGGTGAATAAATAGATGTTGTGTGTATGTTGCACATGTTAAACATCTCTCAGCTGTTGGAAACAGCAGGCCAACTAGTCTGGTTCTCGCTACATTTCATAGTTATAAATTCTACCTACTATATATATAGATATATATATATATATATATATATATATATATATATATATATATATATATATATATATATATATATATATAAAATCTCTATTTGGATGTGGAAGTTATGGGGAAACCACCACATTAATTTCTCAAGAATAAGCTTATGGGCAGTCACAAATCTATTCATAGTACTTCATATGCAACATAACCAGTGTTGAGAAAGTTAGTTGCATATCCTTTACAGGACGGCACTGTCAACCCCAGCATTATTTTACTATTTGTAATTTCTTGACAAGTTTACATTCTGTAGTTTGCCATTGCGACAGGTAGAAAGCATGTTTTATTTTACACTTGTAAATAATGGGTATCCTTGCTGCAAAGTGTTTAGTCTTGAATTTTAGTGCTGTTATTACCATTATTGCATTATAAAGCAATTTGTAAGTACACATTTTGCAGAAAAGAGGTTTGGTCAGACACAAAATCTCGAGAAAGAGCAGAAAGATGCAGAAGTCTTACAGAGCCCACTCTTGAAAAGTTTCAGCCGAATAAGAAACAGAAGAAAGGCCAAGTACCAGTGAAGGGACAGCCACAAGTCCCCAATCCTTTAAATGAAGGGAAACGAGCACGGCTGATTATTAGAAATCTATCTTTTAAGGTATGTGAGTTATTCATTGTGAAATATTTGAGTAAAATCTTGTACTGTCTTCTTCTGGAAATGTCTATAAGTTCAGTCATCTTCAGTCAATGTATGATTGTTCCAGTACAGTACTTCGTGTACATGCTTGCAACATTCTTACAGGCACTGCTTCCTGCTTTGATTCCAAATTGTAGACTTTTTGTTCAACTGTTATGTTGTCTTCCATCATTAATTGTTATGTTTTCATATCTCTCACTGATTCATTGTCTTTATCATCACTGTAGTTTCTGTTATCATTTGATGATGATCTCTGTGTATTTCAGTCTCATGTCATGACCATCCTCTGTAAGGTAGCAAGTATAGGCTGAGAATCAAAATGCACTTATACGCCTTGATTAACTCAGGTAGCTTATGCCGGTCTCCATGGTTTAGGGTTACACGACTTTCTCTGTAATCCCGTATACTCTCGTAAGTAACGTGATGTGCGCAAGAATCGGTACGGGTTCTCTACGCGTTGGTAACTAACTGGGTATGTGAGCCGGTCGCTCAGAAAGCAATGGCAAACTGCTGAGCGTAATCTTGCCAAGAAATCAACAATTAGCTGAAGGATGCTGATGTTAACAGCAATGTCCTGTAAAGGATATGCATGTGAAAAAAATAAAGCTACCTTATGGGTGTAGTAACTAGCATTGCTTCCATTTTTAGACTACGGGTTGTAATGGGTATTGTGTTGGATGTTGGTGATCATCAGTATTTTCATTTTCAGGCTGGAGATTGCCTTATATGAGTGTTAGTGGCTATCTTTGTCTTCATTCTGATGCTGGTGATTGTCTGTTATGCTTTCTTGAGTTGAATGTTAGTCATTAGTCGCAGTTCCAACTTCACAGTAACGGGTTGTACCTGTTGTGCTCCGTTCCTGTGCCAGTGAATATCACACAAAATGCTCCTAGCTGTCCCATGTGAAAAGTGGAACAGCCAGGAGTCTCGACAAACCAACAGCCCGCACAGGTACACTACAGAATGCCAAAGCCAGAATGCCAACACTAAAGTCCTCCACGAAAAATAGCAGTTCATCGTCGATGGAAGCTGCAGTCACTAGAAAACCAGCAGCCACACATTACTGCATAAGGCAATCCAGTCAGTTCAGCGACAGGCCAGCCGCCACCATACCGAACATGCAGTTCACACCACAAACAACCGCAGACAGATGTAAAAACACTCCAAGAGAAATTCTCAGCTGACAGTGTTGCACGCACTCAACTCAGTAGCAGGGCGACGGAATCATACACTACCAGTCCAACATGAGGAAAATGCAAATGCAAACCGTAGCCACAAGCTTAAACACTCCAGAGGCCTTAACCGTTCAAATGCCTTTCTGCCATGCTGGGAACTGAAAAAATCGTTGCATGTTAGTTGTCAACAGTACTTCAGTTCTCATTGTGTTGAATGATAATGATCAATAGTACTTCAGTTCTCATTGTTGTGTTGAATGTTAGTGATCAATAGTACTGCAATTCTCATTGTTGTATAGAATTTTAGTGGTCATCAGTACTTCAGTTCTCATTGTTGTGTTAAATGTTATGACCAACATTGCTTCCGTTTGCATGCTTGAGATGGTCATATGTACTCTGTTGTGCTGAATAACAATTTGTGCCTTTCATGTCTGTCATGGCTGCCGATCACACAACACAGAAACATCAGTGTATTCTGTAACATTGTCCTACCTGCCATTTCATATGGGTTGATTGATTTTGAGTCCTCCTCTCCCGGCAACATTCTCGACCCCACCCATTGTTTGTCTCGTTCTTGTCAGTGTTAATCTATATGTTGATGATATTTACAATTTATACAATTAAACTCTTGTCCATTCCACATTGTTTATAGACAGGTCAGTGTATGCCAGTCATTCTGACTTGCTGGTAATATTATGCTATATGTAGTTAGTTCATAAATAAACAATACTATGTGTGTTTATTTATGAACTGTCTTAGTGGCCTCAAAGGGTTCCCCAATTGATTTCCTGTATATGTAGTTAGGATGTATTCACTTACTTAATGCCTAAAATATAATAATTCATGCTGGCAGAAGCAATTATAAATGAGTATTAAAATGGACAAACTACAGCTAAAATTATAGACACATCTCTGGTTGAAAAAAAAAATGAATAGATTTATTCGAACACAGAAAGTTATTGTACCAAATAAATTGCATAATTATTTCAATGGTTCATGTTATCTTTGATTTATTATTGAGTATTTTACTGAAAATTGTTGTCGTTTGTTATTTCAGTGTACTAAAGATGAACTTACAAAGACATTTGGAAATTATGGTGACGTAGTTGATGTTCATATTCCAAAGAAAGGTATATTATTAGAAGTTTTATTTAATCTCTCTCTCTCTCTCTCTCTCTCTCTCTCTCTCTCTCTCTCTCTCTCTCTCTCTCTCTCTCTCTCTCTCTCTCTCTCTCTCTCTCTCTCTCTCTCTCTCTCTCTCTCTCTCTCTCTCTCTCTCTCTCTCTCTCTCTCTCTCTCTCTCTCTCTCTCTCTCTCTCTCTCTCTCTCCTCTCTCTCTCTCTCTCTCTCTCTCTCTCTCTCTCTCTCTCTCTCTCTCTCTCTCTCTCTCTCTCTCTCTCTCTCTCTCTCTCTCTCTCTCTCTCTCTCTCTCTCTCTCTCTCTCTCTCTCTCTCTCTCTCTCTCTCTCTCTCTCTCCTCTCTCTCTCTCCTTCTCTCTCTCTCTCTCTCTCTCTCTCTCTCTCTCTCTCTCTCTCTCTCTCTCTCTCTCTCTCTCTCTCTCTCCTCTCTCTCTCTCTCTCTCTCTCTCTCTCTCTCTCTCTCTCTCTCTCTCTCTCTCTCTCTCTCTCTCTCTCTCTCTCTCCTCTCTCTCTCTCTCTCTTCTCTCTCCTCTCTCTCTCTCTCCTCTCTCTCTCTCTCTCTCTCTCTCTCTCTCTCCTCTCTCTCTCTCTCTCTCTCTCTCTCTCTCTCTCTCTCTCTCTTCTCTCTCTCTTCTCTCTCTCTCTGTGGGGGGGGGGGGGGGGGCTGTTCTAGTTTAATTTGCTTAATTGTTTGCCACATATAGTAATTTATTAACATATTTATAGTCCATACATTTATGATGCTTACAGATAGTGCCAATGATATATATTCATGATTTTTCTGTTATTCCTGCAGATTCAGGGAAACGACTAGGATTCGGATTTGTCCAGTTTAAAAACAGAACACAAGCAGGCATGGCAGTCAAAGAGTTCAATGGCAAAGAGATTTGTGGTATGTAGACTGAAAGTGTTCATAAATATGCACCCTTGTTATTTGCTTTTTGTTTTTCACACTTTCGGTTTTATTATAAGTTAGCACATGTAATACAGAGACTTATATTTCAGCAATTGTTGAAATTGTTTGAGTTCCAGAACTTTCTTAAAGATAGTATTGGGCTATCAATGTGGAGACAACAACAGTATAATATATTAAGTACAGCAACTGAAAGCAGAATGCAACCATTAGTCTTATATTGTGGTTGGAAACATAGCAGGTGGACACTGAGAATCCAGCAAGATTTCTATAACAGTAGCGAAATCGGGTACATTTTTGTTTTGGCGTTTGCTCGCTCTGAACTCAAGCATAGTCCATACACATTACTTCTAGTAGCACTGGACTGAATTTTGCGTGTGGTTTAGCTTTCCCTATTACCATCAGGTGAACCCACTCTGACTTCAGAGGTACTTCTAATTTACGACTTCAAGTCAGTGATAAGTCAAGCAGTTTAGTCCAACTGATCAGTGTAGGGATTGAACCCCTTACCTCAGCATCAGCACATCGGATGTTTAAGAATGCTTGTTTCTGTTCATTCGGCCAGGCTGACCTTAGTGTGGTACATTACTACAGTAACATTGTAATTAATGCAACAGATCATGGGTAGACAATCTTGCTTACGGGGTTCATAGAGAAACTTGTACAGGCTTATAGAAAGCAACAAGAGCACCTTTTACTTGTATGAACACATTCAGTCATCAAGTGCCTGGCTAACTGGTGTGGGTGATCATGCTCCTCCACATCTTGTGATCCCCAGCAGCATGTATCATCAGTTGATGTGCTGTCACCCTTCCAGTGAACACATCATGCCATCCCTAGCAGTATGTATCAGTTGATGTGCTGTCACCTTTCTAGTGTTGCCATCCCCAGCAGTATGTATCAGTTGATTTGCTGTCACCCTTCCAGTGAACATTAGAATTCTCAAACATGAATGCGGAATTTGCTGTTTGAGCTTATTATCTTTTCTATTACTAAACTGTACATTTTAAAATAATGCTGGTTCTGGGTACATTAATTTTTGTATAAAGGTCAAATAAGTTTCCTTTCTTATTCTAATGTTGTTTTCTCATATATAAAATAGCTAAATATTTTAAGTATTATTCATATTAAAATATGTCTCTTTGTATGTACTTATATTTTGTCTATATTTGCACAGGACGAGTTGTAGCTGTTGACTGGGCGTTGCCGAAAGATAAGTTTGAAGCTAAGCTGGCAGGTGAGTTCTTTCTGTAACATATAGAAATATATAGTCTGAAAGCATTTATACACAGTTTTATGTATATCTGCTGTTTTATGTCTGTTTGTTTTAACTTACAAAGAGAATGGTTTCTCATCTGTATACATGCTCTTTATTCTTGCTTTAAAGACAAGCAGCACTTAGCTTTCTCTGGCTTATGCTCATGTTATATTAGGCCCTCATATCTTTTGTTTCATATCTTTCTCATATTGCCTCTCTCTCTCTCTCTTCTCTCTCTCTCTTCATCTCTCCTTCTTCTCTCCCTCTTCTCCTCTCTCTCTCTCTCTCCTCCTCCTCTTCCCTTTTTTTCCCCCCTTCCCCCCCCCCCCCCCCCCTCCCCACCCCCCCCCCCCCCCCCCCCCCCCCCCCCCCCCCCCCCCCTCCTCCCCCACCCCACCACCCCCCCCCCCACCCACCCCCCCCCCCCCCCCCCCCCCCCCCCCCCCCCCCCTCCCCCCCCCCCCCCCCCCCCCCCCCCCTCCCCCCCCCCCCTCTACCTCTCTCTCTTCTCCTTTCTCGTCTCTCGTTTTTTTTCTGGCTTTTTTTTTTTGGTTTTTGTTTCTTTTTTTTTTTTTTTACCTTTTTTTTATTTCCCTCTTGTTAGCCACGTGGCAGCATAGTGATTAGTGTGATAGACTACAGCAGTTGTCCTGGTTTCGTCCCTAACTAGTGGCAAGTTTCGTGACCACTGAACCCTGTTTCATAAATTGAGTGCTAGATCATTTTTTTTTACAATTGTATGGAAATTAAATGCAGTTAGGAAACTAGTCGCTTCTCCTCTTATTGCATCAGTCTAGTATACATGAGTCTAGCTGTTTGCACCTGAACAGCAGTATCTGCTTTGCAAATATCTTTACTTGTTATATTTTCCCTTTACCTCATGGCTTCCAGAAGTATGACTAACATGTGAAATTTACAGTTCTTATTTTGTCGTTTCAGCCAAACTGCCACCCACAGACGTAGAGGCAGAAGAGCAGCCAGTTCATGATGAGAGCATGGAGCTCGATGCTGGTAGTGATAATGTGATGATGATGATGATGATAACAACGATAATGATAGTAACAAATAATCACTGAACCAAAACAGTGTTGCTAGTAGCAGTGAGGACAGCAGCAGTGAAGAAGAAGAAGAGCAGGAAAGCACAGAAGAAGACAGTGATGCTAGTGATAGTGAGAATGACAAGGAATTAGATGATGATGATGACAACAGTGATGATGATGATGAAAATGAGACGTCACATCAAGATCCAGCAGCAGCACTCTGGTGAGATTATTGCTACTTGTTACATATGTCTAGAAATGTCCTATGCATTTATTGTATTATTTTTTTTTGGTTCTTGTGTGCATATTTCCAATTTTCTACATTATTGTAGTCAAGTTAGGCAATCTCCTCTTGTAATACACAGTTGTCTTTGTATTTCTGATAGTCCTTTGTTGGCCTTTGCTCAATTCTAATTTTGCTGTGTCATGGGAATATTTCAGTTCTGATGTGATAATACCAAATTACTGTTTAAAGTGGCAGCATCTTTGCTTATTGTTATATTGTATGCATGTTTCAAGAAATGCCAGTAGTTATGGGAAGATGTGGTTTAACAGAAATGTTTCCAGTAATAGATGCAGTATTATTTAAGACAGACTTTGGTTCTTATTTGAACATGTTAATACTCCATCTTCTGTGATGGTTCTGTGCATCATGGGGAGAAATCTGACTGGATTCTCAGCTGGAGTCAGGGGGAAGGTTGTTTCTGAGCAGTAGGAAGCCTGTAGATTTACAATCTTAAGTATGAACACGACGGGTGGCTGCGAATCACTGCAGCTTTGAGGTGGCTAGTGGGTACCCGATTCACCAGGGTAATCTTATGTCTGATTCTGTCCATATTGTGTAAAGTTCACAATAACAGATGTGGATGCCAGGCATATACTACTTCTCTCTTACAAAGACTCACTTGGGTAATGCCGGAGTGCGAGGTGTTGAGCAAGATCTCTTGGCTTTTCACACACATACACACACACACACACAGATAGAGGCAGAGAATATTTGACCTGACTCTGGTAAGCATTTAATTGAACCCTCAAGAATTTTGCAGGGTTTGTGTTAAAAACTCCTTATAGGATTTATGGAAGGACACCTGCGCACTTATAGAGTTAAGTTTACAAAGCTGACCAGTAATTGAAGTTTGTCTGCATAAGAGGTGGCTGAGCATTTCATTTGAAACACACCTGTTCACAGATTTACATGAATGGTAATTTTTTGCTAGGCTACATCGAGACGGCGTGGTGGATTTTAAGGGGAATCAATTGTGCCTAACTACCTGTTCTTAGAATATGATGGACCAAGCAGAAGAAACATTCTGCTATTTTACAAGATGTGAACATCAAAGAAAACTTGCCCATAAATAGTATCATGGCCTGGGAATTAAAATACTTTGGCCAAGTTAAATGTAACACTGGCTGGTGAAAGAACAGCGATGGAAGGCATAGTTCCTGGATAAATAGGCAGGAGTCCACCAGCACAACATGAACACAGGATATATATAATAAAAAGTCAGGAGTCAGCCAGCTCAAAATGAACACAGGATATATATAATAAAAAGTCAGGAGTCAACCAGTTCAAAATTAACACATGATATATATAATAAAAAGTCAGGAGTCATCCAGCTCAAAATGAACACAGGATATATATATAATAAAAAGTCAGGAGTCAGCCAGCACAACATGAACACAGGATATATATAATAAAAAGTCAGGAGTCAGATGAACACAGGATATATATAATAAACAGGCAGGAGTCAGCCAGCACAACATGAACACAGGATATATATAATAAACAGGCAGGAGTCAGCCAGCACAACATGAACACAGGATATATATAATAAAAAGGCAGGAGTCAGTCAGCACAAAATGAACTCAAGATATATATACAATAAAAAGGCAGGAGTCAGCCAGCACAAAGATGGACACAGGATATATGGGGATGCAAAGAAATAGCTAAAGATCAAGAAACTGTTGGCAGGCGGCAATGAGACCAACATTCTGCAAAGATACCCTGCCATATTATAATAATCACCATCTTAAGATGTGTACTAGAGTATATTACTGAAGCTTGTTTTATAAAAAATCTCTTACTTATCTTCTGTCTATTGTGAGATGTATATTTTTCATGTATTTTGTCTTCTACTTAGAACGAGAAAGTGATGTTAATGAGGGAAGAACAGTTTTTGTCAGGTGAGTTATCTAGGTCATGACAATGTTAAATGCTGCCTGGAAGGTTGTGCAAATGGGGAAAAATTAATTGTTATTCATTTTGTCCTTGAAACCGTTGATTATTACAGATGGTGTTTCTATATGAGTTAAGATATTTGAAGCATGGGAGTAAAGAAAGTCTTCTCTTGAATGAAGCTCCTTGCTGAACGTCATGGGAGATTTTGTCTCTCCACAGCTTTCACCCTGTAATTGATCCAAAACCAATTGTCACAAATGTATTTCAGGTTTCTTTTTTCATGACATGGCAACAGTTGTTAACCATTTCTTTCTTTAAATATACTAATGGCATGAAAAGGTTTCAGGAATAGATATTGCATATTGTATAACAAGCTACAGTCTCCTTCACACTTCTCATCAACAACTACACACTTTTGCCAACATTAATATGACTGTTGGAAACATTCCTTGGCATCCTTGAATCACAGCCCGTTCGGTGCTAAGATGAACAAAAAGAAACATCCGGCGGTGCCAGGGTGGGAAGTTTTAGGGTCACCGTAGTGCTTGGCTAATACACTTGCCTGCCAGCTCGTGGCCATGTGTTCAAATCTTCGTGTCGGGGATATTTTTTTTTAAACTGAAGTCAATAGGGTCTTTAATGGTACCAGGAAACATGTGAGAAGTGAATATACCCAGTGGGATATTGCCCACATCAGTTAGTTAGTTAGTTAGTGCGGTTCCAACTTCACGGCAACGGGTCGTCCCCATTATGCTCTGTTCCTGTGCCAGTGAATATCACACAAAATGCTCCTCACTGCCCTATGTGAACAATGGAATAGACAGGAGTATCGGCAAGCCAACAGCCCGCACAGGTACACTGTGCATAATGCCGCTGCCAGAATGCCAACACAAAAGTCCTCCACGAGAAATACACTCATTATCGATGTAAACGGCAGTGACCAGAAAGACTTCATTGACCCGGGTTTTATCCCATATGGCTGTCTCTTTCCGCAGGGCAACCCGCCGAAAGCACTGCACAAAGCACGAACTCCGTAGCTCCAGCGATGACTCCCAGGAGTCTCCTGAAAAATTGAGCATTTGAACCGAACAGGCAAACCAGTGAATCCAGCAACAGCTGGCCACCATCGTTCCGAACATCCAGTTCACAGTGTAGCACCGCGCACGCACTCAGTAGCAGGGCGACGGAACCATAGCCCCCTTAGTCGCCTCTTACGACGTCCATGGTAGGCAACAGTGTTACTGTTCTTTGCTCCCCCGTATGGGCCCCGGTAACAACACGGGCGATTGCCCACATCAGCCATTACGCACCAGTTGGTCTATAAAATATGGAACTAGCACTATATACCCATATGCTTCAAAGTGTGGAAAAGGGTCCTGTTTTTTCCAACTGACATTCATTCACATGATTTTTACTCATTATGTACCAAACAACTTATCTGTTACTCCATACTGGACATAGATTTTGAACTCTATATCCGAGTGAGTTGTTACATTAACCAACTCTACCAATTATTACTGTAACTCTTATTGATATGTTCATATTAAAATATTTGTAAGTAAAACGCTTGGGATAGTTCTGTTATGTCATTTTGTACCTGCTAAACCCTTGCATGTTTGTTACAATGAAGAGAACTGTTCACCACAACTGTCATGTGTATTTGTATCAGGAATCTGCCATACACGATTGACAGTGAAGAGCTGGAGGAGTTTTTCTCCCAGTATGGAGCTGTGAAATATGCCAGAGCGGTTGTTGACAAGATCAGTGGGCTGTCAAAAGGTAATTCTTTTCCGCTGTCTCTGAAAGTATACTGCCTTAAACCTTTACAGGGCAGACGTTTGCTTTAAAGTCTGACTCACGACTGCTAACACTGATCACTGATATCTAGCTCCGATTAATAGTCAACTTCATGCCCTTCAATGTCACTTAAATTGAACACAGCGAAATCTCCGCTATCACTTGAAGAATCGTCGAAATCCATTTTAAAATACAAAGCGTAAAACCCCAAAAAACTATTTTAAAAATCTGTTCAAATTCAAAGTTCACACTTGCAAATGGTGGCCACGTTGTCAAGCTATCTGCGAAACCAAAAGCAGACAATCGGAAGGCCGCGAGGTCGCGTTTTTACAATGCTTAGTATTCACGGGGGTTTTCGGACGTTTTGCTCGTCCACGTTCGGCCGCTACACCCGGTAAAGGGTTAAGATAAACATTATTGTTTTTATTTCTCAGTGAATTTCTAAACAATCAATAAGTATTGATGGGCACTCAGCAAGAGGTATGATCATGAGAAAGAGGCATGAGAAGACATCCTATGTCTGTTCCTGTTATGTTTTAAAAAGTTAGTTGCATACCCTTTGAAGGACGTCGCAGTCAACCCCTAAATTGTTTGGCTGTTTGTGATTTTTTTTTTGGCCATGTTTACGTTCAGTTGTTTGCCATTACTTTTTTTTAACGATTGGCACTCATACCATTGTATGGAAAGCAATGCAAGGTGGTCTGCTTCCGAATTGTCCGCAGCTATGTTTCGAATTCAGGATTGTGCATTGCGCCCATAATTCCTTTGCCACAGAGCCGGTTCCCTGTTATGTACACGCAAACATAATACATCATGGAAGCCTATGTGATCTAACTTCTGCTGCTGCATTTCATCTCCCAATGGAGGAGAGGTCATCAGCCAACTCATGCCAAGACCTTTGTTAACTTGTTTTTAATTGGTTGGATTTTGCAAGTTTTCTACAGGATGAGTTAGCCAGGCTTGTGGCAACCCTCCTTAGCTGCCTCTTGTGACTTGCAGGGTAGATTTCCGAAGCTTAACCTATTGGCCCTGCAATGCATGGGTGATTATCTAACTATATTGCTCTTGTTTTCAAAGGGTGGTATCATTTGATCAATGTATAAGGTACATTTTATCATGAGGCAAACATTGCGTAACTAGAATGCTTATTTTTGAGAGAATGAACGAAATGTATTCCACTTGTTCTTCTGCCTACAGATGTATTCTGTATGAGACAAACATTGCCTGATTAGAATGCTTACCTTCCTAATATACCGACACATTTCATTATGGGAGCAAACATTGCCTAATAAGAATGCTGTTGTTTTCATTGTAAAGAAAGGGATGTGATGACTTTCATTACTATGATTATGAACATTTGATAGTTATCAATTGTTATAAGTTTTTCTCTAAAAATATATCTGGTCCATGGAAACTAATTGTATTGTAACATTTTTTTAAATAGGATCAGCTTTTGTACAGTTTTTATCAAAAGAGGCTGCTGATTCTTGCGTGGAAGCTGCACTGGGTGAGGTAGGTGGCTATTACAATTGTGTGATGTATTATCAGCTGCTGAAATTGAATGCAGATGCAAGAAAGCAAAGCAGATCATTGGTTAAATGCTGCCATTGTAAAAGAACGAATGTTAAACTAAGGTCAAGATATTGTACAACACAATTTTCCTTTCCACTCAAAGGTTTCTCTACCAGAACTGAAAAGTAACAGCAGTTTAACAAAGTAAAAGAAGGATTGCACCAGCAGAAATGCATGTGTAGGATTTTTAATGCAACAAAACAAATGTTATTTAAATGTCTTTTACAAAATATTGCAATCAGCCCCAGCATTTATTTACTGTTTGATTTACAGTGATTCACCATTGATGTTTTTTAAAATGGCTAATGCTTCAGTCAAGCTGAAAAACATTTGATGGCTGCAGAAATGTGGTTTCTGAGGAAAATGCAAAGAATACCATGGACAGACAGAAAAACCAATGACCAAGTACTACAGGAGACAAATGAAAATCGTAAATTGATTAGAGAAATTAGACATAGACAGTCAAAATTCTTTGGACAGACCAAGGGGAAGACCGAGAAGTAAATACCTGGATGGCTTGACCACATCGCATGGTCGAGATAGGAACACTGAGCTGATCCACGACTCTGGTGATCGAGTGAAATGACGAGTCATGACCGCACACAATTGATTGATTGAACGCTTCATACCAGAAACGTCTGTGCAAAATGGTCTGCCTACAAATCATCTGCAGCAACACAACAAAAGGAGTTTTAAAATATCAGCAAACATTTGGCACAATGCCAGTACTAGAAGATATTCAAGAAGGTCAGTGCTTCCTTGAAACGCTGTAGGGTCTCTATGCAAAGTGGTTACGGTGTCTGCCTCATACTTAGAAGATTGTGGGTTTGTTTTTTGGAGTCTACAGATTGGTTCTCAAGTGTTTATTTTTTTTTCCTGAAGTCCTGTGGGGTCATCGCCAGAGCAATGTACTCTGCACAAAACTTTCAGCAAGCAGTTAACTGCTCTGTGAAGAGTGAACAAGCTACATGGGACAGGACCAGATGCTATATGAAATCGATCATATTACCTTCAACCCTGTTTCACCACACCCCCCCCCCCCCCCCTTTCCCCGAAATGCCACATTTTTGTTGTTGTTGAGGAAATAGACCTGAATTCTATACACCAATCATACTGCATAGAAATATTTGGGTATAACAGCTTTTCATTGTTTTCAGGCGACAGAATTATATTGTAATAGTTTTAGAATGAATAATAGTAATAAAGTGTTATCCATGCTTCAATTTCATTTGATTCTATCTGGACTAGGGAAATTCTGGTCTGTCGCTCGGTGGCAGAAATCTGTTGGTCAGTTTGGCTGTAAGCAGACACCAGGCAGGAGAGTTCTCTGAAAAAAAGGACAAGAAAAAAGAACAGAAAGACACAAGGAATCTCTATTTGGCTAGAGAAGGCAGTGAGTTCAGTGTGTTGTATTTATGTTGTTGTCAGTTACTTTCTGTTTTCAGATAAACTACTACCAATTTGCACTAATTTATTTTTCTTTATTTTATACTAGCTGACCCGGCCCGGCTTCGCCCAGGCCCTGGAGGGGATCTATCTATCTATCAGTCTGTCTGTCTGCTTGTTTGTCTGTCTGGCTGACCCGGCCCGGCTTCACCCAGTCCCTGGTGGGGAGCATCTCATTTAATTCATATAAGTAGTCATATAAGCTCTCCCGTTCCCGACTATCTGTCTGTCCCGGCCCGGCTTCACCCAGTCCCTGGTGGGGAGCATCTCATTTAATTCATATAAGTAGTCATATAAGCTCTCCCATTCCCGACTATCTGTCTGTCTGACCCGGCCCGGCTTCACCCAGTCCCTGGTGGGGAGCATGTAATTTAATTCATATAAGTAGTCAAATAAGCTTTCCCGACTATCTGTCTGTCTGTCTATCTATCTGACCCAGTGTGGTTTCGCCCAGCTCCTGGCGCACAGTAACTTAAAAGAATGTCCTTCCACACACCATTCATTATTTTTAATGAAAACTGTTTTTAATCACCGACATGACAGTTAAGTTCTTTTAGCAGAAAAAGATGGGTTACAATGTTATGCATTATTTTTATGCAAACTTTGAAAATGCCTTAAAGATTATATCATTATTTATCATAACTCATATGCCTGAAAATAACTATAGACAAAGAGTTTAACAATAGTGCAAGTAAGTCCAACAATATGACTATAAAGTATATAGAAATGTTATTAAAAGTTATGCCCCTTGAAATAACTTTTCTAGAGTGAAGTCCCCCTGCTATATAGAACTTATATAATGAAAAAGTAAATGTTATTAAATAAGTAGAAGATTTTACACTATGAAACTATTATAGTCGGCTGCACAGGAATGAAAGGAAGACGTGTAGAAAATTTCATCTCAATCGGATGTACCGTTATCGAACGCATCCAATACAAACAAAACCACAAACAAAGTCACATACACTCTGTTTTATAGATATAGATTATGAAAATGCCAAGGCACAGGTCAGGTTATGACAGTATAGTATCTTGATGTGCCTGGCATTGGATGAAATGTGTAGTCTTGTCCTGCCTTGAGAAGTATTGGGTATATGGTGCATGTCTTAGGTCGGTCGACACACATTAGGTCGTGTGGTCAATACCACACCAGCCACCTTTACCTCCAAGAAATGTTCTGGTACTAATTTTAGACTGGTTTGACCTGGGAGCTCAAAGCAACAAAACAAATCCCGCCTAGGGAGGATTCTAAGCCTTGACCACCAGGTCAGTAGGTCCCAGATGACAATGAGTGACATATGATGGATTTTAATTGTGCATTCTCTAAAAGTCATGAACAAAGATGAGCTAGCCTTGTTTTGCTTATAAAAATATCTCTTACTATCTACATGTCATTGTGGAGATAATATGTAATCGTGTGTGTGTGCGTGCGTGCATGTGTGCAGTTTGTTAGTAATTTTAATTCTAAAGTACTCTTTACAAATGTTCATGTCACAGCATAATAATATGAATAGAGCTTTGGTACAGGCTCAGATATGTGACACATAAACTGTAGTCTTTATCCATTCTTGGGCTGGTGGATGATCTTTTATGTTTGCATGTAAAATATCTTAACATCATATGGTGGAGTAATTATTTAGTGTGTGAGGCTTGCTTACAGTTATCTAAAACTTGAAATATGTTAACAACCGCAAGAGTTACGTATGTTGCCATTATTTCAAACAATTATGTCACTATCACCATGTGTCATGTAAGATTTCATGCATCTGCACACATCTGGATCATCTGTACTGATGATATTCCTGCATGCCACCATCTCAGTCCATCAGCATCTGCACACATCTGGATCATCTCTACTGATGATATTCCTGCATGCCACCATCAGCATCTGTACACATCTGTATCATCTCTACTGATGATATTCCTGCATGCCACCATCTCAGTCCATCAGCATCTGCACACATCTGTATCATCTCTACTGATGATATTCCTGCATGCCACCATCAGCATCTGCACACATCTGGATCATCTCTACTGATGATATTCCTGCATGCCACCATCTCAGTCCATCAGCATCTGCACACATCTGGATCATCTCTACTGATAATATTCCTGCATGCCACCATCTCAGTCCATCAGCATCTGTACACATCTGGATCATCTCTACTGATGATATTCCTGCATGCCACCATCAGCATCTGTACACATCTGGATCATCTCTACTGATGATATTCCTGCATGCCACCATCTCAGTCCATCAGCATCTGTACACATCTGGATCATCTCTACTGATGATATTCCTGCATGCCACCATCTCAGTCCATCAGCATCTGCACACATCTGGATCATCTCTACTGATGATATTCCTGCATGCCACCATCTCAGTCCATCAGCATCTGCACACATCTGGATCATCTCTACTGATGATATTCCTGCATGCCACCATCAGCATCTGTACACATCTGGATCATCTCTACTGATGATATTCCTGCATGCCACCATCTCAGTCCATCAGCATCTGCACACATCTGGATCACCTCTACTGATGATATTCCTACATGCCACCATCCTGGTCCACCAGCATCTGCACACATCTGGATCATCTCTACTGATGATATTCCTGCATGCCACCATCTCAGTCCATCAGCATCTGCACACATCTGGATCACCTCTACTGATGATATTCCTACATGCCACCATCCTGGTCCACCAGCATCTGCACACATCTGGATCATCTCTACTGATGATATTCCTGCATGCCACCATCTCAGTCCATCAGCATCTGCACACATCTGGATCATCTCTACTGATGATATTCCTGCAAGCCACCACCAGCATCTGTACACATCTGTATCATCTCTACTGATGATATTCCTGCATGCCACCATCTCAGTCCATCAGCATCTGCACACATCTGGATCATCTCTACTGATGATATTCCTGCATGCCACCATCAGCATCTCCACACATCTGGATCATCTCTACTGATGATATTCCTGCATGCCACCATCCTGGTCCGCCAGCATCATGTCTGTGGGTCTGCCCCACCTCTTCTACTGCTGGTCTTGCTAGTCACAGTGATAATGATATCTAATGCCTCTCTTCTCATTGTTCTCATTACATGACCCCAGAATACTGTTTGTCTCACTCTGGTATTTATATATAATGTTCTACTTCCATTGGTCTGTTCAAGGAAGTCATTGGTAGTTACTTTGGCAGTCCAAGGTTTTTTTTAAACATTCATTTAGAACTCATATCTCTGTTGCCTCCAAGTTCTTCCTAATTTGTTAGTTCACATTGCATGATTCATTACCAAACATTAGAGCAGGTAGTAGAATAGATTCTATATAACATTTCAGCACTCTTTTTCTGACATTTAGTGATATGACATAGAGCATCAGTTAATTTTAAAGTTCTGAAATGCAGTGTTTGCTTTGGCCTATTCTTATCTTAATCTGCGTCACACATCTTGCATCAGATGTTTTTATTGCTCCTAAATATTCAAAGTTATTAACTTGGGTTTAGTATTTTTTCTTCTATTGTTACTTCACAATTTGGAGTTAACTGTATCTTTGATATTCATTGTTTCCATTTTCTTCATGTTTTTGGAACTCTTTATTACTACATTGTCCAACAGTTGTAGATCTGTCTTTTCAACTATCAGAACTGTTTAATCTGCCTGGCATAGATTGTTTATATTATAACCTCCAACTAGTATTCTTCACATCTACTAGGTCACTTCATGATCAGGTTGGAATGACCAGTTTATTTCCAAGAATATTCTGCATATCTGGTTCCCATGTATTATCCTTGATTTGCCTCAAAGCTGTACTAAGAACAAATTCAGTCTTGTCACTGTTGCTGATATAAATCCATATTGCTGTTTTGGAAAGCTGGTACACTAACTATTTTGCCACATCACCCGTACTCTGCACTAAGAACACCAGTAATTATTTATTTATTAAATTGAATGTTAATATATAAATATTATAATGTTACACATATGTATGCATATATGTGTAATTATTTGCTATTGAATCAAACTCATCTTTTCTCGGCATGGACATTTTCTTTCTGTCTTAGTGATACGTCCTGGGACGGCTGCAGCCAAGGACGTTACACCCGCAGATTTGGCAAAACGAATGAAGGTTAGACTGATGCCTCAGTAGCTGCACTTGTGTTCATGTTCAGCTAACTTACCATGATGGCACCTTTGTATTTTGTTGAAGCCAATGACTTCGTTGTAATCTGCTTTTTAATAGGGAGGCACTGATTTTTATCTTGCCCAATCTAATGTTGAACCTAAAAATAGCCTTAGTTCTAATTAGGTACAAGCTGTCATAAATATGGGTGTTTATTTATAGCATACTAATAGTTATTTTTATTCTTCCATCTGTGTAGCGTCCTGTTTGTGATGATCTTTATTATTAAATATGAGCATTTTGTTTAAAAAAAAAAAGAACAAAAAGTCAGAAATTGTTAACTGCCAGGAGTCAGGTATTTTGGGTCAGATATCTTCAAACAATCATGTAGTGAAGCCAGTATTTGTGAGCTACAAAACATCTGAATAATTTGGCTTCCTGAGTGTCATAGGTTTAAAATTATGACAGCGTAAAGGAGGAATATCACCACCTGATGTTTTGGGCCAGTCTTTACATGCTTGTTTTTTTTAATATTTTTTGAAAATGCTTAAAGACTGAAGTTATAAATAATCCAAGAAAATACATTTATGTTTTGCCAGTTGTGTTGCCAATTATTTGGTCTGCCTGTGTATAATTCTTCTTTGCCTCTATTTTACACAAATCTGTATTCATACTGGTTGCCCACCTTATTGTGACCAGTTGCGAACAAGTATTTGCATGTTTCACATTCTTTTTTATTTCAACTCGTTCGTCCATTGTGCAATGTGTGTGTTTTCCTGTGTAAAATGTCAGATACCATTTTACTTATACCATAACTTAAGACCAAATAAAGGGTTCTAGATGTACAGTGTCTGTACTTTTCCTTTGTTTTTTTTAATGGGTGGGGGGTATGGGGTGTTGACTAAAATAAGGAAATCAGGGAATGTTATACTCCTTGCCTTGTCCGCGTGGCCAAATGGGTAAGAACTCATGTTCTTAAACATCCGTTGTGCTGATGCGAGGTAAGCGGTTCAACCCCTACACCGGACAGCTGGACTAAAATGTTGACCTGTCAGACCTTGACTTGGGGACGTAAATTACAAGTACCTCTGAAGTCGGAGTGGGTTCGCCTGATGGCGAGGGACACTGTTAATAGGGAAAGCCAATCCACACGCAAATTTCAGTCCATCCTACTATAAATAGTGTGTATGGACTACGCTTGAATTCATAGTGAGTGAGCGAGCGCAACAAAAAAAAAAAAAACAATACTCCTTGTCTGGATGATGGATTGGGATACAGATTCATTAGCCTTCTAGGGTTAAAGTAACAATATATGAGGTTGTATGACAGATCGTAGGTTGTGATTCAGGGGCATGGCTTTCTAAGACCCTCCCAGGAATGTTAGTATTAATTTTCTGAGCATGTGTTGAGCTTCAAGAGATTTGATCTGCTGTGTCGGGAGGGGGTGTTCTCTACTGTGTTGGGGGGGGGGGGGGTGTTGTTATCTCCCATATCAGACAAAGGGCAGTGGGAGATACAAACCTACTGCCTTGTAGGTAAACTGGGAACAGTTAAAGACTTGGTAAAGCACATTTTTAAAAAAGCCTGTTGATATCAGATGCCATGAGCCGTAGATTTGATGGACCAGTGCTCACCGTAAGACCACCCTCAGCCATGCATTGAACATGGTTGCATTCCTGGCCAATGTCTTAGCTATTTGTTATACTGCCTGGACTCTGCATTACACTGCACACATTTGTACCACAATATCTTCTTCTTATATTCTAGCTGTATGATCAAAAGTCCATTAGTTATTTATCATTTCTATCATTATTTCTGAATTACATCTCTGACATTTTGTCTTTTGTGTATTTTGCAGATAGATGCAGCAAAGAGGCTTAAATTGAAGGACCAGAACGTTTTTGTCTCATCTACACGTCTTTGTGTCCACAACATCCCTCCAACAGTAACAGATAAGGAGCTGAGAGAAATTCTGATCAAAGCAGCAGGTGATAGGCAGGCTAAACTAGTTGAGGTAATGACCCATCACTCTCACATGTAATCACTGGACTGACCTTGTTAGCAATCTTCATATTTGAACCACATTTTTAGATCGTCTGGCCACATTTAGATAAGTCTTGTGGCAAGTTTGATGTTTCTGTATTTTTGGCCACACTATGGGAAGAAAAGATTTGAAGAACATTGTTATAATCGGGGAGATTGGAGGGTGTTAAAGACAGAGTAGATGCTGGATGAGTTGGTAGAGTTGCAAGTAAAGGCGTTTGGTGGTGAAATACAAATATAATAACAGACTTTTATGGAGAAACATGATCACCAGCACGGCTCATGAATCTCAGGACAAACGGGAACAAGAATCCTGCCACTGCTGGAGATTGAAACAGTCTTAAGTGAGCGCGCTAAGCACTATACTATCTCATTACCATCGTCATGTGTCCAGCCAGATGGCGTTGGCATTTATGTCTCCACTGATCTCAGTCCGTGATGTTTTGGATCTCCTCAGCTGAAGATATTCCTTCGTGCCACAGTCTCAGTCCATCCAACATCATTTCTCTTGGTTTGCCTCTTCTGCTTCTCATTTTATGGCCAAAGAAAGCTGTTTGTCTCTTTCTTATAATTGTATGTAATGTTCTATAGCCTCTTTCATGCAATCGTTGTTACTTATTCTGGCAGTCCAAAGTAATCCCAACACTTGTCTCAGGAGTCACATCCCTTTTACTACCATGTTCTTCCTGATTTGTTCATTCATGTTCCATGATTCAATGCCGTACAGCAAAACAGGTTCTATATAACATTTCAGCATTCTCTTTCTGCCACTTAGTGGTAGTGACTTATGCTGGCCTAGAAGTCTGGCAAATGTCCATTGTTTAGCATATGTGAACTCATTTGAAAATTATATCACTTTTATTAAGTAATTTAAGAGCTAAAGCAAGGTGAGGAGATAAAAGATATGATGCCAGGCCACAGATGGTCAGTCCAAATTACAGATTGGAGAGACTTAAAGTTCTACATACGTTATTGCACTTTATAGTGTCAATTTATAACATCTTGTAACATGATTGTCACTGTAAAATGTATGAATGTTTGCCTTATATTTCAGTGCCGTATTATGGGGGGAGATTCCCTTTTGGCTAGATTTAAACAGCCCCAAAGGGTTTGGGGGGTTGGGAAATTCTTTTTTTGCATAAGGTAGGCATGGAGTCAATAAAGTTGCCAGGTCTTTGCATAAGGTAGGCATGGAGTCAATAAAGTTGCCAGGTCTTTGCATAAGGTAGGCATGGAGTCAGTAAAGTTGCCAGGTCTTTGCATAAGATAGGCATGGAGTCAATAAAGTTGCCAGATCTTTTCTAGTCGACTGTTCTGAAAGTGATCTCCTGCCTGTTGCATCACCATAGATAGATAGATCTGTGGCTTGAAAAAAGATAGCATAGTTCAGAATATGATCCCTGGTCTAGCATATCCTCAGTGCCAGACCACCATATAACATTATTACTGTGAGGTAATGACAGGTCTCCAAAGGTGGAGACTGTTGCATGTCTGGATTTCTGAAGATCTGATTTGATCAGTATAAACCCACTCGTGTGTCGCAGTGATGGAAGTTGCAACAATCAGGTTTTCCACTGTTGTCTCTCCTCAGTGAGACATATAAACACAGGAGTTCCACGACCCATCATTTCGTTCACGTTCTCAGTCCTAGATTTTCTTTGCCTTCATCTGTTCCTGGAACATCAACAGTTTGTTTATCTAATGAGTTCAGCAGAAAATGAATTATTAATAGTATAAACTGTATGTGCATGGATTCTTGGAGACTAGATGGGCACTAGCCAGCAAACCTCTTTGCCCTTAAAAAACTCTGATGGATTGCTGTTTAACAACATGTTCAACTCCTGCGTTTTGGTCATTCGTTTGAAGTTGAGAAGTAACGAGCATACCACACCTTCCCATGCTCATTAAAGGCCCAGCTGCGAGGTATTTATAAGAGCGCTGATACTTCTTGCTGCTGGTGATTGTCAGGTTTTATACCACCTTTGTAGGTCAGCATGATGCAGAGGTAAGGGGTTCAACCCCTACATCGGACAGACTAAAATGTTGACCTCTCGTACTTGACTTGCGGACATAAATTACAAGTACCTCTGAAATCGGAGTGGGTTTGCCTGATGGTGAGGGACACTGTTAATAGGGAAAGCTAATCCACGTACAAAATTCAGTCCAGCACTACTGGAAGTAGTGGGTATGGACTACGATTGAGTTCAAAGAGAGCAAGCACCCAAATAAAAATACTACCGTTGCTGGCTTCATTACTTCAGTAGTGTGCACCTGACGAGCTACAGATAAATATGCCAAGCAATGCATTGTGCAATCTTTTGTTTGTATGTCCTATGCTTCCATTGGCTGGCATTATTACATAGACTTTTTGATTATCTTGTAGGGACCATTAGGCCTGCCTTCACATTCCGGCCCGAAACAGCGACACAAACCTCGGCCCATCCAGCAGATGAAAGACAGGAAAAAGACAAATAATATTGGCAGGAGAAATGGCAGTATGGGTAACAGAAGAGAGCAGTCATTCAAGGAAAAAACTGTGAAAATGAAGGTTTGTAAACATTGGTTAACTTGTTTGTTTGAAGAAATCATCATTCATTATGTTTTTTGTTATTGTCTTTGTCTTACTTTGTCTGAAAACAAATTCTAAGTGCTGATAAATATTTACCAAAGAGGTTCTCGCATGAGTGAAATAAAATGACTTTACGTGAATATCAAGAAAACAGAAACATTGGTTATATAAAACAAAAAGATAATGCCAAAATGTGAGATAACAATAGAATGGGAAATACATGATGAAGATAGGACAGACCAGAACTGGTCACGCAAATATTGCAGTTCAGAAAATGAAAAGTATTTATGCAATAAGTCACTATCATTGAATGTCAGAAAGAGTACTGAAATGTCATATAGAACCTGGTCTGCTGTATGGCAGTGAATCATAGAGTATAAATTAACAAATTATGAAGAACTTTTTAGCAACAAAGATGTGGTTTCTGAGACGAATCATTCTTTCATCATATAATGAGAAGAAGCATGTGAAAATAAAACATTACATACAGTTATAAGAAAGACACCTACAGCATTCTTTCATCATATAATGAGAAGAGGCATGTGAAATTAAGCATTCATCATCATCAAGTGCCCTGCCAGCTGGCGTAGGCGTTCATGGCTCTCCACAGATCTTGGTCTTAAGTGTTCTGGATCAACTCTGCCAATGATATTCCTCCATGCCACCGTTTCAATCCGTCCAGCATCGTTTCTCTTGGTCTGCCTCTGCCTCTCTTCCCCTCGATCTTTCCAGTTGTCACGATATTCTCCAATGCCTCTCTTCTCATCACATGACCAAAGAAAGCTGTCTGTCTCTTTCTTATTGTTGTATATAGTGTTCTAGTTTCATTAGCCTGTTTCAGGCAGTCGTCGTTAGTTACTCTGGCAATCCAAGGAATTCGCAACATTCGTCTTAAAAACCACATCTCTCTTGCTTATAAGTTCTTCCTAATTGTTCATTTACTTCCAAGATTCGCTGCCATACAGCAAAACTGGTTCTATATAGCATTTTAGCACTCTCTTTCTTACATTCATTAATAGTGACTTATTGCATGAGATGCTCGTCATTTTCTTAAATGTGGCTTTTGCTTGCCCTATTCTGCTCTTAATCCCTGTTGTACATCTTCCATCTGATGTTATAAATGCCCCTTGGTATTTAAAATTATCCACTTGGTAAGAATTTCCCCTTCTATTTCTGTGTCACATTTTGGTGTCACCATTTTCTTTGATATCACCATTGTTATTGTTTTCTTAATAATCAAGGAGAGTCCTTTCTGTGCACTCTCTGTTACTACAATGTCCAACAATTGTTGTAGATCTGTTGCATTTTCTGCCATCATTACTGTATTATCTGCATAGCATATATTGTTTATATTGTAACCTCCGATTAGTATTCCTGGCTTCTCTTTGATCTCTCTCATTATTACTTCACTATAGAGGGAAAGAGATCTGGTGACAAGACACACCCCTGTCGTACTCCTAGCTTTATCTGTTCGTAACTACCCTTTTTTTTTTTTTTTACGAGGGTAAGTTAATAAGTCAGTCACAAATGGCTATAGAAAAATAACTAACTATGATAACAACTTGAAACCAGTTTATTTTTATACATGCATTGTCCCTTTATTTCTAAACATAATTTCCACCAACATTGATGCACTTATCCCATTGTTTTATCAGTCCTCCCAAACCGGCTGCATAGAATTGCATGCTCTGTTTTCTAAACCACGTTTTCACTTCACATTCAACTTCGGCATCATTCGCGAAATGTCTATCGCTTAGGTGGGTTTTCAGTGGACTTCGCCCCTAGCGATTTTCCGTAAAGCGGTGCATAGTTGGGTAGAAGGGCAAGTCAATAAGTAAGTCACACAGTTATGTGGGATTGCAGGTAAATAAAGACAGAGCATGCAGATTTATGCAGCCGGTTTGGGAGGACTGATAAAACGATGGGATAAGTGCACCAATGTTTGTGGAAATTATGTTGAGAAATAAAGGCACAGTGTATGTATAAAAATAAACTGATTTCAAGTTGTTATCATATTTAATTATTTACCTACAGCTATTTGTGACTTACTTATTAACTTTCCTTTACACAAACACAAAAATGCTGTCGTCGACTACGACGTCCTGTTAAGGATATGCAGCAAACTCTTCCTCGAACTGTGGATGTTACCTCATTCTATAGCAAATGGCTTACAGTGCTGTGCTCTGTACAGTTGCTGGGGACATTGGCTGTGCTGTGTAAAGTTGCTGGGGACATTGGCTGTGCTGTTTACAGTTGCTGGGGACATTGGCTGTGCTGTGCCAAACACGCTTGTCTCTAACAAGAGGCATGATTTGTACAACTGTACAGGGACACTGATACTGCCATTAGTGTAGCCTGCGTATTAAATTTGCGTCACTACATTCTTGTTGCTATCTCTTGTCACAAGCACTTTCAACTATATAGCTGATCTTTATTTTTCACAGAATCCAAACAAGAAGAGGAAGGACACTGACAGTTTCGACAAGATGGTTGCTGCTTACAAACAGAAGATTATGTCTTCAGCCAAGTTTTGAGTCCACAGATGATGACCGACAACATTGTTATACACATGTCACATAAATCGATAATAAATACACAATGAATGTTTATAAGTATGGTTGCTTTTTTTTTTTTTTTACGTTTCATTATCATCATTAAGTAGATGCCAACTAGTAATGGCAATCATTAATATCAACAGCTCCAATTTTTCAGGAATATATATTAATGTTTGTGCTGGCAGAATTCCATGCTGTCATACAAGACTGCCCAGAATCTTCTGTCTTCTTTCCTTTATCGCTTTTCCCCATTTCTTACCAGTTTTTTTGTTTTTTTTGTGTTTTTCCGCACATCCTTTACAGGACATCGCTTTTAACATCAGCATCTTTCAGCTGATTGTTGATTTCTTGGCAAGATGACGCTCAGTAGTTTGCCATTGCTTTCTGAGCAACCGGCTCACATACCCCGTAAGTTACCGACGCAGAGAGAACCGCTACCAATTCTCGCGCACGTCACATTACTCAACGGGCATACGAGATTACGGAAAAAGTCGTGTAACTCCTGGAACAGGGAGACCGGCATGTTTTAGTTACTCTTCTCTTTATGTGGTCAAAAATGTTGACTGTTTCAACAATGTATATCTGTTTGAGTAACAGTAACATACTTGACAAGGAGATAATGCTGCCGTCATTTTATGCTGAAATATGAAGTCAAGAATCAACATCATTGACCTGGGACACTCCCACACGTGTTTCAAACCCCTTTTAGGTAGTCTTTTCCTATCTTCTGTTGCTCCTGCCACGCCCTCCCTGTATTCATCTATCTGGAATTCTCTTCACTGTGTGTTGTCTCTCTCTATTTCGTTTGCTCTGTTTCAGTGAAAGGACTTTCTACAGAGTGTATTTTTAATTACTCTGCCGTGTTTGAAAATATTGCAGGTCCAAGTTTTGGTTTTACCCTCTGTGAAGTTCATGCAACATACGAGGACGAACTAAGTCACAAGAAGTAAGTCACACTTACAATAAGTAAGTCACACAGTTCTGTGGGATGGCAGGTAAATGTAGTTGGTGTTTTCTACAGGTGTCATTGGGTGAAAGCAACATTGAACTTTATATTCCCGTTCATCAGATGGCGCTAAGTGTCACATGCGCAGCGCATAAACAAAATGGCAACTGTACTTACAGAGTGTACAACCAAAGAGTAACGTGCTGTTGTGCGTTTTTTGTGGGCAAAAGGGTTGCCTGAAAAGGACATTCATAAGGAGATGCTTCTGTTTATGCTGACAAATGTTTGTCCTGTCCTATGAAGCTGGGTAGATTAATTTTCTCAAGGACGCTTTAAAATTGTTGATGAAATCCGATCTGGTGGTCCTGTTGATATTGCAATAGAAGCATCCATGCAGCGGGCGGAGGAGATGATTAGAGGTGACAGGCGAGTAACGATAGACTCTGTAGCATCTGCAATAGGGGCTCACATGGTTCAGCATACAACATAATGCATGATCGATTGAAATTTAAGAAAGTGTGCTCAAGGTGGGTACCCAGACAATTGAAGGAGGAACACAAAATGAACTGATTTGGCCTGTCCTTGCATCATCTCTGTCGATACGAAGATGAAGGAGAAGACATGCTGAACAGGATTGTTACTGGGGACGAATCATGGGTGCATCACTACCAGCCCGAATCAAAGCGTGCTTCAATGCAATGGAAACATCCTTCGCCTTGTGTCCCAAAATTCAAGATTACGTCATCAGCAGGGAAGGTTATGCTGACAGTGTTCTGGGATTGTCAAGGAGTTCTTTTAACCAATTTCAAGAAAAACGTTGACAATGTGAACGTACACTTGCCAAGAGATCACAAACAGCCAAACATGCTGGAGTCGACTGCCACGTCCTGTAAGGAATATGCAACAAATTTTTAATTATAAATTATTACAATATTAATACAATAAGTATGCGTAGTTTGCTCTTGATCATGTATACTTTGCTTTTGGTAGTCACACTGCCCAATGTTTTGTCTCTGTTGTTTAACCCTGGTATAATGAGTCATCCAGTTTTGGTTCATAAATAATAATCTCTTCCTGGGCAGTATCCTGCTGCAAGTCTGTGTTGTGACAGCGCCGTCACATGGTGTAGGCCTGGAAGCAATCTTTCTTTCTGTGTTGTGACAGCGCCGTCACATGGGGTAGGCCTGGAAGCAATCTTTCTCTCTGTGTTGTGACAGAGCCATCACATCATGTAGGCCTGAAAACAACCTTTCTCTCTGTGTTGTGACAGAGCCATCACATCGTGTAGGCCTGAAAGCAGTCTTTCTCTCTGTGTTGTGACAGAGTCATCACATCGTGTAGGCCTGGAAGCAATCTTTCTCTCTGTGTTGTGACAGCACTGTCACATCGTGTAGGCCTGAAAGCAATCTGTCTCTCTGTGTTGTGACAGAGCCATCACATCGTGTAGGCTGGAAGCAACCTTTCTCTCTGTGTTGTGACAGCGCCGTCACATGGTGTAGGCCTGGAAGCAATCTTTCTCTTTGTGTTGTGACAGAGCCATCACATCATGTAGGCCTGAAAACAACCTTTCTCTCTGTGTTGTGACAGAGCCATCACATCGTGTAGGCCTGAAAGCAACCTTTCTCTCTGTGTTGTGACAGAGCCATCACATCGTGTAGGCCTGGAAGCAATCTTTCTCTCTGTGTTGTGACAGCACTGTCACATCATGCAGGCCTGGAAGCAATCTTTCTCTCTGTGTTGTGACAGAGCCATCACATCATGTAGGCCTGAAAACAACCTTTCTCTCTGTGTTGTGACAGAGTCATCACATCGTGTAGGCCTGAAAGCAACCTTTCTCTCTGTGTTGTGACAGAGCCATCACATCGTGTAGGCCTGGAAGCAATCTTTCTCTCTGTGTTGTGACAGAGCCATCACATCGTGTAGGCCTGGAAGCAATCTTTCTCTCTGTGTTGTGACAGCACTGTCACATCGTGTAGGCCTGAAAGCAATCTTTCTGTGTTGTGACAGCGCCATCACAAGGTGTAGGCCTGAAAGCAATCTTTCTCTCTGTGTTGTGACAGCACCATCACAAGGTGTAGGCCTGAAAGCAATCTTTCTCTGTGTTGTGACAGCACCATCACATGGTGTAGGCCTGGAAGCAATCTTTCTCTCTGTGTTGTGACATCACATGGTGTAGGCTGGAGCAATCTTTCTCTCTGTGTTGTGACAGCGCCATCACATGGTGTAGGCCTGGAAGCAATCTTTCTCTCTGTGTTGTGATAGCGGCGTCACATGGTGTAGGCCTGGAAGCAATCTTTCTCTCTGTGTTGTGACATCACATGGTGTAGGCCTGGAAGCAATCTTTCTCTCTGTGTTGTGATAGCGCCATCACATGGTGTAGGCCTGGAAGCAATCTTTCTCTCTGTGTTGTGACAGCGCCATCACATGGTGTAGGCTGGAAGCAATCTTTCTCTCTGTGTTGTGACAGTGCCGTCACATGGTGTAGGCCTGGAAGCAATCGTTCTCTCTGTGTTGTGACATCACATGGTGTAGGCCTGGAAGCAATCTTTCTCTCTGTGTTGTGACATGACATGGTGTAGGCCTGGAAGCAATCTTTCTCTCTGTGTTGTGACGTCACATGGTGCAGGCCAGGAAGCAATCTTTCTCTTTGTGTTGTGACGTCACATGGTGCAGGCCAGGAAGCAATCTTTCTCTCTGTGTTGTGACATGACATGGTGTAGGCCTTTAAGCAATCTTTCTCTTTGTGTTGTGACGTCACATGGTGCAGGCCAGGAAGCAATCTTTCTCTTTGTGTTGTGACGTCACATGGTGCAGGCCAGGAAGCAATCTTTCTCTTTGTGTTGTGACGTCACATGGTGCAGGCCTGGAAGCAGTCTTTCTCTTTGTGTTGTGACGTCACATGGTGCAGGCCTGGAAGCAGTCTTTCTCTCTGTGTTGTGACAGCACCGTCACATGGTGTAGGCTGGAAGCAATCCTTCTCTCTGTGTTGTGACTGAGCCATCACATGGTGTAGGCTGGAAGCAATCTTTCTCTCTGTGTTGTGACATCACATGGTGTAGGCCTGGAAGCAATCTTTCTCTCTGTGTTGTGACGTCACAAGGTGTAGGCCTGGAAGCAATCTTTCTCTTTGTGTTGCGACTGAGCCATCACAAGGTGTAGGCCTGGAAGCAATCTTTCTCTTTGTGTTGCGACTGAGCCATCACATGGTGTAGGCCAGGAAGCAATCTTTCTCTTTGTGTTGCGACTGAGCTATCACAAGGTGTAGGCCAGGAAGCAATCTTTCTCTTTGTGTTGCGACTGAGCCATCACATGGTGTAGGCCAGGAAGCAATCTTTCTCTTTGTGTTGCGACTGAGCCATCACATGGTGTAGGCCTGGAAGCAATCTTTCTCTTTGTGTTGCGACTGAGCCATCACAAGGTGTAGGCCAGGAAGCAATCTTTCTCTTTGTGTTGTGACGTCACATGGTGCAGGCCTGGAAGCAATCTTTCTCTCTGTGTTGTGACTGAGCCTTCACATGGTGTGGGCTGGAAGCAATCTTTCTCTCTGTGTTGTGACAGCGCCATCACATGGTGTAGGCTGGAAGCAATCTTTCTCTCTGTGTTGTGACTGAGCCATCACATGGTGTAGGCTGGAAGCAATCTTTCTCTCTGTGTTGTGACAGCGCCATCACATGATGTAGGCCTGGAAGCAATCTTTCTCTCTGTGTTGTGACGTCACAAGGTGTAGGCCTGGAAGCAATCTTTCTTTCATTTTAGCAGACGATGACCCCAAGTGTCGAACCCGCAGCCCACCTTGCTTATGACAAAGCAGGTCGCTATCAACTTCGTTAGTGCGCCCGTCCCCGTATTAGTAGTAAATAATGTAAAATAACACTACGTAATGCAGCTTTGCAGAGCACAATTACGAAAGATACAGGACGTTTCAGCGACTAGCCTTCATCAACAAACACATACATCTGTGATTATATGTTGTGTTTTGTGTATGTATGTGTTTGCTGATGAAGGCTAGTCTCCGCAACGTCCTTGTATGTTTCGTAATTCTGTTCTCAAATGCTGCATTACTTAGTGTTATTTTATATTGTTTACATTTCCACAGCTTTACCGGAGTTCCGCCAAATTTTATCCGTATTGGTTAGGTCTGTTAATAAGAAAACACATCTTTACAACATCTTTGCATTTTCCCACAGTGAAATGTAGAAATGATAGATACAGTGGTTGCAGAAAGTGGGGGGAAAATGGGCCTTAGCTTGAATAATAGAAAGACAGAAGTCATGGTGATATCAAAGAAGCAGATCGTGCCTAAATGTGCAATTATAGTAAAGACGTTATTTTGGGGCAAGTGCAGAAATTCAGATATCTAGGCACATGGATAGCATCAGATGGAAGATGCATCACAGAGATCAAGTACATAATAGGACAAGAAAAAACCGCATTCTATCAAATGAAAAACGTTGTGTGCAATAAGTCATTGTCCTTGAAGGTTAGGAAGAGTTCTTGCATGTTATATAGAACCAATTTTAACATACGACTGAGAATCCTGGACAATTAGTACACAGGCGAATAAATCCCTAGAAGCCTTGGAGATGTGGTTTTATAGAAGAATGATGACAATTAATTGGACAGCCAAATTTAGCAACCTGGACATTTGATGGAAGCTGAGTCGCAAAGACAACTTATCACAAACAGAATGAGGCAGTCATCATGATCTCCAGATGGGAGTATCGGACGCGGGAGATCTTGCTTATGATCGAGAGGTTTTCCGGAAGGTTGTTATGGGAGCGAGGTTCTGCAAAGGACTTGCTACTGAATGAATGAATATGAGAAGACAAAAACTAGAACATGTGCCAACTGGAAATATTTGTGGAAAGAGAGATAGAGGAAGACAGCGTGAGAAAATTCTTCAGTCTTATGCCACGTCAAGGCACTGGATGGTGGTGTTGAAAATGTGGGATGGGGGGAGACGTGAGTGTAGCTCAAGTACTGTGATAAAAAGACAATTGCAATCAAGCAGAGAGCAAAGTTTGTCATGTTTGGCAGCATGCTTCGTCACAGCACAGATAAGCATCGATTATCTGTTAGCTAGATAGCTAGTGTCTGTTTCCGGGATGCTCCACGGGGAGGAGGGGAGAGTCTGGTATCTGACCTTGATATTTCTGCGTGCTAGCACAGGCATGTAAAACTGAAAAGTGCTTCCTGGCCATATTTTTTTTTTTAAAAAGTGGTGTCATTGGCGCCGTATAATTTGATTCTTCTTCTCACTTAACTACAATTTTACATTTATTCATCATCATAATCAGGTCGGTCATGTTTCGCCATCTCATACGATCACAGAGTCATGGATCAGCTCGGTGTTCTTGTCTCGACCATACAACGTGGCTAAACGATCCAAGTATTTACTTCTCTGCCTTCCCTTGTTGTTTTCTCCCACCAATCTTGCAGTTATCATCAAGTTCTCTAATTTATTTCATCTCAAAACGTTTATCTTTGATTGCTTTCTTTTGTTAGGTTGTAATATCAATATGGTTTGCACTAGCATAGTGTTCCATTAGTGCATTTGCAGCTTTTCCCCCTGTAAGCAAGGCATTTCCTTGTTTAATTGTTATTTGTTTGTTTCTGGGTCCTTCATTGTCCATGGCTTTCACTAGTTTCCATAGTTTGTTTTCATCCCTGTCAAAGATAAGGTTTTATGTGTTTCCCTCCAACAATCTCTTTTTGTTTGATTTACTGTTCTTTTATATTTTGCTGAAATGGCTTTGAGAGAGATGTTCGCTTCTGTTGTTTGTTCTTTCTCTGCTGTCTTTGTGGCATCTTCAACGTTGTCCTCCAAAATTTGTAGTTCTTCAGTCCAGTATGGTTTGTACTTGTTCCTTGCTCCTCTTGGAATGGACTCAGGCCACCTGTATTATTGCTTTGTTTAGACTGTCCACCATTTGTTTCATGTTGCCATATCGTGTATTTATGTTTTCACAATATTTGTCTGTTAGTATGGCAAATCTGTCCCAATCAACTCATTTGTAATTTCAGCGAGGCAAAGGCTTTTCCTCCTGTGGAACATACTACATATTCATTACAATCTTGATTGGTCTGTGGTCACTATCCGCTAATTGGTCAACACATGGCGATCGATTTTGTGGAGGATGTCTCCTGTGCAGAAAGCTAAGTCTGGAATAGAAGTGGTAAACCGTAAACCATCTTCTAGAGTAGAAGCTCGGTTTGTCATTCGCTTTGTTGAGTAGATGGAGATTTGAGTCTATTTCCCACTCCTCCACTTCATCTCCTCTGTTGTCAGTATCTGGGTATCCCCATCTTTCTGAAAGGCTATTAAAGTCTCCTGGGAGTCTCCGTGGCGAAGTGGTCAAGCTGTTTGACTCGGGCTCCGAAGGTTGTGGGTTCTATTCCGGGCTGCGTCCTTCGGTTCACGTGTTAAATTTTTCGGAGACTCCTGTGGGTCGTCGCTAGAGCTACGGAGTTCGTGCTTTGTGCGACGCTTTTCGCGCTGCGGAAAGAGACTGAGCCATATGGGATAGAACCCGATGCAATGAAGTCGACCCTGCCGACTTTTAAGCGACTGTTTTTTATTAAAGTCTCCGACAATAATGCAGTTTGTGTCAGTTATTTTCGTGTTTGAAAGTGTAAGGTACTTATCTGCTGGGCTATACAGATTGTAAATTCTTATTTTTACGTCTTTTATCATTATATCAACATCCTATAATATCCATTTTGTTGTCAGAGATCACAAATACTTCGCTGCAAGATATCGTATTTCATGTAAGTATTAGAACTCCTCCTTTGTGTCTTTCGCAGTCGAAACGTGTAGCCTGATATCCTCTGACTGAGAATCTGTGATGGGCGTTGAGGTGTGTCTTTTGAATGCATGCCACATCTATTCTATCTTTATGAAGACGATTTGTTAGGGAGACTTTCTTGTTAGAAACGCCTTCAGCATTCCACTGTAGTATGTTGAGTGTCCGGGGTGTTTGGTCAAGTAGCTCTTACCCTACTCCTCTGTGCCTTGACTCCACAGCACAGGGAAAGGTGATCACCAGTAGTATGGGGTGGATCCCCTCGAGGCAGGGGGCCGGCACTATCACCACCTGGCGGGACTTCACGGGATTAGCACCATACTGATTAATTTTAATTTGTGACATCATGGATTGAGTTACGTTGCACTGTTTTGTCAAGCCTGTGGCTCTGTGCATCCGATTTCGACAATCATTTTTCGGGTATGCTCTCCCTAACCTTTGACTGTCCCCAGTCTACCTGCAAGGCAGCAGGTGTGTGTCTCTCTTGGTCTGGTTCCTATCTCTTGATCTGTCCGACATGGGAGACCCTACCAGTAGCAGGGCTACCGTCGGCATAGCTCTTGTGATCATTGGAACACGCAAGGTCCTTTACCACGACAAGGTGGAGACACGTCAGAGGGGAAGTACAGGTTCTATGTAGCTTCAACACTCTTTTTCTCGTTGCAGTTGACATCTTTTTATTGGTCAGTATGTTTTCCATCTTGCAATAGGCTACCTTCCCCATGGCGATTCTTGTTCTAATCTCTTAAAGGCATCAACCATGAGATGTTATGACTGTTCCGAGGCAGTTGTGTCGTTTCATGTGTTTAAGAATATTCCCATTTACCTGTTTATTACATTGTGGTATCTCTTTCCTGTATTCTATTCAGAATACAATAAAAAACAACAACAAATGGACACAACGTTTTTAGATATGTGTAATATATTGAAAATAAAATGTACTGATGCAGTCGAAGTGGTCCTTCGAAGACAGGAACAAAAATTGTTTTCCGGTCGATATATTTTAGCTGTGTTTAGTAAAGGCCAAAGCTATACTTGTTAATTTATTTACTGTAAACAATCAAAGAAGTAACACGTAGTGTTTTGTAATGTGACAGGGTATTATGTGCTGTGGTCATACCGATAAAAGACGAGCATGCGAAATGTGTCAGCTTAAATTTTAAATTGTTGCGTATCCCTTATAGCGTTGCAGTCAACACCAGCATTTTTCAGCTGCTGTTGATGTACTAGGCAAGTGTTACGTTCAGTAGTTTGCCATTGCTTTCTGAACGACCGGCTCCCATACCAGCTTACGAATTGAAATATCTTCTTAGAGGTTTTGGAGAAGCATGATCGCCTATGTCTGTTGGAATGGCACTTTATAATCTTAATGATGATGGGTAAAACTGACCTTTTACATTTCTTATTTTTTCCAAGTATAATATTCAATAACAAAACACTCCGTTTTTATTTCAGTAGGCAGATAGGAAAGGGAAACCCATTACTAATGGCATTAGCAACATTCATTTGAAGTTCACAGCCAAGTATAGTTAACATAGTCATTTGTGGAGGAACCGAGTTGGGACATGGCAGGAGAGAGTAATAAATTAGCTGACTCAGAAATTAGATAGGGGAACGCTAGCTAAGGCACGTCTCAGTTTAGCAATAGGATACCGGCTAGGGAAATAATTAGCATCCAACCGAGTTTAGGGCTCAGTTGCTTTATAAACCTTCGTGAGGTCACAGCCTGGAGGAGATTAAAACATGGCGGTTTTCCGTGTGGGATTTGTCCCTGCCTCCAGTATTTAACTGATGCCTTGCTTTGCTAATTTGCTTATTTGTCAGGTGTAACTCTTGACCGAATGTTGGAGAATAATGTATGCAAACCACTCCATCAATATGTTTTCCTCATAAACCGCTGTGCATTTAATTAATTGAAGCGTGGGAGTGTGGGAGAGGTGGCGAGCCAGAACTAAATGGGTATAATGTAGGAAAGAAACCGACTAAGTTATTTTAGTTTCCAGGATTATTGTTTCACTTCTGACATGTTCCCATCTATGTCGCCGTCTTCCACATGTATGCTAGCTCCCATCTTACTAGTGAAGTATGATTGTCAGCAAGATGGTCCAATACGGCATATTTGCAAAAGCGTTTAGAAGATCCTAAGGCAGTACAAGAAGGTGAAGGAAAGGCGAATCTCAATTAATCCCATGGTCAATATTACTGAAAGGATGTGAAATGTTAGATCTTCATATATAATGGGTTATAGTACAATAAGGTGGGGTGATTGGTTCTTCCCGTTGCCTTTCTGCTCAGGCAATGTCCTGGACATTCAGTAAAGAAAATATGATATATATTTTGCGGCTTTGGATCTATTCCACAGTGGTACTATCCCGAATATACTTGTCGTGACTAAAGATCTCGGACCACTGTGTTGGGTAGTATATTTGGCAGCAGACCGCGTTGCTCTGGGGTTTAACGAGTTGGTATGGGGGACGGTCGTTCAAAAAGCAATGGCAAACAACTGAACGTAAACTTGCCAAGACAACAACAACAGCAGTAAAATGCTGGTGTTGACATCGATGTCCTGTAAAAAGGATCATCATCATCAAGTGCCGTGCCGGCTGGCGTAGGCGTTCATGGATCTCCATAGATCTCGGTCTTTGGTTTTCTGGATCAACTCTGCTGCTGATATTCCTCCATGCCACCGTCTCAATCCATCCAGCATCACTTCTCTTGGTCTACCTCTGCCTCTCTTCCCCTCGATCTTTCCAGTTGTTACGATGTTCTCCAATGCCTCTCTTCTCATCACATGACCGAGGAAAGATGTTTGTCTCTGTCTTATTGTTGTATATAATGTTCTAGTTTCGCAATCCTGTTTTAGGCAGTCGTCGTTAGTTACTCTGGCAGTCCAAGGAATTCGCAACATTCGTCTCAGGAACCACATCTCTGTTGCTTCTAATTTCTTCTTAATTTGTTCATTTACATTCCAAGATTCACTGCCGTACAGCAAAACTCGTTCTACATAGCATTTCAGCACTCTCTTTCTTACATTCAGTGATAGTGACTTATTGCATAAGATACTCTTCATTTTCTGAAATGCGGCTTTTGCCTACCCTATTCTGCTCCTAATCTCTGTTGTACATCTTCCATCTGATGTTATAAATGCCCCTAGGTATCTAAAATTATCAACTTGGTTAAGGATTTTTCCTTCTATTTCTATGTCACATTTTGGTGTCACCATTTTCTTTGATATTACCATTGTTACTGTTTTCTTGATATTCAAGGAGAGTCCTTTCCTTGCACTCTCTGTTACTACAACGTCTAATAATTGTTGTAGGTCTGTTGAATTATCCGCCACCAATACTGTGTCATCTGCATAGCGTATATTATTTATATTATAACCTCCAACTAGTATTCCTGGTATCTCTTTGATCTCTCTCATTATTACTTCGCTAAACAGGGAGAAAAGATCTGGTGACAAGACACACCCTTGTCGTACTCCTAGCTTTATCTGTTCGTAACTACCCTCTTTATTTCCCATTTTAATTGCTGCTACTTGGTTCCAGTAAATATTCTTTATTATTCTTAAATCTTTTCCATCAGTGTTGATATCTTCCAACATTTTAATCAGTTCATCATGTTTTACTTTATCAAATGCCTTAGTATAATCTATGAAGCACAAATATATGTCTCTCTGTTTCTCTATTGACCTTTCTATTAGTGTCCGTAATATATAAATTGCATTGTTTGTGCCCTTTCCTTCCACATATCCATACTGTTCTTCACTAATTTCCATTTTTTTTTTTAAATATAAAAAAAGGATATGCAATAAAAAAAAAAGCCATTGGTGTAGAGTGTACGCTAAACAGAGGCGCAAAGTAACAATTGGTTACAGTTCGCTGAACACTGCTCTTCATGTAATCTCATCTCATCATGTTCCTCTTGTACCTTGCGGTGTCGAGGTTAAGTATAAACAGCGGGAGAGTGCCCGATTATGGGCTTCATGTATCGATATTCCCATGGACTCTGTTATTCCTTGCGTCCATCGTTTACGTGGTCGGCCTCTTCCTCTGTTTCCCTCTGGTCTGTACATCATTGCTTGTTGTGGTATACTGTTAGTTGGTAACCTACTTGAATGGCCAAACCATTTGACTTGCTGCCTTCTAATAAAATATAGTGCAGCTATAACCCCCACTTTAGTCCTGATTTCTTCATTTCTGATCTTATCTCTTCTTGATACATTCAGTATTCTTCTCAGGAATCTCATTTCTGTTGTGATTTTTCTTTTCTCTTTTTTTGTCATTGTCCAGGTTTGGCATTGGTAACATAGAGTTGGTAGGAAGCTTGTATTGTAGAGTGCTTTCTTAGTAGTTATTGATACATGTTTGTTCTTTAGTATTGGTGCCATTTGTCCAATGAGTTGGTTTGCCTTATTGCATCTATTTTCGATCTCGTCTTCCGATGTGCCATTTGATGATATTATACTACCTAGGTACTCTTCGTGTAATACAACTGCAAAATGTTAGATAATTTCAGTCGGCATCTTAAAAGCAAAGATGGACTGCTATGGATCTTCAGCGTTCATTGTCACTAAAATGAGCGTACAATCTAATATTTATTTCTAGTCCATATATCATAAACTACAATTTGAAGCAAGCACAACAGCAGATTTCTGGATTTCTGATCGTCCAATGTTTCCGCTTTATGCGAATGAACTCATTTGCACTATGACTCCCAGGTGTATTTTTCCAGTTGTTTTCGTACTCTGAAAATCATGTATAAAATCTGTTTAAACCATTGACAATACCGTCCCACAACAACGCAGACGTTCGCAGCACTAACCGCCATACTGTCATCGGAAATACGGATGTCATTTACTCCATCCATCTATCATGTGCCATGCCGATACGCGTGGACGGTCATGTTCTGCCATCTCACTCGATCACCAGAGTTGTGGATCAGCTCCGTGTTCCTGTCTCGACCATTGTCATATACTGGAACATTGTTATTCGTTTTCCAATAAAAAGCCAGCTTCGTTCTGGTGGTCACTTGGCCCCATCTCACAACGTCCGCCGCCACTACTCGCTCTAGTACCAGGGACACTTGCAGGTCCGCTGTGACATGTGTATCCTGTTTCTAGCTACAAGTACCGTGGGAAAGCCAGCTCAGTCTCTCATCTGTTGCTGAGTCATTCCACTGCGGACAACTGTCTCCGTTTAACGCGTCGTTCTGTCGCCAATATCACATTCTTCTGTGGCTTGGCTGTGGCGGTTTTGCTTCCCGTACTTTCTCTTGTAGCTTTGCGGTCAGAAACATGCTTGCTTTTGGGCAGGAGTCGGTAACCTTTTTGTAGTGTTCTGACGAAGTCATGTTGTAAAGTCACACAGCGTGAAAGCCATATTTTTATGTACAACAACATTGAAACATTTTCTAAAAATCGTGTATTACAATATTTTCGATACAGTAAATAACTGGTGTATTCTTTGTAGATTATAATAGGGGAAAAAATTCAGAGAGAGAGAGAGAGAGAGAGAGAGAGAGAGAGAGAGAGAGAGAGAGAGAGAGAGAGAGAGAGAGAGAGAGAGAGAGAGAGAGAGAGAGAGAGAGAGAGAGAGAGAGAGAGAGAGAGAGAGAGAGAGAGAGAGAGAGAGAGAGAGAGAGAGAAAGAGAGAGAGAGAGAGAAAGAGAGAGAGAGAGAGGCTTTGCAGATTCTAAAAATTTAACGAAGCAGAAACTTGTTATGGGTCAGTATTTTACTAGGGCCATTATATTTTATTGGCCTGAATGCATGGAGAAATAAGTGACCAGTCGTTCCCTCACTTGGCGGACGATGAACGCAGATACTCATCCGAGCGCGCTCATGATATTATCAGCATACACCCGTCTCCCCGGGCAACTGTACTAACCTTGTAGATTATACAATACCTTGATCTGAATAGGAACAAATACACATATTTTATTAAAGAACAAAACAAATCAATCAAATATAAAACAAATCATTAAAATGTTAATATTGAATAACCATAGATTATTTTGAACGGAGCCATTAATCAATTACTGGGACCTTTCCCTTAGCTTCCCATTGGTCAACTGTTCAACATCAGGTGTGAATTAAGTCACTTTCAGCTTCACGCAGGTTTCTTGATGCACGGGTCAGATGTCAGGCGACTTCTCTGTGGCGACTTAACTTAACCAGCTTTCGTCCGTGAGAACATTTGTTCACATATACAAGTTCACCCAAAAGCCGAACAGAGCACATGCAACTTTCTTCAAGCAGGTGAACGCTGCATGTAGAGATGTCTAGCAGATGAGGATGGCAGCTGACTTCTCCAAGCTGTTTCCGTTGAAAGTTTTCCACAACTCTACAGATTTTCAGGTCAACAACTATCATGTCTTGAATATCATATGTTGCATTTCATTATTACCGACATTCATCCACTCGAAATAGATATGTTCAAATGGGATGGTAGCAAAACAGATAAAGCTAGGAGTACGACAGGGGTGTTTCTTGTTACCGGATCTCTTCTCCCTCTATAGCGAAGTAGTAATGAGAGAGGTCAAAGAGAAGTCAGAAATAGTCAATACTAATCGGAGGTTATAATATAATCAATACACGCTACGCAAATGACACCGTACAGGTGGCGGATAATGCAACAGACCTACAACAATTGTTGGACATTGTAGTAACAGAGAGTGCAAGGAAAGGACTCTCCTTGAATATCAAGAACCGGGAAGGTTAAACCGGTCAACAAATGCCCGCAGAAGTCGGATGTGTCGACCTAATGGCGCAAGAACGCAGCTCTGCTGTAAACAGGCACAACGCAATCACGTCCAGGGGGAAAAACATTAACAATGGTAATATCAAAGAAAATGGTGACACAAAATTGTGACATAGAAATAGAAGGGAAAATTCTTAACAAAGCGGATAGTTTTAAATATCTAGGGGCATTTATAACATCACATGGAAGATGTACAACAGGGATTAAGAGCAAAATAGGGCAGGCAAAAGCCGCATTTCAGAAAATGAAGAGTATCTTATGTAATATAAGTCACTATCTATAAATGTAAGAAAGAGAATACTGAAATGCACGTAGAACCAGTTTTGCTGTATTGCAGTGAATCTTGGAATCTAAATGCACAAATTAGGAAGAATTTAGAAGCAACAGAGATGCGGTTCTTGAGACGAATATTGCTAATTCTTTGGACTGCCAAAGTAACTAACAACAATTGCCTGAAAGAGGCCAACGAAACTAGAACACTATATACTACAATAAAGGAAAGACAAACAGCTTTCTTTGGTCATGCGATGAGAAGAGAGACATTGGAGAATATCGTGACACTGGAAAGATCTAGGGGAAGAGAGGCAGAGGCAGACCAAGAGAAACAATGCTGGATGGATTGAGACGGTGGCATGGAGGAATATCATCAGCAGAGTTGATCCAGAATACCAAAGACCGAGATCTGTGGAGAACCATGAACGCCTAGGCCAGGCGGCATGGCACTCGATGATGATGACCATGACTGACAGGTCAAATGAGGTCTCCTCAACCCTAGGGACATGTCAACGGTAGAATTGGGTGGAGTAAACCAAATTAACGAACAGAAATAGATAGAGAACATAATGGTGCCTTCCAGCTTCAGAAATTAGACTGATTGATGTACACGTTTGGATGGGAGAGGGAGAACTATTACGACATAAGAGATTATGTTTGATTTAAATAGAATCCGGAGACAGAATAAGCATCAACGCAACTGATAAATTTTTGTTTACCTAAAATTAAACGGGGAAACAACTAATACAATTGAACTAATTAGTACAAGCATGGACCAAATATGTGATTTTTCCTTCAAAATTCTTATTCCATCAGTTGGTAAAAAAATTAATGCTGTCAATAACTGCTTTACGGTCAATTTTAAGATAGAGCAGGTGGGATGTCGGGTGAAATATCTCAGTCTGGTTCTCCCAAACCAAGATAATGGAAGTCGCTCCACGTGCCATCTTTATACACAGCTGTGCACATAATTTAAATTGTATTATAATTGAAGGCGTCAGCTCCAATGTTAAAACTAAAGCTCCACACACTCGTTAAACTCTAAAGAAGACACCCGAGCACACATGGACTTGTCCGGCATGTTCAGTTAAAGTCATCAAGAACCCACAACACACATTTCCACACCGCGCTCCCGTGTCCAACCACAAGAGAATTGATTGATTGATTGATTGATTGATTTAGGAACCGACATCACAGCATTCAGGAATTGTCGCTCTATCATAATCCAGATGTTGTGCCTTTGCTGCTGTCGCATGTCAGTTATCTATTACACCTTGAATCTATCCACGCTGTGGTCTTCCCCTTAGTCGCTTCCTCCATAGCTGTCTCGTCCACACATGCATGTCTTTCGTTTCATTATCCATGCATTATGGCGTCGGTGATCATGGCTGTTCAGTCTTTTGTCTCTTCTGCTGTCAATCATTTCTGATACTCCCCCATGCCATGACGCCAAACTTCCAGCACGTACAGATATGACATGCGAGACATCTGTAACGGCGGTAGCTTGCCATTGATTTCCTTCTTGGCAGTGACCATAATGGTCCCATAGCCATTGTCATGACCCGGACGGGCCCGCCCCTAGAGAGTGTTAAGGGTATAATGGGCCGAAACACTTGGGGAAGGGGGTACACTTCTGACGATCAGAAGCCCCTGCCGTGCTTGCTCCGCGGCGGAGTTTTTACCACTATACTATATAACGGCAACGAGATCCAATGCCTTCGGCCGTGAAACTTGAAACCAACGTATTTATTGTTCTTACATTTTATTTGTCTTAATAACAAGTCTTCTTCAATATTGAGTTCTAGTTGGATAGATCTGTTTCTTTTCTCTCTCTCTCTCTCTCTCTCTCTCTCTCTCTCTCTCTCTCTCTCTCTCTCTCTCTCTCTCTCTCTCTCTCTCTCTCTCTCTCTCTCTCTCTCTCCCCCCCCCCCCCCAATGAATTTGTAATTCTTTAACACTTTTATTCGAGGGTGCAAATGATGTTCCTTTTAGTTTTAGCTGATTACGCCTACACCCTATAATAATATTATTGCTTTCCTTTTGTTTATTCTTTTGTATTATATCTATTTTAAAACAGTTTAATGCCTCGCCTGTAGGTTACTCATTATCGTGACAATTTATTTGGTTACGACTATTGCTACATTGATTTATGAATCGTTTATTGTCAAAATAGGGAAACAATAATGAATGTGTGAATCATTAAGTTCACTTGACGAGTGTCCGTCAAAACCCGTTCAGGACCGTATCAATCACGTGACCTCGGCCATATTTGTTTTAGTTATTATGAGTACATATATGGAAGCAATCCAAAGCAAATAGAGCATTTACTAACCATTTCATCGGCTTCGCCGTTATGTATGAATAACTGTTCAGTCAAGGATACGTTATTCAAGTAAGTTGAATGACTTGTATAAATAAATTTTACAGAATTAGGTGACAGAATTAATGTTAAATGAACGTTTACGGAAGTGTCTGCTGGACTTCGTGTTACACCCGGGTAAGGGGGGCCCATGACATAAAGTGGGTACACTAATCTAATCTTGTTTATGACTAAACGGAAGCGGTAGGGCGCTACTTCCTGATTCTACACAGTTTAAGATTGTTTACGGAAGGTTGCTGTTGGCATCTCATTATTTACCATGTCATGTAAGACGACAGAAATGATTAAAACAGCCTTGTTACAATGCCATGACTGTCACTGTCATGTCTCACTTGTCTCTGTAATTCAGTTGATGCCTGCCCGTCTGTCATGTTTATCAGGGTTAATTAATTTTTGTATTTTCAGCTTACCGTACAAATTGTAATTTTTTTTTATACATAGCACTGACGAAGTAACTGCTAAAATTGGTCTCTGTTTAAGCTTACAAATTCACAGGGAGTAGTCACTGACTCAACCACTCCTCCTCCTTGAAGTTCTTGTTTCAAAACGTTCTTTCTGGAAAACTGTTGTTGAATCCGCATATCATGGCATGTGTGATACTTTGTGTTGCATTATTATTGTAGATTTCACAACAATCATTGTAATTTGTTACAATGCCTCTCAGGAGACTAGTAAACTCATTCAGAGACGACCAGTTTCTAAATTTAAAATGGAAGAATAATTGTTACATTTGGAGAGATGTTAATGATTGCAGTTACTGCTATCGATATCAGAAACCATTTATAATTAAAAAGACAATGGTTTTTAAAAGAATTAATAAGAGGAAGATAAACAAGTGTCCAGCAAAAGAGAAAATATGTAAGGAGTCAGATACTATATATGTGAGTCTTATATTTGTATTAAATTTGCCATCCAGCAAGTTATACTTGAGGAATGAGTCTTGAACATAATGTGTCAGTAATTGGACGTTATCACAGTATTATTATTCCTTACAAGCCATCACATGGGGTTATGGATGCAGTTTATAATCCAGCATACCATGTTCGAAACACAGCTGTGGGTGATTTAGCAGCAGACCGCCTTGCATTGGTTTTTTACAAAATGGTATGGGTGCTAATCGTTCAGAAAGTAATGGCAAACTACTGAACGTAAATTTGCCAAAATGTCACAAACAGCATAAAAATGCTTGGGTTGACTGCGACGTCCTGTTAAAGGATATGCAACTAACTTTTAACTAGCCATCATATGTCAGTTGGCAGTTATTTCATACATCGTGTGAAAGTTATACTTGAGGAATGAGTCTTCAACATAATGTGTCAATAATCGGACATTATCACAGTATTATTATTCCTTCCTAGCCATCATATGTCAATTGGCAGTTATTTCATACATATTTTTGTTTCTGAACAATTGTCCCTCGCAGTTATTTAAAAATTAAACATGTCTGCTTCAGAAGATTAGGTCTATGTGTCCCAGGCAACTGTAACGTTAAATGAACTGTTGTACACTTCACAAAGATTAATTGAAATAACTGAATACAGTTGGTCAAAGTAATTGGGTCATCATCATCAAGTGCCATGCCAGCTAGCTTAGGCGTTCACGTCTTTCCACATATCTCAGTTTTTGGTGTTCTGAATCAACTCTCCTGCTGGAATTCCACCATGCCATCCTCTCAATCCATCCAACATCATTTCTCTTGATCGGCCTCTGCCTCTCTTCCCCTCGATCTTTCCAGTGCCTCTGTTTTCATCACATGACCAAAGAAAGCTGTTTGTCTCTTTATTATTGTTGTATATAATGTTCTATTTTCATTAGCCTCTTTCAGGCAATCATTAGTTACTCTGGCAGTCCAAGGAATTCGTGACATTCATCTTAGGAACCACATCTCTTTGCTTCAAAGTTCTTCCTAATTTGTTCAGTTACTTTCCAAGATTCACTGCCATAGAGCAAAATAGGTTTTGTATAGCACTTCAGCATTCTCTTTCTTACATTCAATGATAGTGACTTATTGCATAAGATACTTTTCATTGTCTGAAATGCAACTTCAGCTTGCCCTGTTCTGGTCTTAATCTCTGTTGTGCACCTTTTGTCTGATGTTATAAATGCCCTAGGTATTTGGGGTAGAAGAAGTTAAAGTAACAGCAAAGAATGAATGGATTAGTGCAGCAATTTGAGGAAACAAACAGGTCATGTTGATAGTAACTTGTCAGTGTTTTGTGGATTGCTTGATACAGAATAAGTTCAGGAACAGTTGTCTAGAACAGGACATGTTTGTTTACTAGCAATATTCTGACACATAAAAAGTTACTGTTTCACAAAACTAGTGTAGACTTTAGAGCTGATTATTCTCATTGTTATTTGATGTCAATGTATCTATGACTACTTGGTAAATCACTGGACTTTGAAAGGAAATGTAGCTCCTTCAATTGTTATTGTAATCTAGTCATATCTGTAACATTTCTCAACTTCTGTCCCAGACAGCTGTTATTGTAGCCCACTCATATCTATAACATTTCTCAACTTCTGTCCCAGACAGCTGTTATTGTAACCCACACATATCTATAGCATTTCTCAACTTCTGTCCCAGACAGCTGTTATTGTAACCCACACATATCTATAGCATTTCTCAACTTCTGTCCCAGACAGCTGTTAATGTAACCCACACATATCTATAGCATTTCTCAACTTCTGTCCCAGACAGCTGTTATTGTAACCCACTCATATCTGTAACATTTCTTAACTTCTTTCCCAGACAGCTGTTAATGTAACCCACACATATCTGTAACATTTCTTAACTTCTTTCCCAGACAGCTGTTAATGTAACCCACACATATCTATAGCATTTCTCAACTTCTGTCCCAGACAGCTGTTAATGTAACCCACACATATCTATAGCATTTCTCAACTTCTGTCCCAGACAGCTGTTAATGTAACCCACACATATCTGTAACATTTCACGACTTCTGTCCCAGACAGCTGTTATTGTAACCCACTCATATCTGTAACATTTCTTAACTTCTTTCCCAGACAGCTGTTAATGTAACCCACACATATCTGTAACATTTCTCAACTTATGTCCCAGACAGCTGTTATTGTAACCCACTCATATCTATAACATTTCTCAATTTCTGTCCCAGACAGCTGTTAATGTAACCCACACATATCTATAACATTTCTCAACTTCTGTCCCAGACAGCTGTTAATGTAACACACACATATCTATAACATTTCTCATCTTCTGTCCCAGACAGCTGTTAATGTAACCCACTCATATGTATAGCATTTCTCGACTTCTGTCCCAGACAGCTGTTAATGTAACCCACACATATCTATAACATTTCTCAACTTCTGTCCCAGACAGCTGTTAATGTAACCCACACATATCTATAACATTTCTCAACTTCTGTCCCAGACAGCTGTTAATGTCACCCACTCATATCTATAACATTTCTCGACTTCTCTCCCTGACAGCTGTTAATGTAACCCACTCATATCTATAGCATTTCTCAACTTCTGTCCCAGACAGCTGTTAATGTAACCTACACATATCTATAACATTTCTCGACTTCTGTCCCAGACAGCTGTTAATGTAACCCACACATATCTACAACATTTCTCAACTTCTGTCCCAGACAGCTGTTAATGTAACCCACACATATCTATAACATTTCTCAACTTCTGTCCCAGACAGCTGTTATTGTAACCCACTCATATCTATAACATTTCTCAACTTCTGTCCCAGATAGTTGTTACTTTGACCCACTTTGTCCCAGTTATTTCTGTCTTCTCCTTGTATTCTTTTAGGGATGACTATTCCAGATTCAGATATACACTTTTAGTGTTTAACCCCTTCAGAACCAAGTTCTTATATTAAAGTAGCTTCTGTCTGCAACAGGAACTGCTAATAAAATGCTCAGTTAGATAGCCATAGATTGGGACAGGGAGAAGATAGTCGCTGTCAAGCTGCAAGAGTTCTTGGAAAGGGGGAAGCTTCTTCTAAGAGGCCTGGGGAGCTACAGTCCAAGAAAAGATACCTGGTCAAATGCAGCCACTTTTGCCTTTGATGTTTATTAGGGGTTCCAGAGTAGACAGGAAACGATGGCGGTAGCGCTTGATCTCGAAGATGCATACAATAGAGTTCGATATGATATTTTGATTACCGTACTGATGGAGAAGGGGGTAAATCCCTGGTTGGTGAATTGGATAGCAGCCGTCCTACATTCTCACTGGGTTGCTCTCCGTCTGGGTGCATGGACCTCAGAGCCATATATTTTAACCCCGGGACTGCCACTGGGATCAGCAATCTCACCGGTGCTCTTTAATGTGTATACGAGCAAGATTGCAAACCTAGAAGCACCAGGGGTTAGAAGGATACTAACATTTGCAGATGATATTCTTGCATATAGGCAGGGGAGAGGTAGGGAGCAAACAGCCCAGGAGCTACAGGCAACAGTAGACAATGTGATTGACTGGTGCACTGAAATGAGTGCTGTCATCCACCCAGAAAAGGCAGCTGTTTTGTGGTGCTCTCTGGACAACAGGATTGTGAGAGCTGATGTCCCAAGCCTCACGATAGATGGTAGAAGCGTCAACAGAGAGAACAAACTGAAGTATCTGGGAATCACATTTGACAGGAGCCTGTCCTTCAAGGACCATGTGGAGACGGTTGTGACAAGGTCTCAAAAGGGACTCAATGCACTTAAAACTATGGCTGCAATGGACACAGAGCAGAGAATGCTTTTCACACTATACCAGCACTTGATCCTCTCAGTGATTGATTATGGACTAGGACTGCTCACTGTCTCAAAGAGTCAGCTGGTGAAATTAGAGCGCATACAGAACGAAGCGATGCGAGTCATTCTGGGATGCACCAGAGACACCCCAGTTGTGTGTATGCGTTACATCCTTGGTTTGCCGATCTGTTGCAGGTAGGCTCAAGGTGATGCAGGCGAAGGCATACCTCAGAGTAGCTGCAGACACAGATCACCCGTTGCATGAGGCGCTGGACGCCGTTAAGGGTCAGCGACTGATAAGAGGGAAATCATGGATGGCTCAGGCGGAGGATACAATCAGACAGGTGTACCCCTTGGAGAAGATTAGGAGAGGAGAGGAGTGGGTCAGAGTGTCAGCGGAGCAGTCAGACTTGTGCAGAGTTATAATCACATTGAGCAGGGAGTGGCCAGCAGGGGCCACGGAAGTGGAAATCCAGCAACTAATTCAGGATAATGCTCGCTCAGGTGATGTGATTATCTACACAGATGGGTCGGTGTTGAGAGGTAGGAGAAGTGCCTGGGGGTTCTTAGCAAAAGCCAATGGTCGACGTTTGGTGCAGGAGAGCCTGGCATATGATACCACAACATCTAGCTTAAGAATGGAGGTGGAGGCGGTCAGTGCAGCTTTCCGCTGGATGGAGAATACGATACACACACACACACATCGTGATTGTAACTGACTCAGAAAGCATGCTGAGTAGGGTGAAGACAGGCAAGCTTCGTGCAGAGTGGCTTGCTTCGCTTCGGAAGTCACGGGTGACAAGCATCGTCTGGATCTTTTCTCCGGGGCATGCTGGTGTGCTGGGGAATGAACAGGCGGACAGATTGGCTGGCTCGGCAAAACTTGGTGGAGTATTGATGCATGACAAAGCAGATGTGGTTGCGACCTTGTGGGAGCATGTGTACACCTCGGAGGAGCAAATGGATCACCATGGTCTGGCAAGAATGCGACAGCGAGGGGTGACGAGGGGATCTGGCCGACGATCAACACTCAGAGGAAAGGCGAGACGGACATATAATCAGATTGCTACTGGAACTATTAGTGTTGGAACTCTTCGCTGGCTGCTGAGGATGGGGATGGAGTGCTTATGGGAATGCCCCGAATGCTGTGATGTCGGTTCCTAAATCAATCAATCAGATTGGGACAGAAAGGTGATGTTGTCACGAAGTCCATGTCATTAAGCAGCTGTCGGAGTCCATTGAATTCCACTTGTCCTCACAAAGCTCACCTCCCTCTTCAGCACATTGTTTTAAATCATTGAAAAGACTTGATACAGGATAAGTTCATGAACAGTTGTATAGAACAGTGCATGTTTGTTTACTAGTAATTTTATGATATCCTAGACTAACAGGAATATGCCACTGATCCTGGTCCTTCAGCCATATCATTTTAAAAGGCTTTCCGTCATTATAAGAAGGGAGCTATGCTTCTTAGAGATGATGTTATCTTGCACTGGGACAGCTTTTTTATAGGTTAATAACTCTTATCATTGATACCGCCGGTAAGCTATATCCTAGCACCCTGCCGATGTTTATTGGAGTCTCAAATTTCTCACTTCTTTTTATTTCCAATTTTACTGCTGTCATGATTGTCTTTCTTTTCTTGCTCTCACTGTTATCTTCTACTAGATGCACGGTGTGGAGCTTTGATTAATAATGTAAAACCTATATACCACCACTGACATGTGTCACAATACATGCATGGACAAAAGTAGTATGTCAGCCGTTAGGAACACAAGTGTGTCGTACGCATACACCAAAGATAAAATTAATAATTTTAAATGGACGAGCATCGTAACTTCGAATTCAACATTATTCAAAACTTTATAACTTGGAGACTTCCAGTAATTTATTCCAATACAACCCTTGGTAACCTGGTTTTATTCTGATGAAGATGGTGGTTTGCCATAGCTGGCATGTGAACCCATAGTGTGAGTCATCAATTGTTGGAGGTGACTGGTAGGTTTTCCTGGCAGTTGAAAATGTTGGGTATTTAACAAAAACATGTTTGGCTGTTTCATATAGGGAGGGGAGAGTGTGTTTGTGGGGGGGGGGGGGGGGGGGGGGGGGGGGGGGGGGGGGGGGGGGGAGGGAGCAATGTTTGCACAGGGGTGCATATACATGGCGAATAAGGTTTAAGCCTATGCTATAGACTGTCAAAACTGGAACTCTGTTAGTGATAACCCTACAGCATCTTTAGTATCTAGTTGAATTTAGACTTATTCAGTTTGTGATTTGTCTTCTGAATACAGTTTAAAGTGAAGTACATTTTAGAATTTTAAATACAAACTAACTTTATTTGAGTCTGCTAATGTGTTTGTATTGTTTAATTTTCTGTTGCAGCTGGCATATTTCTTTATCTTACATTTGTTTTACTTACTTGCATTTTAAAATGTGTTAGTTAAGTTTAGTCAATGAATCAACATCACGGCACACGGGTGTAACCCATAAGTGCTCCGTTCTCCTCCTAACTCAAACCTGAGTTTGGAGAAACTCAGCTCAGTGCACTAACTCCGTAGCACCGGCGAGGATCCAGAAATACTTTAAAAATTTTTAAATGTATATCTTAAAATGTATATCTCTATATTTTAAAATGTATATCTTCTTCTTCTTCTTTTCGTTCATCCGGAGTGTTTTTGCAGATGTGATTGCGGTGTGTCTGTTATGCGCCCTTGGGCTGAAACCCGTAGGCCAACACATCCGACTATAGCGTGCTTTTTTGACCAGGTAGCATTCCTGGGAGACTCTCACTTTAGTGGTGCCATCTACAACCCAGCTGGCCAAGGTTGAACGGTCGAAGACAACGGTCATCCCTCAAAGGAAGGCAGGGACAGTCCATAGCATTTTCCGCCATCCAAGGTTGCTTCCATAGTTGCAGGGCCGACACATAGCGCCCTGGTTCTGGGCTCACCGAGGGAATCGTCACATCCTGCTCATGGCTGCTTTAAATCCTCACTTCAATATATTGGTAATTTCATTTGCCCCGGGCCATTCCCGCACAAACCAGACAGGTTTGCAGACGGTATCCACTCAGCGAGTTTTCGGACATGTGCTTGTCATTGCGCCCATCAGAGCTGTTCCAGGCATGACAGACATTCGGAAAACTACCTAGTCAGAGCTGTTCCGAGCAAGAGCGGCATTTGGAAACTAGGTAGTCAGAGCTGTTCCTAGCACGAGAGACATTCGGACGAGACATTTCACTCGGACGTAATTGTGTAGTGTCAATTTTTAGTTTGCCACCCGTAGGACGACACTTCCAACTTCCGGCGGGCATTTTTCAATGAGGTTAGCCTTCCTCTGGTTTCGAGGCACGTTAGACTGTTGTGATGTCGCCAACATCTCAGCTGGTCAAGATAGAACGATCAACAACATCGCGGTCGGCCCTCAAGGGAAGGCAGGGGCAGTCCATGGGCATTCCCTCGCTATCCAAGGAGGCTTCCATAATTGCAGAGCCGGCACATATTGCTCTGAGACTGGGCTCACCCGAGGAGTTGCCACGTCCTGCTCATGGCTGCTTTAGTTCCTCACTTCCATGTGTTGGGCATCTCGCTTGCCACTGATCGCTCAAGCACACACCAGGAGCGGTCAGACTTCGAGCGACATCCACTCCGTAAGCTTTTGCTTTTGACTTCAGACCACGCAGTAGGTTCGCTCGCCGTGCGTTCCATTTCGCGTCATTGAGACGTTCTTCCACTTTTGTCTACACTCTCTATGAGTTAGATACAGACAGTTTTCGTAACCATTTCCTTCGACTGGGGCACTTTTCTGACTTTTTGTACTCGCTCACGAGGTAGGCTACATGTGCTGCCGGCTCAGCACCTTACCTTCGTGCAGCAGTGAACGAGAAACGGCCTGGCCCTCTCATCCAGGAATCTCTCATATCCCCCAGCTGAGAGCCTTCAAACTTGTATCAGACCTGAGCATGTAGCTTGCTCAGTATCATGCCTCTATTTTTTGGTAGGTGGGTATCGGCCCGGCTCTCAGATCCGAGGGTTTGTGGCTTAGAGGCGTTCAGCCACAGCCCTCGACAGGGAGCCTTAAGAGTTTTGTCAGGACCAAGAACTTCTGCCTTCGTGCACCTGATTTAAATTTTTGACTGCTATCCTCAGTCTACCTGCAGAGCAGCAGGTTGTGTCTCTCTTAGTCTGGTTCCTATCCCATAAGCTGTCCGATATGTAGTTTTTCATCCATCGGCAAGCAAATGGGGTCGATGGGACACACAAGCTCCCCCACCACGTCAAGGTGGAGACACATCGGGTGAGAAATGTATATCTTAAACCAATGGTTCTCAACCGGTGGGGAAAATCCTTGATTGAAAACGCCTTGAATATGGAGGATAATTAACTTTCTGCTTATTGTTAGCGTATCGTGTCTTGGGTACTTTCTAAGATAATATGTAGAATTTACATTGTATTATGTTGAATGCAAGGTGCTGTGTGCGACTGTAAATGTGTAAACAGTGAGTGATGTATTCATTGTGGTCTAATAACTTGAAAGAGAAGACAATCTCGCATTATTTTGTGAAGAAATGTTTCAAATGCTTATCTTGCTGTGATTTGGATAAAGTATATTAAACATTTAATGTGGTTGATAGCTTGTGAAATTATAAGCTCTCTGTGTGTGTGCTACAAAGGACATTTATATTAGGAGTAATAATCGATTCTATTTGTAAAGTTACTTATGTTATTATGTCATCAAAACTAGATATATGATGACAAATACAAAATCTGCTTATCGAATATGTGAATGTGGACTGTTCTTCTGCATCAGTGTGAATGCCGGATAATGAGTAATGAAATGGTGGAAACACTGGAGGCAGCAGAGATTTGCTTTTTTTTTAAAGGAATGTTGAGACTATCATGGACAGAATAGAAAACAAACACTCAGGTAGCAAGAGCAGCAGGTATTAGATCACTCAACAAAACCATAAGCAAAAGACAAAGGAAATGTATGGGACATGTCAACAGAAGAGATGGAATAGAGAAATTAGCCAAATGTAAGAGCATACTGTGAGGCAGAAGAAGACATGGAAAGATGTGTGCAGAAGGTTTAAATAGCTGGACAAATATAGTATAAATAATACCAGCTTCATCAAATTATCAGACGACAGATTGGAGAGTCAAGACTGCTGATGTCTGCTGCAGACCAGGCACCTGAAGAAGAAGGATATGTCTGTTAGAAAGGATCCACACATTTGAGGATAGAAAGGCTGTGTATCATATTACTCATGTTCATGTCTCAACATAAATGTAAGAATGTATATTCAAAAGAGTAGGTCAGCATGGCTGAATGGATAAGAACACATGTTCTTAAACATCCGGTGTGCTGATGCTGAGATAAGGGGTTCAACCCCTACACTGGACAGTTGGACTAAAATGTAGACCTATCGTCCTTGACTTGGGGATGTAAATTACAAGTACCTCTGATGTTGGAGTGGGTTCGCCTGATGGAGAGGGATACTGTGACTAGGGAAAGCCAATCCACGCACAAAATCCAGTCCAGCACTACTAGAAGTAGTGCTGGACTAGACTACACTTAAGTTCAAAGTGAGCGAGCGCAAAAAAAAAAAAGATTTGAAAGATTTTTCAGTTAGATATGGTGTTTACTTTAAGTGGCCACTAGAAACCTCTTTCAAGTGACATGATTCCTGTGGTGAAAACTATTCCAGCCATTAAGTCGAGACTGTTGCAAAAGGACGGCCGTTGAATTGCAACACCAGCAGCTCAATGTTGCGGAACAAAAGCTCCATGTGATGTAATGATTTTCAATGATGCCTCATGTGTGCTGGAGACTGAAGAACACTCTATATGAAAGAAAAGACATTTCTCTAGTTGAAAGAGCAGTCCACAACTAGGTAGCATCTCACTCCACCAGCATATCTTTACAGTGGATTCTCGGTCACAGACCTCAGGAGAAAAGAGAAGACCAATAGACTTGATAAAGCAGGATTTGCCAAACAGCAAAAGAATAGACTTTACATTATGTGAACATTCCAATAGCTTCTCAGAAACAAAACAACAGAAGACTGACTGAACAGATGGGTAAATGAAATAATAGGCACTCACGACCCATTGTGACTATTACTTGTTTGCATTTGTGGGAGCATCCTTGAGCTCTGCAGTCTGTAGTTTTCATTTCAATGGGAAGTTGCAGTCTAGTTTCTTCAACACATTGCTAAAAGCACCTCAAGTTTTGTAGTTTTTCTTGCTCATCTGTTATTTGGCTCTGTGGAGAAAGGGTTGTGGACGCAGTTCGTACCCCACATACCCATGTTCGAAACACAGCTGTGCGTGATATGGCAGCAGACCGCGTTGCATTGGTTTTTTATGAAATGATATGGATGCCGGTCGTTCAGAAAGCAACAGCAAATTACTGAACGTAAACTTGCCAAGAGATCACAACAGCAAAAAATGCTGGTGTTGACTGCAACGTCCTGTAAAGGATACACAACTAACTTTTTGTAAAGTTATTCTTGTATCTGTATGTTGGTTAGTTTTGCTTGTGTTGAGGTTGACATGTTATATATATATATATATATATATATATATATATATATATATATATATATATATATATATATATATATATATATATATATGTGTGTGTGTGTGTGTGTGTGTGTGGGTGGGTGGGAGAGAGAGAGAGAGAGAGAGAGAGAGAGAGAGTATCATGATCATTTTATGGTTGGGACACCACCCTTTGCTGAGTGTTGTGAAAGGAATAGTACAGAACAGTGTTATTGATCTTTGAACCTCTCAGTTATCATTTTGTCACTCACATTTTATCATTTTCCTGAGTCCTGTGAGACTGGATATCATTTGCTACATGTACATCTTGTTTTACAATATGTGTTGCTATGCATTTTTGTGACAAGTTTTGCATTTCACATAGTCGCCATGCATCTGCATAAACATTCCTGGGTCGTCTTCTTTACTATGTTGCAACAAGTTTATTTTCTTGTAGTTGAAGAACGTCTGGTGTCTCTTCATTTTTCAGTTGCACATGATTACCTTAGTCCTCTCTTTCTCTCTCCATGTCATTACACCCACCTTTCAAATCTTACTTGCTTTTTTGTTTTGTGACATCTGCAGGTTTTCTTGATCATACTATCCAATATCAGCTGTCACTTTATCACCACCTGAAATCTGTATATACAATAGTTGTTGATTTGTGGGTAAGTTATAGTACTGACTTTTGTTTACTTGGTATTGTTTTTCTCTCTTCTAGCGTAATATATATATAACCACTTCACCCAGACACTAATATTGTTACTTGTTTGATACAGAGGAGTGGAAACAAGGGCAAACAATTGATATCTTATGAATTGACTCATTCAGAAACCTTCATGCTACTCCACTAATCTATTCTCTGTAATTGACTTCTTCTTCAGCTAACTTGCATAGATGATTGTCTCCTAATGTAACTGATCAGTTCATGTGCTACTGCCATTTTATGCCACAATGTCAAAGTGTATGTCATCTATCCTATCTGCTTTCCTGTGTATCTTATGGCACCCTTTCACTTTCTCTTGTGCTGCTCTTTATCTTCCAATAGAACATAATCCCTGTAAGATGCATTCTTTCTATTCTGTTTGGTTTCCTTGTTTTCAGTGGAGGCAGTGGTGGAGTTTGAGTACGTAGCTGAACAAGAAGATGAGCTCACTCTCAGAGTCGGCGATGTTATTAGCAACGTTCAGACAGCAGAAGGCGGTTGGTGGGAAGGTGAACTCAATGGGAAAAAGGGCATGTTTCCTGAGAACTTTGTGAAGGTGAGTTTGAAGTTTGAATTGAGAGATTGAACTGAATGGTAGCAGAGAAGGTATGGCACCAGTCTCACACATCAGGTGATCTGGGTTCCCAACAGTAAAGTAATTTATTTTTATTATTTATCTGTTCAAGGTTACATGTTTTACAATTTGAGCCTAAGTACTGTGTGACGGCTGCTTGAACAAACAGGCTTTATTTTCTCTGTCCTTATCAAAGCTTTTTTGACATGTGCCAGATATTGTGATTATTTCAGTTGTCTGTAGCAGAGGACATATTTTAGAGGACTCAATTGTAATAGTTTCCTATAAGTAGCTGATTTTAACCATATATCCGGCAACCTATGATTTGAATATGAGAGAGAGAGAGAGAACAAATTAATGAATGAACTTTATTTTCAAAGTGTCTCAAATTGGGTACACAGGCCCTTCCAACCGCCCATCGTTTGTACATCTGTAAGATGGTGTCTCTTGTGTGTGACACATTAACATTTTAAAAAAAGAGCATGCATGTTTTATATTGTTGTTATGATAGAAACCATTGAGTTTACATACAATTGTTTTCACATTCCATTGCCAGCTTGTGAAACGCAGGGAACCAGCGCCTACCAAGAAGGAAGAGAAACGCGAAGCCACACAACGAAAGTCAGTTCGAGAGCTGGCAAGCAAGTTAGGCAATGTTCCAATGGGTGGACCTCCCAAAAAGAAAGGTATCATTCTCTTTTACAAAACTTTTTAAAGGCAGTCTATCCAAATTGTTGTCCTCCAGCATTTTGCTCACACATCTGGGACTTGGAAGACATTGTGAAATCCACCACAATGCAGATTTGAACCTAAGCCAGCATCTAGCCACTATGCAGCCATGGCTCCCTCAGTACACAAGTAGATATGTCAATTTGAAATTGAGGCAACAGGCAAATTTAAGTTTACTCACAGCTTTAATTCTAGTAGTACACAAAGTCAACTTAAGTAGTATTGCCCTCAGAACAATACCAACTTGAACATGCAAGTGCTGACAGTAAGATATGGCATTATATGAAAATGGCTTGTACATCATACACCAAATATGAGACTTCATACTACATACGACAAGCTTTTCTTTTAAATATTATCCATGACAAACATGTCTGCCTGTTTTTGTTGCATGAACCCCATCATTGAAGTTTTTCACTCTTACACCACATGAAGAACTTGGATAATGGCTCTGTTTCCATCATGGAAGGCAAGCAGCACTATCATTTGAAACATGCGTGTGTGGGCTCCAAGTGTGAGTAATATCTGCCATCATCAGAATTTGCTGTCTCTTTTAGTTTTGAGCATGCAAGGAGTGTGGTCTTTGGCAGGCAACATAACACAGTGGGAATTGTAAACCTCGGGAAGGTGGCAAGAATTCACCTCATCCCAATGTCATTAGACTTCTAGTAGGATTTATGAAAGAAGCTCTGTCCTGCTACCTTTCACTGGCTGGGAAGCGTGCACTCTGGAAACACCACATGCAGCATTTTAAGACAGCAATCACCTACAGCAGGGGGGCAAACTTTTTGTGCGTAGGGCCTACATTGACAAATGTAAAGCAATTGGGGGGGGGGGGGGCATATATATTATGTCCACTTTGTTTACAGCAACCTATCACAATAAATAATTATGAATTATTTATAGGTTATTAAACAGTATAAATAACTAATTATTGCAATTTTATTTTACTTATACACTTATACATTATATTTTACAATATGGACAAAAACTTTTACTAATTTGTTAACAAGATTTTACAATTTTTTATTATAATAATATTTTTTTAATTATCTATCAATGGCTTTAATTTAGACACAAACCGACTACATTGTCACTACAATTGTTGATTTCTAATGACATGTATGTAACTGCTTGCAATTTTTGACAATATTCTTAAAATCTGGAGCAAGTTTACTTGTTGAAATTCGCATGACAGCATGCAGGTTGCAGTCCGACAATAAAGACCTATTCTTAGATATGTGGATCTTCAAGCAAGAAAAGGCGTGTTCGCAAATGTATGTTGATCCAAACAATGAAACAGTTTAGATGCAAAGTTTTTCAAGTTGGGAAGTGATTCTTCTGATAAAGATCCATAGAAATCCAGCAAACCGTCTGACTTGAATTTCTGTTTCAAGTCATGATCTGCTATTAAGTCAAACAGCTCCAACTGTACGTCCTGAGTGGCTGTATCAGCTTCTGCAGTAAAAGGAGAACAGAATATTGACCTGTGGCTCTAAGTTCTTGAAATCTGGAATCTCCATCCAAATTCTTCCGTCAATATATCTATTTGGGCTTTGTACTTTTCAGTCATTTCACCAGAAATGGTTTCTTATTTTAGCAAAGGGAATTGACAAAACCTTGTTTTGCATGCTTGTCTGGAGAACAGTGAGAGTTTTGCCTGAAATTATTTTACATGTATAAACAATTCATGTGCAAACACACAACATTGCCGTGAAGTTTGACATTCAGTTCATTTAACTTTTCCATAATTTCAATGGCAAACATAAAGTATAACTTCCACTCTTTATTGGCAATGTTAGTATTAAAGTCACATTTAATGCCCTTCATCGCTAGGAACATCACTATTTCTTCTCTGAGGTCCCACACTCGCCTCAACACCTTGACGAAACTCAGCCATCGAACATTGGTGTGGCACAGGACATTGGAATGTTCAGTTTCCAAATCGTCAAGTAATGCCTTGAACTGTCTGTGATTAAATCCTCTTGATCTGATGAGGTTGATGACACTGACAACTGGGTCAATAACATGCTTGATATTCAAATCAGTTTTACACAGACTTTCTTGATGGATTACACAGAGAAGTGGTAATAATGTGTGGTCAGGATATTCTGTCTTTTTAAATTGTACTCCTTGAAGACAGCCACTTACTCAGGACACAACAAGCAAACTGATTTGCTACCAACTTTTATAAAACAGTACTTAGTTGTCCATTCAACATTAAAAACACGGCATTCATCTTTAATCTTACGTTTGGCATTTATCTTTAATCTTACATTTTTAGTGACACAGATTGTTTTAATAAACTTCTAACAATTCAAATTTTAATTAACAAAGATACAAACCATAGATTGTATGATTTATTGCCTGGCATATTTCGCTGCATCTCAGGTACATACTGCAGAAGTCACAGAGTAAAATAATTAGATACATCTTCCAAGCTGGAATATACACATGATCACACAGTAATATCAATTGTTTACCATGGTAATTTTAAATGGGCTATCATGTCTTTCTGTTTGCACAAAACTGGCCTATGTAGATTAATCATTATGGCGTCTGCAAACTTTAACAAATGACTATTTTGTGTATGAAACAACACACGAGAAGCGCTGTCTCTATCAGTTACGTGACCGGTTTTCAAGACATGAAGTGCAGTGGATGACGCTGAAAGTTTATAATTGTGGTGTGTCAGCCTTCCCATGATCCCATCACCTGTGTGTAGTATCTTATTAAGCCAGCTGGGTATGTCTTCAACAACCCTGCTGTATAACTGCCACTCTGTTCTGCCAATGTAGGTTAGACTCGCACCTGCATGTGAATTGATAAATGCATTTGGATTTGGCGTACAAAGGGGTAGATTCTGCCATATGACGAGGCACCCCTTAAAGAAGATACAAGAAAAAGAGAAAATGGTTTTCCCAAAATGGACACCAAACCGAAAGATGAACATGAAAACCAAGGGAAACCCTAGATGTCACAGGACAACATAAGGAAACGTGTGATTCTCATAAGGAGCGGACGAGCCCCCATCTTTTATCATGACGTTACTCCATCAATATTGAATGTGGAATGAACCTCAATTGTAACTCGTTAACAGAATAACCTGAACTCACCTTGAACGGTAACAAGTGTGAAAATAGACTGACGCCAGTCCAGTGAACGATCTCACACTTTAATATCGTGCTGAATAAAACAATAGGCAATATTTTCGTATACTATAAACTGCCCCTTTATGCAGGGTTGGTGTTTACTATCTAGTATCTATGAAAACTTCCCTAATCTATCCATTAGTTCACCTTGAGGCGCAGACTGCTATTTCGCCGTTCTGAATTCAGGCATGGTCTAGGCCTGGTCCTTTCATTGCTTATATCCTTGCCAATCGATTGCTCCTGCTGTTATCTATTTGCCGAAGCTCGGAATAATCGCATCCAGCTCTTCACCAACACGGGCTCCTCGAAGACACGTCCGCTCCTTATGAGAATCACACGTCTCCTTATGTTGTCCTGTGACGTCTCGGGTTTCCCTTGGTTTTCATGTTCATCGTTCGGTTTGGTGTCCATTTTGGGAAAACCCTTTTCTCTTTTTCTTGTATCTTCTTTAAGGGGTGCCTCGTCATATGGCAGATTCTTTTACAGCTGGGGTAGTAATAGGAGTGGTTCTTTACCTAATAACTGGAGTTGCAGCACAGAATGGAAATGAAACAAAACCTACTTCCGGCTGTGTGTGAAAATAACATTTTCGGAAAACAAGGAGTAAACTCAGAATAAATTTCAGAAATATATCAAGACTACCACAACACATAAATTAAATTGAACATTGTAAATGTGGAAATAATTTATAACAACAAAAACCTTGTAAATTTAATATTTTCTTGCAAAATAAATTATTTTATTCACCGGAGAAATATTGTTTTTTCATAAAATCATCCTAATTAAATTTTTACATGTTGATAAATGTTTCTCTGTATTAAAATCGATAAATTCGCAATTTAGCATTACATTACGAAGGTCAAGGACTGTTTACAAAAATAGAAATTTAGAAAGAAATTATATAAAAGTTGTTAAAACAATCATAGTGGTACATGAAATTCTGTAAAATTCAACAGAATAACTTAAAAACAAAGTAATTTTTAAAAATTTCTAAATGCCCTTGAGGGCCGCATAATATCAGTTGCCGGGCCGCAGTTTGCCCACCCCTGACCTACAGTGATCATAGTTTCTTAGTCATCTCAAACAACATGCTTGGTAGGTTAAGGTGTTGCTATTGTTTGTTCTCTTGGTGGGCCCCGGTCACACACAGTGAACATCTCAGATGGACTTTTTGTACTTGCTCACTCAACCTTGCACACAAACATAATGTAGAATAAATAATGAAGAATAAATAACATGGTCTATCTCACAAGAATAGCTGCAAAAACCAAACATCACATATACTCAATAACATACCAGGAAGAATTATCATAGCTGTAGTAGTGCAGTGACTAGCATGCTTGCCTGCTGGCCCTGTAGTCATGTGTTCAAATCTCCATTGAGATGAATTGTTAAAATTGACTGGGCTTCCAGGTTGACCCAACCTAAAATGGGTACCACAGAATATCAAGGGAAGTAAAAGTGGCAGGCATCATATTGATCCTACATCTATTGAGTGCTGATTGGTCTATACAAATTTGAGGCTGGAACCATATATGCAGAATGCTTTAAGGTGTGCAAAAGGGTCCTTTTTGATGTGTGACCTTTCACTTATGAATTCTGAACAAATGCCAGCCAGAATGATTGCTTCTACAATGTACACATCAACAACCACTCATAAACAAACACACATTCTATTGCAAACCTCATGTTTAATTAAAATGATGGTGCGAATATTCCTGGAATTTCTTTAAAAACAAATCTGGGTTACATTGTTTTGTTTCATGTGGTTGACAGTCTCACCATTAGTGCCCACATTCTCAATGTGTTGTTCATATTTGTAAAGTGCACCTTTGGAACTGTATTAAACCTCATCACTATCATCAGCAAGTGCTGTAAAAGCACTTGATGGATGATCATGTCTCTCTGCAATCCCTGCTATGTTTGCTCTTTAGTGCTGTACATACAATTCATTTGCAAATATCTGTCCATGCCATTATACAAGGTGTCTAGTTTGTTTTCCTCTGTCATCTTTTATCTCTTTTTCCATTCACCCTACCAGTTGTTCCAATTTATCCTTATTAGTATCTTATTGTGGTCAAAATATGTTAATCATTTCATTCTTTCTTTGACAAATTTCCTTTGTGACTTGACCTCTAATTTAAAATGTCTTTATTATTCATTTTCGCTGTTCATATTTTTAATGGTGTTATCTAAAACCACATTTCCGTAGCTTAAGTGGATTTTTTTGCTTGCCTTCGAGATTCACATTGCAGATAAGAGACACACAGTTACAGATGCACCTTTTATTTCAAATTACCCTCTCCCTTCTGAACCACCAAACAAACCAAAACAAAAACAAAAACCTTCCCATACCCTATACTTTCAAACATAGAGGAAAACCTTATACAGCCATTGCAATCACCGAGCCAACTTGTTGGCTCCTGGACAAGTGGCAAACACCATGACCTTAACACAAGCCGTATTGGACTGTCAGAAGCAGTCTAATGTGACAATTACAATTTACATTCTATGTCAAATTCTTCAGTCACATTGTATATTCATTTGTTTTTAGCCTTACTTATCAACCAGTCTCTGTGGCTAAGGGCTTGCGAACAGCAGTTTGTGAGCCCGTATACCCGGGTTCGAATCACAGCGGTGCTGGTATTTTCGAAAAAGGTATAGAAGCCGGTCATTCAGAAAGCAATGGCAAACTACTGAACGTAACACTTGCCTAGTACATCAATAGCAGCTGAAAATACTGGTGTTGACTGCAACGTCCCATAAGGGATACGCAACAATATTTTTTTTTTTTTAAATTAACATCAGCTGGCTCGTGGCAAATAGGTTACGGATGCAATTCATAATCCTGTATACCCACGTTTGAAATACAGATGCAGGCGATTTGGCAGCAGACCGCCTTGCGTTGGTTTTTTGCGAAATGTTATGGGTGCCGGTCATTCAGAAAGCAATGGCAAACTGCTGAACGTAAACTTGCCAAGAGATCACAACAGCAAAAAAATGTTGGTGTTGACTGCTACATCCTATAAAGGATATGCAACTAACTAACTTATTAAAATCAACTCCACCTTTCAGTAGCAGTATCTGGATAAATCAACACTTTGTTGTTTGTCTGTTCCAGTCTTCTTACATAGGTCACACAAGCAGAAACTTAACACAATGCAATCACTCTGTGGCACCAGCGAGCATCATATTTTCTAATACCAGAATCACACATGCTATAAATGTTGCTTTATGGATTACATGCCCTTTGCAGAATATTGCATGAGGTTGATTTTGTGGGCAATTTTTTTTGTCATGCAAAACATTGTTTTCCCATAGTGAATTTGAATAAAAAAGACACACACAATAGATTGCATGATTTATTGCCTGGCATATTTCAGGTACATACTGCAGAAATCACACAACATAAACTAAAGTGATTAGATACACCCTTAAGCTGAAATATACACATATTCACACAGTAATTTCAATTATCTACCTTGGTAATTTTAAACTGACTACCATGTCTTTCTGAATTTTACATTCAGTAGCTTGCCATTACGTTCTTTATGAGAAGTTAATATTTAAGTCTGACTGGTGTGTGAAAAGAACCCACTACCCTGCCATCAGTGCACAGGAAGTGTACGCGCTAGCATGTAAAATCTTTGGTTCTTTCTTGACCTCTGTGTTGTGGTTTTCTGATTTGAGATTTAGCCTGGGTTGCAGCCTGTTCAACCCGCTGCTTTTGATTTTCAGTGGTCAAGAAATTGTTAATGTGCACACAGATCCTACTAGTCGATGCTCTTGTCTGAGAAAGACAGCTGTTGATCTATTCTCCCAGAATTAGGGGGGAATATACCATCCTGTTCTTATTTTGTCAAAATCCATGCCGTTGATACCACAAGTCATGCAAGATGTAGCGAGTTACATGCGGATGCCATGCCTCTAAGACACTTACCCCTCTATCTTCCATATGAGCCTTGGCAGTTCATGTTTAATAGCCAGCAGGCACAGTGCAAACTAACTTCATACACCATTCACATGTCTAGGGAGTCTGCAGTATTAAACATGTGCTGTCAGAGTTCACAGCTGTAGGTTACTAGTGTTTGCTTTTCTTATCAAAGGCAAAAAAAGTTTATGATCACAGTGATAAAAAAGTCTGCAGACATTTGTTGACTTATTTTATCCACTTCATTTTCAGACAAGAAGAAAAAGTGCAAAGTCCTGTTTGAGTATAAGAAGGAAAATGATGACGAGCTGGATCTCGGGGTAGGAGATATTCTGGACTTTCATAGACAGGTGAGTCATGTGTAAATATGTGTGTGTGTGTGTGCTTGCTCTTTACTTGTTGTATATTGTGTATACAGTGTGCATAGTCAAAGTTCATGTGTAAACACTATAGTTTCATAACTTGGTCTTATTTGATTTGCTACCTGCTGCCTCCTATAACCTAAAATGTTCTTGAGGCACCAAGCATACAGAGGATCTGGAGCATCTTGGGAAGTTTCCAAATCTGGCAGAGCTCACCCCTTCCCAGACACTTAAATCCACACTTCTGTGAATATTCTTATGTGGGTTGAATTTTCTCGCTTTGATAATTTGAGGTTTTTAAACTTGTCTAATGTATACATTTGTACCAGTTTGGGGTTACATTATAAACAATTTACATTTTACTGAACACGTACAATCTACAACTGTTGGACATGGTAATAATAGAGAATGCAAAAATGTGACTTTCCTTGAATGTCTAGAAAACATAAACAATGGTTATATTAAAAAAAGATATCACAAAAGTGTGAAAAGCAGTCAAATGGAAAATAACCATGTTGATATATTCAAATACCTAGGGGCAATTATAATATCAGAGAAGAACGCATGACAAAGATTAAAAGTAGAATGGGTCCAGCAAAAGCTGGATTTAAGAAAATGAAGTATGTTACGCAATAAGTTACTATCATTGAATGTCAGACAGTTTAAAAAGTTGCATATCCTTTACAGGATGTAGCAGTCAACCCCAGCACTTCCTAGGCAAGTTTATGTTCAGTAGTTTGACATTGCCTTCTGAACGGCTGGTACTCATACCATTTAATAAAATCCAACGTAAGGCAGTCTGCTACCAAATCGCCCACAGCTGTGTTTCGGACACTATGCAGGATTACGATCTGCGTCCTAACCCCTTCACAACGGAGACTGAGAGTACTGAAATGTTATTTAGAACCTGTGCTGCCTTATGTCAGTGAATCATGGAACATGAACGAATGCATTAGGAAAAGCTTGGATGCAATGTAGTGCAGGTAATTTAATAGGTAAAAGAAGAAGTAGAAGCTGTCTGATTTAACTGAGGTGAGTTGAGACAAGAAGCAGCATCACTGCACTAATGGCATTCCAATACATGCTCCTTCCTTATCTGCAACAGCCAGCAGAGGATCCCAGTACTAATGCTAAGTGTCTGATTTAGTCCTCATCTTCATCAGCCAATGGAGAGTCCCAATATTAATGGTACTAGATGCAGTCTGGTTATGCGCCTGTCTGGCCTTTCCTTGGAGTGTTGACCAGATCTTCTGGTCACTTCCAAAGGGTCCTGACCACTGCTGCCTTATCATGCACAATACCTAATATAGTTGTTAGAAAGAGAAGGGTAGACAAATGATTGATTTAATGAGATCTGTTATCAGTTATCAGTTATCAGTTGAGGTATCTTCATTGCACTCCGGACAGGTCCATAGGTGCTCAGATCCTCCCCCCAGCATATGCATCAGCGTCCGGTGGCTAATAGTGCCAGTTCTGTGTTGGTTGACGAGGCACCTCGTTTTCCCAATGTACCTCTCGCGTCTGGCCGTGCCGATTCTTACTCCCAAGTCTTTCATCTTGGACAGCGATGTGGATTCACTGATGTCAAAGTCCTCTGTTCTCTTTAAGGGCGTTAATAACATCGGCATGATCCATGGGCTGGCCATCTACAGGGGGTGCAGAGCCAGCCAGTTTATCAGCTCGTTCATTTCCCTCGACTCCTGCATGTCCCGGGACGAAGATGAAGGTGACTTTACGGACAACAGACTTCCGCAGCGACTCAGTCCACTGTCTGCGTACAGCTCCAGCTTCGACCTTCTGAATCATGCTCATTGAGTCACTTAGTACACACACGTTGGTATAATGCTGTGATTCCAGCCATATGAAAGCCTGTGTAACTGCCATCACCTCCATCGTCAAGCTGCTCATGGTCATAGAGTGGGCACCACTGGATTCTTGAACGGTTCGGCCCGCTGAACGGGCTGTAAATGCCCATGCACTTCTCTGCTGCTTTACAACAGATCCATCAGTATAGATAAGCACTTCGGGGCTATCTGAGTGTTCATAGATGAGCGCGTTGACATCTGCATTGACAGCCGCAGGGTTCTAGCTCTCTGCACCGTCTGTCGAGTGTGATAATGCAGGAGAAAGTGAGATCTTTCATACAGTAACATTTTGGTTAAAACTGCTTTTCAGTGTTGAAGACCACGTGCATTAGTTCTGCACAGATTATAAATGATAGATACTAAATAATAATTCATAGCACTTAACGAGCTGGATGCCTTATACAGCTGTAAAGAATGATTGTAGGTGACATGCAATAAATATGAATGAAATTCTGAGTGAGAATAAAAACAACTAATTGATTAGGAGCTGTTTGCTTCTTCGTCTATGTGATCTGATTGAAAGCAAACAATGAACACTATAATGGGCCAAGTCAGTACAGATGTGTACTTGGTTCTGTTGTGAGCTATGGAAAGTAATGGTATTAGGAATGGATCTGATCACCTAACCTCTAACTCATGGGGCCAAGACCCAGATATTTTAGTATGAGTATGAGATTGTGAACTCTTACTTATAAAAGAATACTTGAAATTTATATCGATCACAGTTTTTATTTAATTGAACTGTAAACAATGATGTCTACTCCCAGTAGTGAAAATTAAGTGAACTTTGAGCTCAGTTTGTCTCTATGAATGTCGCAATGGATGAGACCTACAAAAACTATCCAAGTACTAGCCACGGAGAAGTAGTAGGTCTCATATCTTTACTTCACAAGAAGTGTTAGCAGGTGATTAAAAAGGTAGTCACAATGAAGTTTGTTTAGGATTATTTATTAGAAATTACAGACGATTGTAATAATGAATGTAAAGGTGGTCAGATTTTGATATAAAGATGGTCAGAAGATGGATATAGAGATGGTCAGATGATGGAGGGATGAGATCAACCCCTATAGTAGCAATGGAGAAAATGGGGAGGACACAAGCACTGAGAGAACGCAGAGATACAAAAACACTAATACAAGCAGACAAGTTCCTCAGCTTGCCATGCCACCCTATGAAGAACCGATTTGAAAACTTAGCTATGGGGCGGTTGAAAAGAAGTAGTTTTATCCACCAGGCCAAACGACTCTGCAGAGAAACCACAGATCTTCCCACAGTTGGTATCCCACTGACAACTATTCCAGAGCGAACTCCATGGAAAGATGAACATAGACTATTACTACAAATCCAGACAAAAGTAAGAGGAATATTTGACAAGGAAGAACAGAACAGTGTACAGCACAGAACAGCCACTCTCGGCTTCCTTGATGACGAATACCCACAGGATCTCTGGATCCGAGTCTACACAGATGGGTCAGCGCAAAATGCTGTTTGAAATGGAGGAGCGGGAGTGTATATAGAATACCCAAATAATACTAGGGACACGGCCAGAGTTCCAACAGGAAAGTACTGCTATAACTATGATGCTGAAATTGAGGCTATCGAGATAGCAATAGAGAAATTACAAAATACCAGCCATGGTAGACAACCTGTGGTGATATTGACAGATGCAAAATCAGTAATAGAGGCACTCCTGTCTATGAAATTACCAGTTCTAAGGACACTACTTTCTGAACGTAGCAGTCAGCATAAGGTTACCATACAGTGGATACCATCCCACTGTGGAGTACCTGGAAACGACAGAGCTGATCGATTGGCTAAGGAAGGAGCAAAAGAAAGTCAGCCTGATGTGCCCATTACATTCCATCAAAAGAAAAGAATGATCAAATCAGTCAGAAAGCCACCAAACCCTACTCAAGACGACTACCACATTATGGACAGACCAGAACAGGTCATTATTCTGTGCCTCAGAACAGGACACAATAGATTACGCAACCACATGTATACAAAATTCAAGATTGGTGACTCAGCCATGTGCACATGTGGTTTGGTGTCGCAGACAACAGAGCACATACTCCAAGACTGCCCAAACTACAACATATCCAGGCGAACTTTCTGGCCTAGAGAGACAACAGTGGAAGATAAACTCTATGGACCGCTGTGTGAACTAAAAAAGACTGTTAGATTCATACAAGAGACAACATTGCAGTTATAGACATATTTCAAGCGAACGAAAGAAGAAGAAGAAGAAGAAGAAGAAGAAGAAGAATATAAAGATGGTCAGATTATGGTTATAGAGATGGTAAGGTTATGGATATAGAGATGGTCGGATGTTGGATATAAAAAAGGTGGTAAGATTATGGATATGGAGATGGTAAATAGAGGTGCTAAAAAGAGGTGCAATATGTATGGTTATTACATAGTACATTTTGTTCATTTTTTCATTTCCTTTTAATTGTTCTCATTTTTTGTTCAATCTTTCCATTCTTCTCTTGTGGTTTTGATGCCTTAATGTAGTCACTACAACCTCTTCTCCGTGTATATATGCTGTGTTTTGTATATTTGTTTGCTGATGAAGGCTAGTCGTCACAACGTCCTATGTATTTGTTAATGTATTCTGTAACACTGCATTACTTTGTGTTATTTTCTATTGTTATATGAAAAGCATGTTTCATTGTTGATTTCACGGAAACAGTTTTGCTGGAATGAAATCTTGCTTTCTGAAAGCAGCTCGGATTGTTTAACTTCACCAGTGGTAAATCTATTGAACAAATTGCATTGTGAAGTTTTCACTTTTGCATTCATGTTTATATTTGACCAAGTTTGGTCGCATTTGTTTTTTTTTAGTTTATTTTATAATTTTACACAATAGTTCTTAAACTAGCTAGTATCCTTATTCTGTGTTCATTCGATTAAGACCATAATGATCCTATTTTTAAAAAAAAGTTATCATTCATATGTTTCCTATTCTCTTCCATTGAAAGATTAATTGCCAGATGGAATATAGTGATCACACAGGCACATATGCACATCGTACGTGCATGAATGTATGTATCTGTGCAATCACAATGTAGTACATGGATGATTCACTTATGGTGTTATGGGATGGAATAAGATTGTCTATTTATGTTTTCTTTCTGGCTGGTATGTTAGGGACGCACAACTGCTTGCTACAGGTTAGATTGTTGCTACCTGCCACAAATATTTTCATACTGTTTTAAGATAATTTACTTATGTTGTCAGGTATTGAATAATGAAGAGACAAACAATATATTGCACAGCATATTTCACACTCTCGCCAGGTGCAGATTATAGAAAAATGCAACATATATTAAAGCAACATAATGAATCTACAAGTATTTAGCTGAAATTACACCAAAAAAAATTATGTTTCACTGTTGGTATTAGAATGGTAGTTTCCCTGGGAAGGTTAACCTGGTCAACAAATGCCCGCAGAAGTTGGATGTGTCAGCCTAACAGTGCAAGAACTTAGCTCTGCTATAAACAGGCACAACACAATCACGTCCGAAAAAACTCCGGATGAACACAGAAGAAGAAGAAGAAGAAGAAGAAGAAGAAGAAGAAGAAGATTGGTAATTTTACAGAGACTATTATGAGAATAGTATATTTTGTCAGAAGAAAATAGGAGTTTGAGAATGTTTACCAGTTCTCCATTTGCATGTTTAAAACAATGTTACATAGTCTGTAATGATTCTTGTATTCACAGGTGGAAGAAGGTTGGTGGGAGGGTACACTCAATGGAAAGCATGGGGTATTTCCCTCAAATTTTGTGGAAATGGTGGAGGACTCTGCCTCACCAGATGAAAATAACATCCCTGCTGCTAATGAGGAAAAGGAGAAGGCAGCAGGTACTGTTGAATGCTTCATGAATGTTTTTTTTTTTTTTTTAGTACTATAAAACCGCTTTCACCATTCTGAAATGTTTCTTGCACAAAGTTTCATGGAGGAATAGAGAGTATAGAGCAAACCATTTACTTTATCATGAAAAGTACATTGAAGACGTCTGTGTGTTATCAGGACCCATGAGGAAAGCAAACAATAATGACACTGTAATCTTCTAGCTATGGCAAGGCTACATCTGACTTCATTTGGAAGAGTTCCCATTGTTGTTAGTTATGAAGCCAAGATATTCACAGTTTGTGACATTTTCAATTTGTGATGTTTCTCGTGACATTTTTTTGCACAAATGTTGAACAGATGTGGGGAGAGAATGCAGCCCAGTCTGACTCTTCTTTGCACCTCAAACCAGTTTGATGTTTCATCAGCTACTCGAACAGCTGCTTTGTTGGTCATGATAGAATTCAATTAAGTAGATCAGATGTGCTGGAAACCCCACATCACTAATGATTTCCACAATTTCTGATGTTTAACACAGTCAAAGGCCTTACTGTAGTCTATAAAACACATATGAAGATCTTCATTATGCTTCCTCCATTCTGACTGAAGATCATGTTGAAGATATAGTCCCTGGTTCCTCTGCCCTGTCTGAAACTTGATTGTGCTTCTTGTAATTCATATTCTAGCTGATTTTCAGTCTTGTTCATGAGGATTTTGCTAGCATGACACACTAGTGTGAAAGGTACACTAGTTGGTGCACAGTTTTATATTTCCTCTCTATGGGAGAGGGATGTAGATTGTTCTCTTCCATGCATTGAGCTACATATATATTACTATTCCAGATTTTTGCTTGATAGATATGAATACTGCCTTCTACCCCTGTTTCCATTGTAAAACTATTTGGTAATTAGTGCATAATGTATGGACATTGTTCTTTCTTATGATTTAGGTAATGTGATGTGATACTGGGAAAGTAATGTGTTTGATTTTCCTGTAGCATGATGATATACTGTTAATATAAATTTTCAGTAGCTTTAAAGAAAAAGAATGCAGTTATTAGTATATTATTTGCAGTACTGAAATTGACAGAAATTACAAATTGGCATTTTGTGAATTTATGTTCATTTCTTTTAAAATGCATTGATCTTATCAGTAATTGATAAACACTTAGTATCTCTGCCTAGAAGTGGGGTAGACACTTGAAAATTAGTTATTATTGGATTACAGTTTTCAAGATCTGTCCAAGTATGTCTCTATGCACACATTTGAACATTTTACTAAAATATCTATGGTGTATTTTTTTTTATTAATGGCTTGTGTTCTAGCCAGTTGTTACATTAACTATCTACCAATATTTTTTTTAAAACTACTTCTTTAAAATAGTCAATTGAACTCCTTCGTGTTCATTCTTATCTTTAATTAACAACTGCTTGATATAGTTATACTTAATTAACAACTGCTTGATATAGATATACTTAATTAACAACTGCTTGATATAGATATACTTAATTAACAACTGCTTGATATAGATATACTTAATTAACAACACTCTGGGTTATCATCATCATGTGCCATGCTGATAAGCTTGCAGCAGAGTCATGGATCAGCTTTGCGTTCTTGTCTCGGCCACGCCATGTGGCCAAATCTTCCAGATATTTTTACTTCGCTGTCTTCCTCGTATTCTTTTCCCCTCAATCTTGCTAGTTGTCACCAGGTTCTCTAGTTTATTTCTTCTCATGATGTGCCCAAAAGATCTTGACTGTCTACAGAGCAGCAGACAGCTAGTTGTTAATTATGGTCTACAATTTCACGACAGTAGGCAGAGGATCTCTGGAGACAATGGTCACTGCTAAGAAGGAAAGCAATGGCAAACTATCTTTACAGTTGCCTAGAAAATCATGTTTCGTCACCCTGGAACAGAGGAGTTTAAAGAAATCAGTCACTGATTGGTGAGGTTTGTAATCTTAAACTTGTTTTTTTCCTCCCAGGTGATGGGCATAACAAAGATTCAGACTTTCAGACAATAAAAGGCAAAAAAGTCATGGGCGTGGGACTAGGCAATATTTTTGGTGGAGGACCCATCAAACTGCGAGCAGTTGGCGATAGTGCAATCAAGGAGGTATGGTAAATAGTATTAATTTAAATTATTCATCATATGTGCAGGCTACTTTAAAAACATATGTCATGTGATGTTGCATTATGTTAAATGACATCTTTGCACACTGGGCATTCCCACGAGTGTTCAGTTCTTAGATACAGCAGCCATCCCCAAGAGTTTCTGCTCACTGTCCTCATAAGAAATTAGTTATGGTATCTCCTCTCTTGACCTTGAAGGCGACAGTGCCATGCTTGACCAGGCTTCAGTTCTGTTTCCTGTAGTTGGGCTGGGCTAATGTCAGAGCCTCGTCAGTGTTCGCTAGCCGAGTCCATATTGATTATAACAGCTCTGTCCATGCTTCCTACTATTTATGTTGGTGCATTGTTTGCCAGTGGGTCTGTGCTTTCATTACCTTTTAATCTGCCATGTCCGGGTGTGTACATCCAGATGAGTGATGTGAAGCACAAATTCCGAATGCATTTTTCCTTTCGGAGTAGAGATTGCTGGGTTGCTATTTTCTGTAGTATGTTCTAGTGTGTCCTTGGAGTGATATGTTTAGCATGAGTGGCTGCCTGGTCTGCTGTTCATGCAAGTGCTCTGCAGGCAGCACTGATCTCCATAGTCAGGCTTGATGTAGTTGTCTGGAATGTGCCACTATCCTCTTTGATTGTTTTCCTCATCATTTGTGCTGTATGCCCCCACACTGATCTCCATAGTCAGGCTTGGTGTAGTTGTCTGGAATGTGCCACTATCCTCTTTGATTGTTTTTCTCATCATTTGTGCTGCATGCACCCACGCTGATCTAGAACTGTGCTTCTTGACCTCATCTATGTAGATGATCAATCAATCAATCAATCTATGTAGATGCTGATGTCTTCTAGATGTGAATGCTATTCAGCCAGTTCCTTTATTTCAGTGTTGACTGATGCAGACAGTTGACCTCTACTATCTCTCTAGGGTAATGACAACCTGAGAGTGTTTGTGCATGCCTGCGGGTATATCAGTCTATTAATCTGTGTTGGAGATTATCCAGGTCACAGTCATGCTTGATTTTCTCTTTAGCCTTGGCCATCCAGAAGCCACTTCTATTGAGGCCCATTCCCTCTCTGTATCAGTGGCACAGTGCAGGGGGTGTTTTCCTGGCTGATATTGTAAAGTACGCCTCTAACTTATGCAATTTTGTGTCTGGTGACCATTGTTGGTAAATCAACGATGTATCACATAGCTGAGCATGAGGTGACTTTTATGCAGTCAAGTATCAATCTCATTGCTTCATTTTGCATCTTACAAACATAGAAGATGTGATATCATGGTGGTTAGTCAACTTTTCACTGTGAAATTGGGGTTTATTCCCCAGTGATGGTTGAATTATTATCTCCATAAGTGCAGATTTTGGGAAACCCAGTCTTAAAACTGGCGTCAGAGGTTTTTCTTAAAATAAAGCTGGCACATTAACAGAGCAGGTAAAGTAGAGAACTTAGCTTTATGTGGGAAAAAACTAGACAAGAAAAGCAGAGAAAGACAGAGATAGATGTATGTGGACAGCTGAAACAGCTGGGCAACAAATAAAAATATAAGCCACACTGACTTGATCAAAATATCACATGACATAGAGGAGTGGTGGTCACTGATATCTGCTTCAGATTGGACATCTGAAGAATAAGAAGAAGAAAAGTGGCAGGCATGTTACTGCTCCTCGTGTTGTTCTGTGTCCTTGAGAATATGCGTCTAATTACATGTCTCTATGTGCCTATTTTCTTCTACTTTAATTTTGAATCACTGGGGAAGGGGGAATGGAGTGGTGTTGCTTAGAGGCATGCTGTCTGCTTCTGACTTAAGTAGACCAGGTAGAAATCTTTTCATGGATTTTACAACATACCGAATCTGAGAATCCTAGAATAATGGATTAGGTACTTAGTCTTTTCAGATTAGGAGCAAAAACTAGGTGGGTGGCCATTTTAAGGCTGGGTTAACCTGAGAGCTCAGGTCAACTTTTAAAATCAGCACTGATAGTAATTAAAACTTAGACCACTGTGCTACCATGGCATTCAGAATATTGGGAGAGTTGTGGAACTTGTTCTGAGGAACGCCCTGTACAAAGTGGTCTTTACCTCCCTAGTTATGTTGTTTATTGATCTTTTGAGAGAGCAGCCTGAAGTGTTCTTTCTATTGCACTGAAGAGTATTGTGTTCTGTGGAGCAACTACAAGGTGCATTTTGTTTATAGTGTTACATCTTTCTCACTTTGTTTCTAGTGTTACATGTTTCTTCACTAATATTGGTTACATCTGCCCAATTATCTGAGCACTTATTGTTCCATCTGCTGAAATTATGCTGTCTAGGTTTGTGAAGTCCTTTACTGGCTTTAGCTGTTGATTTTCAATGTAAATCTTTGTATCTGTTTCTTTTTCTCTAATTCTTATGATTTGTTTTTCCCCACATTCATTTTCATTTTTTTTTTTCAAAAACAGTCATTATCAGATAAACTTTGTTAGAATGATAAAAATTAAACATTTATGAGTTTCTATGCCTTTCACCACTCCTGGCCACCTGTTTCTTTTTACATTTTCATCATCACCTTTAAAGCAGGTGATTTCTGTTGTTCCATTTGGTCTTTATGAAGATTATTGCTGGTTTATGATATTTTCATATGAGCAGCTTTAACTGTAACAAATAACTAAATATATTTACCAATTAGGATGCTCCAAAATCAGTCAGACAAGGGGACTCCACTCCCGATTCAGCACCAGAGGCCGCAAAGAGAGAGAAGCAGAATAGTAAGTGTGTTTTTATATCTCTTTATGATTGGAGAAACATATTTACCATTGCCGTGTAGGAAAGTGTTAATTTTGATAGATTGTGTATGTAGAACTTTTTATATAACAATAACAAGGTGAGGGAAGCAGAGGCTCCAGCACATTTAAACTAATGAATTGCTTAAAAGTAGGCATTTGACACAAACTCTTTTTGTACCAAATGAAGATTGGTCGTTGTCTAGATCATACTGCTCCTTCTATATTACTGCAGTGTGGAAGCTGAGCTAGCCATCTGTCTCACACCATAAGTCACCACTGCAGCACACATCCACTAGTCAGTGAACAAGAGTAAGTTTGCGCACATAATATCCATTTAATGCTGAATTAACACGGAACCACACAACATATAAATCCAGGAACAATAATTCTCTCAGAATATCTCTTCATCACAACTTACAACTCAAATATCACTGCCTTCTCAAGGCCTACTTAATCTCATCCACCACGACAGTTTTTACTAGCCACTCTTCTGGCCCGAACTCACTGGATCCAATCCACTCTGGATCTAAGCCTCTGCTAACTATCCGACCCTCTCTAGGGCTAGGCTTCAGTTCACTATGTCTGCTGATAACCGGGCTCAGTCTTTAATCCTTAGTCTCAGAATTCTCATCACTAAAAAACCAGGGTCAGAGTTCTATCACTAACTCCCCTATCATTCACTTTCCCAGACCACCGACCTACACTTGTCGGGTCCCAAAACTCAACTGTCCATCACTGAACAAAACACAGCTCGGAATTCTCTCCTCAACTCCGCTATCCTTCAATTTCCCGGACCGCCGACCTCTACTTCTCGGGTCCAAAAACTCCACTCGCAGGCTGACTTCTCCTCGACTCCCCTTAAATCACTGAATCCTCATTTGCCCCCTTAAATCACTGTCTCCAATCTTCCCCATCTATCCTCTCATTTGCACCCTCTGGGGACTTACTACCCAGCCCCATTTTACCTCCGTCTATTATTTGGCCGGTGATGTCAATGACCCACAGGCATGTTACAGCATTCAGTGTAGCAGTTACAAGGTATTATCTGGGCAAGAAAAGATTATTATTGCTATTTAGAGGTCAGTATGGCTGAATGGATAATAATGCGTGTTCTTAAACAAACGGTTTGCTTATGCTGAGGTAAGGAGTTCAACCCCTACACCAGACAGTTGGACTAAAATGTTGACCTCTCGTCCTTGACTTGGAGACATAGATTACAAGTACCTTTGAAGTTGGAGTGGGTTTGCTTGATGGCGAGGGACGCTGTTAATAGGTAAAGCTAATCCACATGCAAAATTCAGTCGCAGAAGTAGTGTGTATGGACTACTCTTGAATTCAAAGCGAGCAAACGCCGAAACAAATACTGCTATTTTATTTGTCATCCTCTGTGATTTCTTGTACTACACCCAAGCTTTTGTAAGGGCAAACGTTAATCAATAATAAGTTTTCTGGATTATTGTCTGATGGGGACATGAATTACTGCCATTTACATGTTTTTTTCTGAATTGCATTGTATATTTTAATCTTCTTTTGGGAAGAAATTTGGGAATAGAATGGGCACTGAAGGAAAAAAAAAAGGGTGTGGTGTTACTAAATCATTTGTCAGCACATTAAGGATAAGACAAATGCAATTTAAGGGGTATATGAAAAGATGAAGTGGAGTAGAGAAATTAGCCTTATGTGAGAACATAAGCAAGAGAAGGACATGAAGATGGAGAAACTTGCTCATGGAAAGTATAAACAGCTGGGCAGCATATGATGATATAAGCAATATACTGTTCATTAGAATATCACATGACAAAATATCCTGGCTGTATGCAACATTCTACCTACAGGTATGAACATAAACTGTAATGCTGTAGAGACAACAGACACTGGTACAAACCTCAAAGCAGACTTGAATAAACATTCACTGCATTTCGTTGTGCTCGGCCACTGCTTTAGTGCCTCCAGAGCCCAGACACTTATTCTCACTAACTGATTTTGAGTTAATACCGAAGTGTTATTTCACCTATCCGCTCTAGCCAATCCACCACAATGTCCTCACAATAACAAGTATATGTTTCTTCTTCTGCTTTCATCCGGAGTTTTTTTTCGGACGTGATTGCATTGTGCCTGTTTACAGCAGAGCTGCGTTCTTGCGCCATTAGGCTGACACATCCGACTTCTGCGGGCATTTGTTGACCAGGTTAACCTTCCCGGGGTTATATGTTTCATAGCGACCTTTTTGCACCCTGTCCTTCACACATCTCTCTCACAAGTGTTCAGTAAACATGTTTTACAAAAGTAATATTGCAGCTTACGTGACATTGTAACCAAAATAAACACAGACACATTTCTACTATTTGATGTTATTTCTATCGGTGAAAAGAAATTGTTACATTTTTTTTCTCTCAGCCACAGAACGTGCCGTAGTCCGATTCTCATACACAGCAGAACAGCCTGATGAACTGTCTTTAGTGGAAGGGCAGATCGTTCGCATCCTGGAGAAAGAGCTGGAGGATGAAGGCTGGTGGAAGGGAGAGATACATGGGAAAGTTGGGGTCTTTCCTGATAACTTTGTAGAGCTGTTGCCCAATGAAGAGGTATGTAACATGAAATGAAACAATACTTTTGTGTACTTTGTCCAGAAATGTAATACTTCTAGGATATAAAATGTACACAAAAGTAAAGAAAAACTAATGCTGTAAAGGTAATGTTAATTTGATTCTTTTCTTAAAATTCATGTGCATTTATTCTCTTTGAAAGGTCATATGAAGTTTTTTGTTGTTCTTGTTATTTGTCATTTTTTAAAATGAGTCAGGCATAAAGATTTGTCAAATATTTCTTTCATTTGAAAGGTCATCAAAAGAGTTCATTTTTCTCATAGCCTTGAGTGTAGTGGTATATTTTTTATTTTGGCATGTGCTTGCATACTGGGTTTACTGAAACTAAAGCCAATATTACACCTCATGTGGGAATTAAACTCCAGTCCTTGACAGCAGCAGAAGGTGTGCAAACTATACCATAAGGACACCCTTCTTGTTAATTTGAATCATCCATATATATTTGTCACATTTCTGTTTCCAGCGCAGCAATAATTAAACTAATTAAATATTTCCAGATCAGCTGGGCTGAAAGGGTAAGAGTGCTAGTTCTTAAACATCCGGTGTGTTGATGCTGAGAAACCCCCAAAAAATATTTCCTAAGGAGTCTCTGTGGTGAAGTGGTTCTGCCGGATGTCATCGCTGGAGCTAAGGAGTGCTTTGTGTAATGCTTTCGGCAGGCCACCCTGCAGAAAGGGTCTGAGCCATATGGGATAAAACCTGGTGCTATGAAGTCAACCCTCTTGCCTTTTGATGAAATAGTTGCTCTTGTCAGTGTCAGGTGACCCTAATACTTAATTTCAGATTGAGATATACAATTGGTTTTTTCTCAGCCAAGTAAAGCAAAGAAGCCCCCTGCTCCAGCTGCAGCCACCAAGCAAGCCATTCTCCCCAAACTACCCGAGAAGTCGTCATTTGATGCCGACGAGAAGATCAAAACAGGTATGTAGTGATGAGGTAGGGCACTGTCAAACTAAAACATTCTCTCATCCAGCGGCCGTCCTTTACAGAATACAGTTCTCTTCACAGCTCGCCTTTATGTATCCAGACTGTTCCTGACTCCTCCCGCCTCGGTCAATGTATTCAAGGTTTCTGTAATGTCCCAGGCCCATCAATATCTTGGTTGGCCTTTGTCTCTTGTTTCAGGAATGATGCCATCCTTTGCAGTTTGTCTCAATCACTGTACTTTGTTTTCTGAGACATGCTATTGTTTGTAAACTAGTTTTCTTCAATGTTGAAGTATGAAAGATATCTGGGTGTTTTTCCTTCTTGATCCAGGGTGTTCTAATAATACTTCTGGAACATTCTAGCTTTTATTTATTTATTTAATGTATCTTACATGGTCCATGATTCTCATCCATAAATTGCCACAGGAATACTTGTTGCATAATAGTTCATGATAATAAATCACTAAGAGTTGGAACAAATGCTGTGTTGTACATTGCCTGTGAAAGTTGTGCATGTTAAAATGAGGAAGAAGAAGAATGCCTTTGTTACGGCAGTTATGTCAACACTATGATACTGTCATTCCAAGTAACATTGAAGTTAATGAAGAAGAATGCCTTTGTTATGACAGTTATGTCAAAACTGATACTAACATATCCAACTAACATTGAAGTTGATGTGAAGCTGTTTTAAAACCACAGCTTATATCAAGGATTGTTTTTATTATTGTTGTTTTTGTATGTGATCAAGGCTGCCACAAGCTAGTATTTTATTCCTGGACAGCTGTTCAAACAGATGGTAAAAGTTGTATTGTTGAAATAATATCTCTATTGTCAGCCTCTTTCGCAAATTATCTCTGGAATACCAAATATGTCTTGCATGGACAATAGTTGTACTGATGCATCCTTATATTCCCAGACTTGTTTTTACAGTCCTTTCTCAATTTGTCTGCTAGACATATGTCTGAATTTATTCATTCTCAAAGCTTTGTCTGCGTTAACATATCAAATCTAATCTGTTCACTAATACATATAAATGTCCTTCACCCTCACTCAGTCCGAAATAAAAATATTATAGCCACCTATGAACCTTCTGTATAATTATGTCAACAATGATCCCATCTATTGGTATCTTGTAGGATGGTAACAGATTCCACTAAACACTTAGTTTGTAGCCATCCGTCATCTCTGCTGTAAACAGGCACAACGCAATCACGTCCGAAAAAAACTCTGGGTGAACGCAGAAGAAGAAGATTAATATGATGACTGTTCTTATTTTTTTAATGTAATCTCTGCCTTAACAGCACTTCTTCAAGTTGATTTTGGCCGATCATATTTACACTTCTTCTAAACTGTTTATGTAACATGGTCAATGTAATTTCTGCATATATCTCTTGCAATGGTGTATGAAAAACTGATCTATCTAACCACGATGAAACAAACTCAATCTTAGTTACATTTCCATGAAAGTCCTGTTCATTCACAAGACTCACAACAATAATGTATCTTTACTCTTGTTGGGAAGTCTCCATGGCGAAGTGATATATGGGTTCAATTTCAGACTACAACAATCGGTTCACAAGGGCAGTTTTCTCTGAGACTCTAAGGGGTCATCGCTGGAGCAGAGCTACTGATATTCTTGCCTTTTAAACCCCTATTTATTTACTGGTCAAATATGTCTAGTGACCAATGACTAAGCTTGCAGAATGCATTAGGCCCAAGAGATGTCTTCCCCTACGGAATTCACATGTACAGAATTGACCAGGTACACTAGTCTTTCACTGGTGGACAAATGTAGATAGACAGACAGACAATAAGATAGATTAATCTATGCAACCCATAGATAAATAGATAGACAATCAGATAGATTAATGTGTGCAACGCCTGACATGTGTTTGTGTGAAGAGGACTTTATAGTTTGTTGAAATCAGAGTCCAGTGTTTGACATCCCTAGTTATAAAAACTAGAGCCACATGTTAAACAGCGATCTATCTTTCCAACACAAATGTACGTTATTTATTATTTTTGCTTGGAAGAGTTGCTAGTATATAGCAAGACTGGCCGGATAACTAAGGAGCTTTCACCGATCATTGACATCTGGGAAAGCCTTGAAGATGTCAATTCCATGATCACACAGGAAATTGCAGGCATTTATTATTGCCCTGTTTTTGTTAAATTTTGTTGAAGACAGAAATGTGTTAAGTTTATATCACGTTTCATATATTTGGAAGCTTCAGATTTGTTACATTTCATTATTCAATTGTATGTTTGTGTTGATGACATTTCCTTTGTTGGCTTTTGTATTTTCAGAAAAGTTGAGTTTACATTCTCTGTATGCATGTGTGTATACATGAGTAAAAGTAGTCTGCTAACAGATGCTGCCATTAGGGTGTAAAATGCTAGACTGTCACATATACTGGGTGTTAGCATGAGGTGGGATGTCACATTCTGTTCCACGCCACCTTTCCTCCAGAAAATTTCCAGAAAACTGGAAAGTATCTGTAACGCTGGTAGTAGTTTCAGCCATGGTCACGCATGTATGATCATTGTTTTGTGAAAAGACCAGAAATTGCAACAATCAACATTATTTGCTTGGAAATGGATTTAAAATTGATGATATAAAGCAAAATCCAGTAATGGGGGAGTCAGCATGGCCAAATGGATAAGAGCGTTTGTTCTTAAACACCCAGGGTTCAACTCCTACCCTGGACAGTTGGACTTAAAATTTTGACTTCTCGTCCTTGACTTGGAGATGTAAATTACGAGGACCTCTAACAGAGATGGTGCTCTGTTACACTGCGTTCTTGCGCCGTTAGGCTGACACATCCGACTTCTGCGGGCATTTGTTGACCGGGTTAACGTTCCCGGGGTTATATGTTTCATAGCGACCTTCTTGCACCCTGTCCTTCACACATCTCTCTCACAAGTGTTCAGTAAACATGTTTTACAAAAGTAATATTGCAGCTTGCGTGACATTGTAACCAAAATCAACACAGACACATTTCTACTATTTGATGTTATTTCTATCGGTGAAAAGAATTTGTTACATTTTTTTTCTCTCAGCCACAGAACGTGCCGTAGTCCGATTCTCATACACAGCAGAACAGCCTGATGAACTGTCTTTAGTGGAAGGGCAGATCGTTCGCATCCTGGAGAAAGAGCTGGAGGATGAAGGCTGGTGGAAGGGAGAGATACATGGGAAAGTTGGGGTCTTTCCTGATAACTTTGTAGAGCTGTTGCCCAATGAAGAGGTATGTAACATGAAATGAAACAATACTTTTGTGTACTTTGTCCAGAAATGTAATACTTCTAGGATATAAAATGTACACAAAAGTAAAGAAAAACTAATGCTGTAAAGGTAATGTTACATTTGATTCTTTTCTTAAAATTCATGTGCATTTATTCTCTTTGAAAGGTCATGTGAAGTTTTTTGTTGTTCTTGTTATTTGTCATTTTTTTAAATGAGTCAGGCACAAAGATTTGTCAAATATTTCTTTCATTTGAAAGGTCATCCAAAGAGTTCATTTTTCTCATAGCCTTGAGTTTAGTGGTATATTTTTTATTTTGGCATGTGCTTGCAAACTGGGTTTACTAAAACTAAAGCCAATATTAAACCTCATGTGGGAATTAAACTCCAGTCCTTGACAGCAGAAGAAGGTGTGCAAACTATACCATAAGGACACCCTGCTTGTTAATTTGAATCATCCATATATATTTGTCACATTTCGGTTTCCAGCTCCGCAATAATTAAACTAATTAAATATTTCCAGATCAGCTGGGCCGAAAGGATAAGAGCGCTAGTTCTTAAACATCTGGTGTGTTGATGCTGAAAAACCCCCAAAAAATATTTTCTAGGGAGTCTCTGTGGTGAAGTGGTTATGTCGGATGTCATCGCTAGAGCTAAGGAGTTCATGCTTTGTGTAATGCTTTCAGCAGGCCACCCTGCAGAAAGGGTCTGAGCCATATGGGTTAAAACCTGGTGCTATGAATCAATCTTGCCTTGTGATGAAATAGTTGCTCTTGTCTGTGTCAGGTGACCCTAATACTTGCTTCAGATTGAGATATACAATTGTTTTTTTCTCAGCCAAGTAAAGCAAAGAAGCCCCCTGCTCCAGCTGCAGCTACCAAGCAAGCCATTCTCCCCAAACTACCAGAGAAGTCGTCATTTGATGCCGACGAGAAGATCAAAACAGGTATGTAGTGATGAGGTGGGGCACTGTCAAACTAAAACATTCTCTCATCCAGCTGCCGTCCTTTACAGAATACAGTTCTCTTCACAGCTCGCCTTTATGTATCCTGACTGTTCCTCACTCCTCCCACCTCGGCCAACGTATTCAAGGTTCTGTAATGTCCCAGGCCCATCAATATCTTGGTTGACCTTTGCCTCTTTCAGGAACGATGCCTTCCTTTGCAGTTTGTCTAAATCACTGTACTTTGTTTTCTGAGACATGCTATTGTTTGTAAACTATTCTTCAATGTTGAAGTATGAAAGATATCTGGGTGTTTTTCCTCCTTGATCCAGGGTGTTCTAATAATACTTCTGGAACATTCTAGCTTTTATTTATTTAATATATCTTAAATGATCCATGATTCTCATCCATAATTGCCACAGGAATACTTGTTGCATAATAGTTCATGATAATAAATTACTAAGAGTTAAAACAAATGCTGTTTTGTACATTGCCTGTGAAAAGTTGTGCATGTTAAAATGAGATAGAAGAAGAATGCCTTTGTTATGGCAGTTATGTCAACACTGTGATACTGTCATTCCAAGTAACATCGAAGTTGATAAGAAGCTGTTTTAAAACCACTGCTTATATCAAGGATTGTTTTTATTATTATTGTTTTTGTATGTGATCAAGGCTGCCACAAACTAGTATTTTATTCCTGGACAGTTGTTCAAACAGCTGGTACAAGTTGTATTGTTGAAATAATATCTCTATTGTCAGCCTCTTATCTTTCGCAAATTATCTCTGGTATACCAAATATGTCTTACATGGACAATAGTTGTACTGATGCATCCTTATATTCCCAGACTTGTTTTTACAGTCCTTTCTTTATTTATCTGCTAGACATATGTCTGAATTTATTCATTTTCAAAGCGTTGTCTGCCTTAACATATCAAATCTAATCTGTTCACTGTCAACAAAACTGTCATTTACTGCCTTGTGGCATAGGACAAGGGGGGTCTTGAACCTGTGGAATTAAGGCCGCATGGCTAGAGCAGTCGCCGCAAACGTTTTGCCCTGGACAGAAAAAACTCCAGGCCTTACCGAGGTTCACTCAGTCCGAAATAAAAATATAGCCACCTATGAACCTTCTGTATAAATTATGTCAGCAATGATCCCATCTATTGGTACCTTGTAGGATGGCAACAAATTCCACTAAACACTTAGTCTGTAGCCATCCGTCATTAATATGATGACTATTCTTATTTTTTTTTAATGTCATCTCTGCCTTAACAGCACTTCTTCAAGTTAATTTTGGCAGATCATATTTACACTTCTTCTAAACTGTTTATGTGACATGGTCAGTGTAATTTCTGCATATATCTCTTGCAATGGTGTATGAAAAACTCAACCCCTGACATGTGTTTGTGTGAAGAGGACTTTATAGTTTGTTGAAATCAGAGTCCAATGTTTGACATCCCTAGTTATAAAGGCTATAGCCACATGTAAAACAGCGATCTATCTTTCCAACACAAATGTACGTAATTTATTATTTTTGCTTGGAAGAGCTGCTAGTATATAGCAAGACTGGCCGTATAACTAAGGAGCTTTCACCCATCATTGACATCTGGGAAAGCCTTGAAGATGTCAATTCCATGATCACACAGGAAATTGCAGGCATTTATTATTGCCCTGTTTGTGTTAAGTTTTGTTGAAGACAGAAATGTGTTAAGTTTATATCATGTTTCATACATTTGGAAGCTTCAGATTTCTTACATTTCATTATTCAATTGTATGTTTGTGTTGATGACATTTCCTTTGTTGGTTTTTGTATTTTCAGAAAAGTTGAGTTTACATTCTCTGTATGTGTGTATACATGAGTAAAAGTAGTCTGCTAACAGATGCTGCCATTAGGGTGTAAAATGCTAGGCTGTCACATATACTGGGTGTTAGCATGAGGTGGGATGTCACGTTCTGTTCCACGCCACCTTTCCTCCAGAAAATTTCCAGAAAACTGGAAAGTATCTGTAACGCTAGAAGTAGTTTCAGCCTTGGTCATGCATGTATGATCATTGTTTTGTGAAAAGACCAGAAATTGCAACAATCAACATTATTTGCTTGGTAATGGATTTAAAATTGATGATATAAAGCAAAATCCAGTAATGGGGGAGTCAGCATGGCCAAATGGATAAAAGCGTTTGTTCTTAAACACCCAGGGTTCAACTCCTACCCTGGACAGTTGGACTTAAAATTTTGACTTCTCGTCCTTGACTTGGAGATGTAAATTACGAGGACCTCTGAAGTCAGAGTGGGTTCTTCTGATGGCTAGGGACACTAGTAATTGGGAAAGCCAATCCACACACAAAAAATCAGTCCAGTGCACTAGAAGTAGAAGCTTTAGCTTCAAAGTGAGCGAACGCAAAAATACAAAAAAAAAACAAATTGTAGTCATGTTACATTGTTAGCACTAGCATATCTTGAAATCATTGACTATGGTATTTTTTACATGCACATTGAATTTTAAAGAGGAACAGCTTATCTGTTTGTTTAACTACATGAAGTTTGACAATGTCGCTTTATACATCTTTGGGTCATTGCTGGTGGCTAGTTATTGTGCTAAAGTGGTTCTTAAAGTTTCCTGAAATGTATGTAAAATGGCATGTATGTGAAATGTTAAAGATTGAAACTGATTTTTACTGTTTTTTAAATTGGTTTAATATAAATTAAACTGGTTTTCTGAAGTTTATGTAATCCGATGTGTGTATGCAATTTGTAAGATGTAACAGTAAAACTGATTTTTGATGTATTTTGAAAAGTGTTTAGTAAAAGTAAAAATAATCATTAAATGTTGCTGAAAATAACAAGTAAACCTGGTTTTACAGTTACATTTATACGTAAAAGTATAACTTCACAAAAATTTACTGAAATTATTTATTTCAGATAAATCTAGTTGGAAAAGTTTACTGAAATTGATTAAATATAGAATATGTAGAAAATCTCGCATAGTGGGTTCATATATAAGGTTCACGTTTGGAAGATATGGCAGAGCATTATGACAAAGAAATGCCAAAGTAACATTCAGTAATATGGTATGGCGTCTCACATCTAAACAATTTGTCATAATTTAAGAGTGATAAAGAAATATTGATTATTGTATGATGCAGGAACATGGACAGTGAACAATCAATAATAATAATAACAAGTCCCAGGAGCAGGAGCCCGTCAGAAGCACGGTCTTTGCTGTGCTAGGGCCATCACATTGTGTAGGCCTGAATGCACGGAGGAATAGGTGGATAGTCCTTCCCTTTCTTAGCGAACGATGAACACAGGAGTGGAACGAACAAACAATGACATGATTTGTGAAATTATTCCAGTGTTATGTTTGAATAATGAAGACACAAAAATATATATTATGCAATTTATTACCTGACATATTTCGCTGTATTTCTTCAGGTGCATACTACAGAAATAAAAGTTCAACACATATTGAGGTAGCGTAATGCATCGTTTCAAACCAGATATACAAAACACATTTTCAGTGTCAACACAGTAGTGTTAAACTGGATTAGGAAGTTAACAGTGAAAAATTCTGGTAAGTTGGCTAACTCTAGCAACCACTGGAAGGAGCCATCATCGTGAATAACAGCCATGTTATAGAATTTTGACATGTTGCGGACAAAGTTTCAGTGTGCTTTTCACTACACATAACCAACAGTTACTAAGATATGCCAAGATGTCTGCTATACACTTGGGTAAACCACAATTTTGTTTGAAAATAAAAAGACATGAGTCTTTTTGAAACTACTGAGGTGACATTGAAACATTAGACAGTGTGTTTTGTTTATTTTATTTGAAAGGATTCATGACTCTACTTCATTATACTGGGTGTTTATAAAGTCTCACTAGTTTAAAAACATGAAGTTCATGATATCTTAAAAAAATGTGCTCCACAGCCCATCGTGAAGCAATATACAATGAATGGCTGTCATCTGCTGGAGTAATTCTTTGCACTCCAAACAAAATGGTGTTATCAACGGAAGAAGAATTTTTTGGTTGAACAAGTTTTTCAAAATGGCGGCAATACACATGGATGGTTGTTCAAAGATTTATAGCAAGGTTTCCTTATAAACAACCTCCTCATCGCATTACGGTTAGAAATTTGTTGAAAAAAGTTATAATGAATACTTCATTGGTACATTCCAGCTCCCCCAAAACAGCGTTATACCATAGCAGTGACTATTGTAACTAATTTAATGAATATTTTAGCACATTTTTTTATGACGTCATATACTTAATTTTTCAAAATTGTTCTACATACAAAGTGTAGTGAGACTTTACAAACGCCCTGTATGTTGAACTTGTTTCTGTAGATGTACCTGACGAGATTCACTGAAGCATGCCCAGCAATAAATTGTGCAACATATTGTTTGCACCTTCATTATTGAAATTCACAATGGGGAAACAGTTTTCAATGTTATGTTTGTTGTTATTGTTGATGCCATCTTTTAATGTGCTACAAATAACTTATCATTGCGCTTTTCAACTGTTCACAGAATCTCAACCTCCATCCATTGGCAAAAAACCGCAGGCTCCTCCACCAATTGGCAAAAAGCCTCTAAATCAAAAACCAATTGAGCCAAAACCAGAACCAGTGGTGCCACCAAACAAACCAGCTAGTCTGAAAGATAAACCTGTAGCGAAAGAGAACCACACGGAGAATCAACACTCTGAAGGTTAGTTGCATGTGTAGTAGTCAGCAGTCAAATTCATCCCCACTGAACTCCACTTCATTTATTGACATAGTAAGCAGTCAAGCTCTTTTGATTTGCCAGTAAAGAATGTTGTGAATGTGGTGTTTGGCCTATCTTTTTCAGTCACTGATTGGCACACAGGAAGTGCTGTGGTCAGTATTGTGCTGACCATCTTGCTTTTCCAAGATAACTCTTTGGTACCATTTAACGAGATGGGTCCACCATAGGTCCATGCCAGTTGGAAAAATGTGCAGGTGTATTTAGCTGTTCATAAAACATTACCTCAAGTCCATGCCAGTTGGGAAAATGTGCAGGTGTATTTAGCTGTTCATAAAACATTACCTCAAGTCCATGCCAGTTGGAAAAATGTGCAGGTGTATTTAGCTGTTCATAAAACATTACCTCAGGTCCATGCCAGTTGGAAAAATGTGCAGGTGTATTTAGCTGTTCATAAATAAAACACATGTATGTTTGGTGCTCATAGATATAGAAGAAAGAAGTAGGGATTGAAGGACGCACTAGACAACATAAACAGTTCAAGCTATAGTTGCAGACCGGGATTAAAACCTGTCACCTCTAAATGACTACAGTGCCTAGCTGCAGGAACTAAATGTACTTCGATGCATGACCAACTTGACACCCCTGAAAAAGGTGTCTTCATTAGCTAGGTCTCTCATCCACGTGAACCCACAACTGTGGAATATGGACAGAGTTTGGGTCTAACCATTGTAATAGCATGTGGACTTTTATTATTTGTGTTAATGGGATCTTTAAATAATCTTAATATTCCCCCCCCCCCCCCCCCCCCCCCCCCCCTCCTCCCTCCAACCCTAAAATTCCCCCCTTGGGAGAAATTCCCCACCGGTCGAGAACCACTGCTCTAGACATTGATAGATGAGTTTGATAAATATAATTTTCATATTTTTGTTGTCTCTTCTCATATTTTTGTTGTCTCTTCTCACATTCTTGTTGTCTCTTATCATTTCTATTGTGTCTTCTCAAATTCCTGTTTTCTCTTCTCACATTCCTGTTGTCTCTTCTCAAATTCCTGTTGTCTCTTCTCACATTCCTGTTGTCTCTTCTCACATTCCTGTTGTCTCTTCTCACATTCCTGTTTTCTCTTCTCACATTCCTGTTGTCTCTTCTCACATTCCTGTTGTCTCTTCTCACATTCCTGTTGTCTCTTCTCACATTCCTGTTGTCTCTTCTCACAATCCTGTTGTCTCTTCTCACATTCCTGTTGTCTCTCTTATATTCCTGTTTTCTCTTCTCACATTCCTGTTGTCTCTCTTATATTCCTGTTGTCTCTTCTCACATTCCTGTTGTCTCTCTTATATTCCTGTTGTCTCTTCTCACATTCCTGTTGTCTCTCTTATATTCCTGTTTTCTCTTCTCACATTCCTGTTGTCTCTTCTCACATTCCTGTTGTCTCTTCTCACATTCCTGTTGTCTCTCTTATATTCCTGTTTTCTCTTCTCACATTCCTGTTGTCTCTTCTCAGATTCCTGTTGTCTCTCTTATATTCCTGTTGTCTCTTCTCACATTCCTGTTGTCTCTCTTATATTCCTGTTGTCTCTTCTCACATTCCTGTTGTCTCTCTTATATTCCTGTTTTCTCTTCTCACATTCCTGTTGTCTCTTCTCACATTCCTGTTGTCTCTTCTCACATTCCTGTTGTCTCTCTTATATTCCTGTTTTCTCTTCTCACATTCCTGTTTTCTCTTCTCCCATTCCTGTTTTCTCTTCTCCCATTCCTGTTGTCTCTTCTCACATTCCTGTTGTCTCTCTTATATTCCTGTTTTCTCTTCTCACATTCCTGTTGTCTCTTCTCACATTCCTGTTGTCTCTTCTCAAATTCCTGTTGTCTCTTCTCACATTCCTTTTGTCTCTTCTCTCATTCCTGTTGTCTCTTCTCTCATTCCTGTTGTCTCTTCTCAAATTCCTGTTTTCTCTTCTCTCATTCCTGTTGTCTCTTCTCACATTCCTGTTGTCTCATCTCTCATTCCTGTTGTCTCTTCTCAAATTCCTGTTTTCTCTTCTCTCATTCCTGTTGTCTCTCTTATATTCCTGTTGTCTCTCTTATATTCCTGTTGTCTCTATTATATTCCTGTTGTCTCTTCTCTCATTCCTGTTGTCTCTCTTATATTCCTGTTGTCTCTATTATATTCCTGTTGTCTCTATTATATTCCTGTTGTCTCTCTTATTCCTGTTGTCTCTCTTAAATTCCTGTTGTCTCTTCTCAAATTCCTGTTGTCTCTTCTCACATTCCTGTTGTCTCTCTTATATTCCTGTTGTCTCTTCTCACATTCCTGTTGTCTCTTCTCTCATTCCTGTTGTCTCTTCTCAAATTCCTGTTGTCTCTTCTCACATTCCTTTTGTCTCTTCTCTCATTCCTGTTGTCTCTTCTCTCATTTCTGTTGTCTCTTCTCTCATTCCTGTTGTCTCTTCTCACATTCCTGTTGTCTCTCTTATATTCCTGTTTTCTCTTCTCACATTCCTGTTTTCTCTTCTCACATTCCTGTTGTCTCTTCTCACATTCCTGTTGTCTCTCATATATACCTGTTTTCTCTTCTCACATTCCTGTTTTCTCTTCTCACATTCCTGTTGTCTCTTCTCACATTTCTGTTGTCTCTCTTATATTCCTGTTTTTTCTTCTCTCATTCCTGTTGTCTCTTCTCAAATTCCTGTTTTCTCTTCTCACATTCCTTTTGTCTCTTCTTACTTTCCTGTTGTCTCTTCTCAAATTCCTGTTTTCTCTTCTCACATTCCTGTTGTCTCTTCTTACTTTCCTGTTGTTGCTTCTAATATTCTTGTTGTCTCTTCTCACATTCCTGTTGTCTTCTCACATTCCTGTTGTCTCTCTTATATTCCTGTTGTCTCTTCTTACATTCCTGTTGTCTCTCTTATATTCCTGTTGTCTCTTCTTACATTCTTATTGTTGCTTCTCACATTTGTTGTCTCTTCTCTTTATGTTGTCTTTTCTAACATTTCTGTCTCTTCTCATATTTGTGTTCATGGTCCTTATATTTCTGTTGTCTCTTCTCATATTTATGTTGATGGTCCTCACATCTCTTTTGTCTCTTCTCACATTCTTGCTGTCTCTTTTCACATGTATCTTTTCATATTTCTCTTGTCTCTTTTCCAATTTCTGTTGTCTCTTCTCACATTTCTGCTGTCTCTTCTCACATTCTTGCTGTCTCTTTTCAGATGTATCTTTTCATATTTCTCTTGTCTCTTTTCCAATTTCTGTTGTCTATCTCATATTTGTGTTGTCTCTTCTCACATTTCTGTTGTCTCTTCTCACATTCTTGCTGTCTATTTTCACATGTATCTTTTCATATTTCTCTTGTATCTTTTCCAATTTCTGTTGTCTATTCTTATATTTGTGTTGTCTCTTCTGACATTTCTGTTGTCTCTTCTGACATTTCTGTTGTCTCTTCTGACATTTCTGTTGTCTCTTCTGACATTTCTGTTGTCTCTTCTCACATTTCTGTTGTCTCTTCTCACATTTCTGTTGTCTCTTCTCACATTTCTGTTGTCTCTTCTCACATTCTTGATGCTTCTTCTCACATTTGTTGTATCTTTTTATATTTCTGTTGTCTCTTCTCATATTTCTGCTGTCTCTTCTCGCATTATTGTTGTTTCTTCTCATATCTCTATTGTCTCTTTTCCAATTTTTGTTGTCTCTTCTCACATTTATGCGGATGGTCCTCATATTCTGTTGTCTATTCTCATATTTATGTTGTCTCTTCTCACATTTCTGTTCTCTCTTCTCACATTGCTGTTGTCTCTTCTCACATTCTTACTGTTTCTTCTCACATTTGTTGTATCTTTTCACATTTCTGTTGTCTCTTCTCATATCTCTGTTGTTTCTTCTCATATTTCCGTTGTCTCTTCTCATATTTCTGCTGTTTTTATTTTTATTACTCTTCCTTTTCCCCACAGTATTCAGGTTTTAAATTAGATATGTTTCTGCAATTTGATATGCAGTACGTTTATGAACATAAATATATTGTGTACGTAATTCTTGTTTATAAACAGCCCCAGTATTTGATGATATTGAGCCAGCAGCCCAGAAGCTCACCCACTTGACCTACGGTAGAGCCAAGGGACCCAAGAAACGACCACCATCCACGGTTCTCATTCTTAACGTATGCATGCTTGCATGGCTTCTAACTTTGCTTACATGTGTTTATTTTTGTGTGCCACTGCAAAACTATCTGCTTGTTGTTATTAGCATAGTGAAGTATATAGTGTTGTAGTGTCGATTCATTATATTATTGTTTATAGATCATTGTAGAATTATACTTGTAGGGGTCGCTTGAGAAAAAAGATATTTGTGAGTAGTCTACTTTAGTAGAGAAAATACTTTGTGGATTATTTTGGTGGTTTTCTTGTAAAATTGCATTTGATTTTTTGGGGTTAAAGGGTATTCAAATTGAAACTGAGTTCTGATGTATTTTAATGGCAAAGCTTCATGAAAAACTGTTTTAGTTTAGTTTAGTCGATGGATCAACATCACGGCACACGGGTCAGTCATCAGTTATCAGTTGGGGTATCTTCGTTGCACTCCGGACATGTCCATAGGTGCTCAGATCCTCCCCCCAGCATATTCATCAGCGTCCGGTGGCTAATAGTGCACACGGGTGTAACCCATAAGTGCTCCGTTCTACTCCTAACTCAAGCCTGAGTCCGGAGAATCTCAGCTCAGTGCATGAACTCCGCAGCACCGGCGAGGATCCTAAAATACTTTGGGTAGATTTTTAACTCGAAATTTTGCCCGGGCAGTACCGTTAGGCTACTCTTTTTCAATTTCCAACTGCCAAGGGATTTTTTATGTGCACAACAATACACATGGGCGTCCGATCTCACTACCCAGAGACCAGGGGAAATTTTGTTAGAAGTCCACGTGAAAAAATTCCGGCCTTCACCGGGGCTTGAGCCCAGGACCTCCAGCACTCGAAGCGAACACCATACCTCGAAACCACTCAGCCCCCGCTTCATGAAAAACTTTGCCACAGAGTATTGTACATCACTTAAGGTGTTGGGTAATATATATACAACTTCCATTTCTGTCTATCTTTCTTGGTTTTCTGCTACATTCTTAGATCTCTAACATTATTCAGTTCATCATAAGCTACTTGTTTTAGTTTGGATTTTGTAGATATCATTATCTTTGTTTTCATAATGAATGTCTTTTTGTTTGTATGTGGTTGTGTCTTGTTTAACGAAAAGCTAGTTGTTTCAATGACCACCTTATTGAAATGGAACACAGAGATACATATTTGAGCACTTGCCTGTTTCTTTAATTGTTCCACCCTTTGTACTTATCTACCGTGTGTGCATTCCTATCACTCATAGCTCTCTGGGGTTGTTTTTTTCAAGTCCACAGTCATGAGTTGTGTGAGGGCCTGTGCCCCAATTGGGGATTAAGAGGAAAAGAAGAAGAGGAAGAATTATTGGAGAACAAAATGGGTGGGAGAAATTTGACAGCTTTGGCTCTAGATGAGATATAAGAGACTGAATAAACTCATGCACAAGCTCCATCTGCTTCACCACTATGCACACATGGACGAAATACACAGGCTACTGGGCATTGTTCTAGCAGGATTCTCCTCTGTACAGCTTGTGGAGAAATTATACCAGCCCAATGATCAGCATGAAGCTCAAAACTACAGAACTAGAGAGGGAGTCCACACAATGACCAAATCCATCATGACAGTAAACATCAAAGATGCATTCACAAGAGAAGATAGGAATGACCTAGTATATGTGAAGTATAACTTTCACACCTACACAACCGCTGGGTGGGGTATTGGTGCTTGATGGTGCAGATGTGGTCAGGCCCCCTTTGGGATCATGTGTATAGTGTGGAGAACAGACACACCATCATGTGTATAGTGTGGAGAACAGATACACCATCATGTGTATAGTGTGGAGAACAGATACACCATCATGTGTATAGTGTGGAGAACAGACATACCATCATGTGTATAGCGTGGAGAACAGACACACCATCATGTGTATAGTGTGGAGAACAGATACACCATCATGTGTATAGCGTGGAGAACAGACACACCATCATGTGTATAGTGTGGAGAACAGACACACCATCATGTGTATAGTGTGGAGAACAGATACACCATCATGTGTATAGTGTGGAGAACAGATACACCATCATGTGTATAGTGTGGAGAACAGATACACCATCATGTGTATAGTGTGGAGAACAGATACACCATCATGTGTATAGTGTGGAGAACAGATACACCATCATGTGTATAGTGTGGAGAACAGACACACCATCATGTGTATAGTGTGGAGAACAGACACACCATCATGTGTATAGTGTGGAGAACAGATACACCATCATGTGTATAGTGTGGAGAACAGACACACCATCATGTGTATAGTGTGGGAGAAACAGACACACCATCATGTGTATAGTGTGGAGAACAGACACACCATCATGTGTATAGTGTGGAGAACAGATACACCATCATGTGTATAGTGTGGAGAACAGACACACCATCATGTGTATAGTGTGGAGAACAGATACACCATCATGTGTATAGTGTGGAGAACAGATACACCATCATGTGTATAGTGTGGAGAACAGATACACCATCACGGCCTGGAGACAATGGTGCTGCAGAGAGTGACCAGAAGATCTAGAGTGCTCCAAGGAAAAGCCACAGACACATCAGATTGCAGCTGGTACCATTAGTACCGGGACCTTTTGCTGGTAGTTGAAGATGAGGACAGAGCATGTATGGGAATGTCATGAGTGCTGGGATGTCAGTTCTTGACCCAACTGAAGTCATGTGAATCCCCATCCAGATGGATGTTAAATAAATTGACCTGGGCTCCCAGGTCGACCCAGTCTAAAGTGGATACCAGGAAATGCCCTAGAGGAGGTCAAGGCGACCAGCATTACCCACTGAGTGCAGACTGGTCAACACACGTAGGGGCTAGCACCATACACCCAGTATACCTCAAGGCATGTCAACGGGTCCTTTACGTTTGTCTAGTTTCATGCTGAACTAGTTTTGTTTGTTTATTTATGGCATGGTTGCTTCAAAGGCTACAAAGGATAATAGCAGATGGTTTGGTGTTGCGGAAGTTTATGGGAGGATGAGGATTTGTATGTTATCTTATGTTATCTTATACTAATCAATTGACACTACATTTGTAAAGCATAGCGCAAGTATAAGTTCTCACAGCGTCGGTAACTTACGGGGTATGTGAGCCGTTCGATCAGAAAGCAATGGCAAACTACTGAGCGTAATCTTGCCTAGTACATCACCAGCAGCTGAAAAATGATGGTGTTGACTGCAACGTCCTGTAAGGGATATGCAACCAAATAAAAAAGTATAATGAGTCATGATAAAACTACCACTGGCATACATATGTCTGATTGTATCAATGGGTATGGTGTGTTATTTGGGTTTTATGAAGAGATTTTAGCATCAGCATCTAGAAGCACAATGATCAAGCAGACGTGCCTTATATCGAACAGGATTATACTTGGCACAACTGACATATGGCTGGGCATGTTAGCCGTAGTTGAGAGGAAGCTAAGCTGATAATGTCAATTACGTGGTCAGGTGAGGGTTCGACACCTGCGTTTGTTGCCCAAGGACAGAGGACAAGACTGGCTTTCTGTTTATTCTGTGTACATTCAGACCTACAACATGTGATGTCCCTGTCAGTCACAGACAGACCTGTAGCAGATTCCTGCGTCAGGGACATGTTTGTTGTAAACCATTGACTTATTGTATTGTATGTTTGAATTATCCACAAGCGAAATGATAAAGCAAACCTGTTTTATCCATAACAAGATAAAGACACTATCCAGAAGCTATATGATAAAGCAGACATGGTTTATACATAACAGGATAAAGACATTTATAGAGAAGCTGAATGATAAAGCAGACAGTATTTATACATAACAGGATAAAGACATTATCAAGAAGCTAAATAATAAAGCAGACATGGTTTATAAATAATAGGATAAAGACATTATCAAGAAGCTACATAATAAAGCAGATGAGTATTATATATAATCAGGGTAAAGACTTGACATATTAATGATTAACATTATCATAATCACCATGATCATCACTATTGTGTTCCTCATTGACAACTTCTGCCTCTGGTATTACGGGTTAAGTACCGCAGCTGTTATTTCCATGTCATGCCAATCTGTGAAATAATTGTATTCAACTATGCCTTCTCTTATATATTCAGTGGGTTGGTTTGCGTGTGTCTGCATGCTTGCTTTTGGGCTGAGTAATGATTCAGTTTTTTCTGTACTATTGTACTCGTTTTATTAAGTCATTTCTTTTTCTTCTTCCTCTTCTCCTCCTCCTCCTCCTCCTCCTCCTCCTCCTCCTCCTCCTCCTCCTCCTCCTCCTTCTTCTTCTTCTTCTTCGTCTCCTGCTGCTGCTGCTTCCTCTTCTTCTTTTCGTTTGTTTTATTCTCCCTTCATTCCTTACCACAGACTTTACAATAGCTCTTTTACCTGGAAGCTAGCATGTCCTTTCACACACATTTGTGTAAGACCTAACTTACTCTAGACGAGACCCATGGTAGCACAGTGGCTAGCACACCTTGCCTGCTGACCCAGGGGTCATATGTTCAAAATTCCGTCTAGGCTGATGTGTTTAAATTGGCCTGGACTTTCAGGCCAACTGAGCCTAAAATGGACACCAGGAAATGTCCTGGGAAGTCAAGATGACCGGCATCACACTGACCGCATCATGCTGACCACATCACATGCTGACCACATCACACTGATCACAGCATGCTGACCACATCACAGATCACATTGACCACATCACAGATCACACTGACCACAGCATGCTGACCACATCATGCTGACCACATCACACTGATCACAGCATGCTGACCACATCACAGATCACACTGACCACATCACAGATCACACTGACCACAGCACGCTGACCACATCATGCATGAAGCGGTCTGTACAAATATGGGGCCAGCACCATATACCTTTAGCCATGCAAAGGGGTGATTTCTTCTTTTTCTGCGTTCATCCGGATTTTTTTTCCGGATGTGACTGCATTGTGCCTGTTTACAGCAGAGCTGCGTTCTTGCGCCGTCAGGCCGACACATCCGACTTCTGTTGGCATTTGTTGACCGGGTTAACCTTCCCGGGGAAAGGGTGATTTACTTACTGGCATCCTCTTGACCAACAGCACACGTCATGATTGTAACAGACTCACAAAGTATAATGAGAAAGGTGTAGACAGACATGCTTCAGGCAGGATGGCAGGCTTCCGTTCAACAATCAAAAATACAGAGCATCTGTTGAATTTTTCCCACAGGACATGCAGGTGTGGTGGGAAATGGCCCGGCGGATAGATTGGCTGGGTCTACACCACTTGGTGGGGTATTGCTGCAGGATAAGGCAGATGTTGTCAGGGTTCTTTGGGATTGTGTGTATAGTATGGGAGAACAGATAGATCTTCATGGCCTGGGGAGAATGGTACAGCAGGGAGTGACCAGAGGATCTGTCCAACACTCGGGTTTCAGAGGAGAGGCCAGACGGACACATAATCAGACTGCTACTGGTACCATTAGTATTGGGACTCTTCACTGGCTGTTGCAGGTGAGGATGGAGCAGCTATAGGAATACCCCGAGTACTGTGATGTCAGTTCTTGACTTAACTCTAGACAGTTTCTACCCAGTGTAACAGGCTGTAACAAGTCATTGTTATTCGTTGATGATTTTAATCATCATCATCATCTCTTACCTGGTTCATTAGGTACCAGTATGTGATATGTGTGGCAGGTTTTCTGTATACTGCCTTATTTTACTGCAGAAAGAGATGAGACATGTGATAGTGCACATCTTTGTTGCACAGTTGAATCTTCTTGTTCCTTCCATTTTATTGTCAATATTGTTTTCTGCACATAATTGGGAGGGGGTTTCTAATCTTCATAAGTAAATCCTGCATTGTAAAAACGCAGCATTGATTCATACTTGAACCAAAGAAAATCTAGCCTTGTGAAATTGAGGCTAGTGATTTCTGTGGGAAATTAAAGATACCTGACTAATGATCACCTCGTTTCTTCTGGATTGCCATTTAGTCATGGAAATTATAGGTGTAAAAGAAATCCCCAACATGTCTGCTTTTTGGTGTTACTAAAACAGAACCGATGCTCTTTTCTCAACTCATGCCATACGTAGTATATTGCCAAACATATAATAGCTTATATGTGTGCTTACAACTCATTAATACACTTCGCATTGTTCTGTTTGAATACAGAATATTGTTTGCAGTATTATGATCCTAGATATTAAAATCACACAGTGTCTTAATAAACACTAAATCATCCAGGTGCAAATTTAAGAAGTCAAAACTAAATTCCACATAGACTCATTGTTAATTAGATAATAAATATGTTTATTATAGTGAGTGTCTCAGTTCCATACGTGTGAGATGCCATTGGCTGTCTTACACATGCACCACTTTATGTTTGACTTGTTTCCTGTTGATAGTTTGTACCTTATTTCATGTCAGTAGTTTTTAAACTAGTTTCATGTCAGTAGTTTTTAACTAGTTTCATGTCGGTAGTTTTTAACTGGTTTTATGTCAGTAGTGTTCAGCTGTTTAAATATAAATGTTATTTGTTGATTGATGAATGCATGTTTGATAGCAGACATGTTCAAGCTGATGGTAAATTGTTGCTATTTAAAATGTACGAATTATCAATAATAATATGTTTGAAGAGATGTTCCTTTTTGTTGAAGAGATCAGAAACATTTATTATGTACTCATGCATTCCTTTGTCCTTTGTCTCCCTGCATTCCTTTGTTCTTTTCCTCCCATGTACATTGCTTATTTGGCAATGTTTTCATGCGTCCATGTGTTATTCTGGTCGTTAAAGGAAGCAAAGAATTGTAACACTGTAACCTAGCTTGTAAGAGGTGACTAAGGAAGGTCGGCATCAGGATGTTCTACCCCATCCGGTAGAACAGTAGTTGAGAAATCCAACATATTTAACCATAATGTCAAATAAGAACAGCTGTATCAATCATAAACATGGAGAATGACTAAAACAATTAGGAATAAACAACAAACTATGCAGACAAGGAGGACTAAAATGGCTTAATGGAATCACAGATGCAGAGATTTGGGAGACAACTAGACAGATTCCAGCTAATAAACTGCCTAAAGGACATATATTGAGAAAAGCTGATAATAGTATAACTAGAAAATATTTAGTTCTGGAACACACAGGGCAAGCAAAATAGAGGAAAATCTAAAAATCATGGAGAAGAGAATTAGAAGGCAGATGAATAATATGGAGATGGCATGGTGGGAACTGTAGGAGATAGCAGGCGATAAGTTGGCTAGGCATGTGTTGGGTAAGGGCCTGTGGTCCAATGGAAGATACAAGGGAAGAAGAAGAAGGTTTTCATGTCCTGAATTTATACATCCAAGATGTACTTGTGTAGGGGGTTCTACAGAAGGGATGCTACTGTTAGAACTTATTAGGGTTGTTGTTGAAGTTTTAATAAGACTGTTTCTTTAAACTTTAGGGCGAGGGGGTTGTTTAGCATTGCAAATGGTGCTAATTCTAGTTGATGCATGTTTCCAGTTGTGTAGAATTGAATAGCATTATATATGATGTGTATTAGCCCACCCCTTTAATTTTATGACTTTATTTAATTGATAACAAAATAGGTCATATGTTTTTGCATGAAATTGTGTGGTTTTGTGTAATATAAAAGCTGTGTTATCAGCATAAGCCATATCAGGGAAGAGTTAACTTTTAAAAGATGGAAATTTAGTACTCTGAGGCCAATGTATTTTAATGCCATATTTGTGTGTGGCAGGTAATTTTCCCCAAACTTTTTGTTTCATGTTGCCCAGGTTCTATTTTTTATGTAACCATACAATAACATTAATCTAGTTTTTAAACAAAAGTGGAAGTCAGATGCGTACACTTGAAGAGAGAAACATCTGGACTCAACATGTCCGTTACGGGATTTTATTTATCATCGTGTCACTTACTACCAGTGGTCAGTGTGGCTGAATGGATATAAGCACTCACTTTTAAACTTCCAGTGTGCTGATGCTGAGGTAGCAGGTGCAACCCCTGCAGTGGTCAGGTGGGCTAAAATGTTGACTTCTCATCCTTGACAAGTACCTCAGAAGTCGGAGTGGGTTCTCCTGATGGCGAGGGACACTGGTAATAGGGAAAGCTAACCCACACACAACAATCTGTCCAGTGTGGACTACACTTGAGTTCAAAGTGAGTGAGTGGGCTGGGGATCTTCTTCTTCTTCTTCTTTCGTTCACTTGAAATATGTCTCTTGTATGAATTGAACTGTCTTTTTCAGTTCGCACAGTGGTCCATAGAGTTCTTCCACTGTCGTCTCTCTAGGCCAGAAGGTTTGCCTAGATATGTTATATTTTGGGCAGTCTTGGAGTATGTGCTCTGCTGTCTGCGACGCCAATCCACATGTGCACATGGCTGTTTCACCAATCTTGAATTTTGTATACATGTGGTTGCGTAATCTATTGTGCCCTGTTCTGAGGCGCAGAATAATGACTTGTTCTGGTCTATCCATAACATGGTAGTCATCTTGAGCAGGTTTTGGTGGCTTTCTGACTGATTTGATCATTCTTTTCTTTTGGTGGTATGTAACGGGCACATCAGGCTGTTCTTCTTTGGCTCCTTCCTTAGCCAATTGATCAGCTCTGTCGTTTCCGGGTACTCCACAGTGGGATGGTATCCACTGTATGGTGACCTTATGCTGACTGCTAAGTTCAGAAAGTAGTGTCCTTAGTACTGGCAATTTCCCAGACAGGAGCGCCTCGAGTACTGATTTTGCATCTGTCAATAGCACCACAGGTTGTGTACCATTGCTGGTATTTAGTAATTTCTCTGTTGCTATCTTGATTGCCTCAATTTCAGCATCGTAGTTATGGCAGTACTTTCCTGTCGGTACTCTAGCTGTGTCCCTAGTACTTATTTGGGTATTCTATGTACACTCCCGCTCCTCCATTTCGAACAGCATTTTGTGCTGACCCATCTGTGTAGACTCGGATCCAGAGGTCCTGTGGGTATTCTTCATCAAGGAAGCTGAGAGTGGCTGTTCTGCGCTGCACACTGTTCTGTTCTTCCTTGTCAAATATTCCTCTCACTTTTGTCTGGATTTGTAATGATAGTCTATGCTCATCTTTCCATGGAGTTCGCTCTGGAATAGTTGTTAGGGGGATACCAACTGTGGGCAGATCGGTGGTTTCTCTGCAGAGTCGTTTGGCCTGGTGGATAAAACTACTTCTTTTCAACCGCCCCATAGCTAGGTTTTCAAATCTGTTCTTCATAGGGTGGCCTGGCAAGCTGAGGAACTTTTCTGCTTGTATTAGCGTTTTCGTATCTCTGCGCTCACTCAGTGCTTGTGTCCTCCCCATCTTCTCCATTTCCACTATAGGGGTTGATCTCATCCCTCCTGTGGTGACTCTAAGTGCTTGATGTCCAGCTCTTGTAGTGTGGTTTTTGATGCCAAACACCACGCAGTTGACCCGTATTACAGGGTGGTCGTATGCTCTGTTGATAAACTTTGCTAAGTATTTTCCCACTGGCTCCCCATGTGGTTCCACTTAGCTTTCTCAGGATGGCTATTTTCCTTCTGGCTTTTGCTACTGCTTTGTTGATGTGCTTTCTCCATGTCAGCCTGCCATCAAATGTTACTCCAAGGTATGTTGGTTCTTTATCTTCTCTTAGGGGTGTTCCATTTATCTGGATGGTCCCTGCCTTTTGTTTTGGAGAGAGGGTAAATAGGGTGGTGCTGCACTTGTCAGTGTTTATGCTGACACACCATCTATTTGCCCATGCAACAAATGTATCTACAGCTCTTTGTAGCAATCTGGTGGCCACTGATGCATGTTCATTTGTGCTCCATAGAACCAGGTCATCGGCGTACATTGCCGCTTTAATTCCATGCGGTAGATTAGCAACGAGATCATTGATGAAGATTAGAAAAAGTGTGGGGGACAAGACTCCGCCCTGGGGAACACCGTGACGCAGTAGTACTTTCTTGCTCTTTAGTCCGTCTATCTGTACTTGGGCTCTTCTGTTGTGCAAGTATGCTTTCACCCATTTGTACATTCTTCCATTGACTTTGCAGTTTTTCAGTTTATTCATCAGACCTTCTTTCCAGACTTTGTCAAAGGCTTTCTTCAAATCTATCCATGCCGCAAGCACCAGCTTCTTCTCTTGGAATGCATCCTCAATTTCTTGAGAGAGGTAAGTTGTCTGATCTTCCGTAGAGTAGCACTGCCTAAAGCCAGCCTGCTGTGGCACAAGGATGTTTTTACTTTCAATGTACCACTGCAGTCTGTGATTGATGATGCGCTCCAGTGTTTTGCAGAGACAGCTGGTGAGGCTAATTGGTCTGTAGCTAGAGGCAATGGAACTATCTTTCCCTGATTTTAGGAGGGGTATCATGATTGCTTCTCTCCAGGCTTGTGGAACACTGCCTAAGGTCCAACTGTTATTGAAGATCTGCAACAGCTTTGCTTTGGCCTCTGTTCCTAGGTTCCTGATCATTTCATTGGAGATACCATCAGCTCCTGGTGACTTTCTCATTTTCAGTTTTGATATGGCTAGCTCCAGTTCGCTGATTGTGATGGGTGCCTCCAGAACCTCATGTACTATTTCCTTCTGTCCTGTATGTTGCCGTTTCTCTCGAATCTCTTGTTGTTTCTCTGGACTAATTTTGATATTGTTATCTTGTGCGAATGAGTCCGCAAAATGGTCAGCTGCTTGCTTTCTTGTTAAGATGTTTCCATCTTTATGTAGTGCAATTTTTGAGTTTCTCCCTGTGCCCTCATCGTTAAGTTGTTTTATTAGCTTCCACAATTTCCTTGTGTCTCTTTCAAAGTTCAGAGACTCTGTTTTTTCCTGCCAGCTTTTCCGTCTAGCCTGCAGCTTGGCCCTTTGAAATTTGGCTTTTGCATGCTGGAATTTATTGTGGTGCTCTTGGCTGGGTGTGGCCTCTGCTTTCTTTCTACATACTTCCACATCATTATGCAACTGTTCCAGTTCACTACTCCAGTAGGGTTTATATTGTTTACGGGCTCCTCTTGGTACTGTTTCTCGCGCTGCCTGTAGTATGCATTTCCCAAACTCTTCAACTACTTTATTTATGTCTTTCTCAGTGTTCAGGTTTCTAACCAGTATGCTGGTGCGATTCTTGTACATTGCCCAGTCTGCTTTCTTGTAGTTCCACCTCGAGAGGGTGCTGCTTTCACTTACAAGCTCATTTTCTACAGTTAGAAAGACTGGCCGATGGTAACTGCCACCAAGTTGTTTCCCAACAATTCGTGTAATGTTCCACTCCAGGTCTGGTGAATGAAAAGCCAGGTCAGGTGTAGTTGTAGAGTGCCATGATCTCGAGTAGAAAGTATGTGGGTCGGACGGCTTGTTAACCAAGATGAATCTATTCTCATCCTGCCAGTCTTCCAGTCTCTCTCCTCTCTGGTCCATGTGATCATAGCCCCAACTCTGCGAGTGGCTGTTGAAATCGCCACACACAATCATTTTTTCTGTTAATGGTAGTGTGTCCAGTGCCTGTGGGCGGTCACTTGGACAGTAGTAATTGATCAGATGTAGGTCTGTATAGCCTGTTTTAAGTTTAAGTGTCTGATACTCAGCCCCTTCCATATAGACTTCGATTTGGGAAGCAGTGATGTTATTTTTTACAAGGGTAAGTATCCCACCTTTTCGCCTGTCCTTTCGGTCAGATCGGTAACACTGGTAGCCTCTGATTTTGAAGGCTATATTTTCGTTGAGGTGAGTTTCTTGCAAGCAACATATGCTTACTTTTTCTTGGTCCAGGATGTTTTCTAATTCTATTTTTTTTTTGCTGACTCCCTCCGCATTCCAGTGCATTATTTTAAGTCTTTGTTTAGTATGGCCAGCCGTTCTATTCTCATGTCCCCTGGCTCCACAGGACATCTGAGAAGGACCTCCAGTAGTTGGGGTTGGACCCTTTCGAGACATAGGGCCCGGCACTGCACCTGCCTGGGGGTCCAAAGCAGGGCGAGCACCATAACTTTTAGCAGTAGTCGACATATTCCATTTTGCGTAATTGCGTGGCATCCTGATTTCTGTGGTGCGCCTCCTGGCTGGTCGCCTCCGTCTTCAGCACCTTTCCTTTGCTAGAGCAGACTGTGGTCTCACTCGAGTTTAGATGTGTACACACGCACACACGTGTCTGCACATGCTTGTATGTGTATACACATCTATAGCACACTGGTTATTTTCCGGCGCCAGATACTCGCCGTCGCCCCTTCTCCTGTTAGTAGAAACAGTTCTGCCACGTGAAGGCCAGGAGTTGGACTTTTGCTGCATAGGTTATGTATTCACGAGCCATTGGGGTATTTAAGCAATGTTGGGCGCTCACCCCAACACTGCGCCCCGGCTACATACAGCAACATTTGGAACCGGGGCTGGGGATCACATACTACCATTGCTAGTGTATACTGGGATAATTTTTTGTTGTTGAAATTATGACCGATTGTCCAAGCAGACGCCACGTCTTCATTAGAATGGATGTCTTATCTACGACTGAATGGCTCAGCTAAATATGACACCTGTTTCTCTTTCTTTGTTCATCTAATTTTGCTGTTATTGACATAATTATGTTGTGTCTGTTAACAGCAGAGCTGTTATATTTGCACCTTCATCTGACACATCCAACTTCTTTCCTGCATGTGTTGACTGGGTTAGCCTGCTGAGTAGTTTTGTACATGTCATGACCTCAGAGTTGTCATTTGTACCTATCATCTAGTAGTAATCACACGGTGGACATTTAAATCCTACTGTCAAATTAGAAGAGCACACCTTCAATGAATACGTTTACCCATGACCTGGGGGTGGGCTGATGAGTGCCAGAATGATCTCCGAACACTGCTTCTCTATAGCCACAAACTCTGAGATCTCCTGCCAGTTTGGTCCAACCTTTGGTGGCCATTTATCTGTGGTGTAAGAACAAGAACAAAAGCAGAAGTTTTACATGGGGTTCCATAAAACCCTGGCAGAGCTCACTGGCACCAAAGGTGTGCTACAGGGTATCTTTTTACACACACCACAATGGCCTTCAGTGTCTTTCTCTTCTCTCTCTCTCTCTCTCTCTCTCTCTCTCTCTCTCTCTCTCTCTCTCTCTCTCTCTCTCTCTCTCTCTCTCTCTTCTCTCTCTCTTTTCTTTTCTCTCTCTTCTCTCTCTCTTTTCCATCTCTCTTTCTCTTCTCTCTCTCTCTTCTCTCTCTTCTCTGTCACTCTTCTCTCTGTGTCTCTCTTTCTCTCTTCTCTATCACTCTTCTCTGTCTGTATCACTCTCTCTTTTCTCTTTCTCACTCTTTTCTCTCTCTCCTCTCTCTTTTCTCTCCTCTCTCACTTCTCTCTCTCTCTCTTCTCTCTCTCTCTCTTATGTCTCTCTCATCTCTCTGTTCTCTCTCGCTTCTCTTTCTTTTCTCTTTCTCTTCTCTCTCTCTCTTCTCTCTCTCTTCTCTCTCATTCTCTCTTCTCTCTTTTCTCTGTCTCTTTTCTCTCTCCTCTGAATCTCTCTTCTCTCTCTCTTTTATCTCTCTTCTCTCTCTCTCTCTCTCTTCTCTCTCTCTCTCTCTCTCTTCTCTCTCTCTCTCTCTCTCTCTCTCTCTCTCTCTCTCTCTCTCTCTCTCTCTCTCTCTCTCTCTCTCTCTCTTTTTCTTCTCTCTCTCTGCACACAATACACAGCTATGAATGGAATGATCAGGAAGTGTTACAATCAGCCCAAATGATGAAATACATAATGAAATACAAATCTGCAAAACAACAAGAAGTGTCATTTGATTAGTCCGTATAATAATGATATTATTGTGAATCATTTTATTAGTCTGTATAACATTGTCATAATTGCAAGTCACTTGACAAGACAAGGATATCATAAGTGTGAGGCCTTTGATTAGTCTGTGTAGCATTGTCATAATTGTGAGTCTAGTGGTCAGTGTTTGTAGAATGATAATGTCATAATAGCAAGACATGTGTCTGGAGTCTTGCAGAAAAACTGTGTCATGATTGTGGGTCTAGTGTTTGTAGAATGATAATGTCATAATAGCAAGACATGTGACTGGAGTCTTGCAGAAAAACTGTGTCATGATTGTGGGTCTAGTGTTTGTAGAATGATAATGTCATAATAGCAAGACATGTGACTGGAGTCTTGCAGAAAAACTGTGTCATGATTGTGGGTCTAGTGTTTGTAGAATGATAATGTCATAATAGCAAGACATGTGACTGGAGTCTTGCAGAAAAACTGTGTCATGATTGTGGGTCTAGTGTTTGTAGAATGATAATGTCATAATAGCAAGACATGTGACTGGAGTCTTGCAGAAAAACTGTGTCATGATTGTGGGTCTAGTGTTTGTAGAATGATAATGTCATAATAGCAAGACATGTGACTGGAGTCTTGCAGAAAAACTGTGTCATGATTGTGGGTCTAGTGTTTGTAGAATGATAATGTCATAATAGCAAGACATGTGACTGGAGTCTTGCAGAAAAACTGTGTCATGATTGTGGGTCTAGTGTTTGTAGAATGATAATGTCATAATAGCAAGACATGTGACTGGAGTCTTGCAGAAAAACTGTGTCATGATTGTGGGTCATGTGATTCGAGCCTGTAGAGTCTGTATCTTATAATTGGATCGTATAACATATCTGACCCGTAGCTCATTTTTGGGGGTAACTGAAATATTGTTTGTAATTAGTAAAACTAATTTATCTTTGATGGAAACGGATTTACATTTCAGTTCTTGTTGTTAGCATAGATAGATTTATCGTAGTGTGTTGTGCAGCTGCGGATATGTTTCATGTATCTGGCACATTAGTTTCATTTCACGTAACATACACATAGAGACCAGTTTCTGTCAGTGTCAAGTACATTATCTGCTGTATATTTAAAAAATGTAGTCTGTCATTCCCAAGATATTGCTTTTTTTTTAAATTTCAGTGAAACAAATAACACAATTTAATTTTGGTCACTGGTATTTTTGGTAAGAAAAAAGGGGTGTCTGCTGTCTAATCTCATTATGGAAACATGGTTATATGTATATGAAAAGTAGATCAGTATTTTGAAAGTGTATAGTTTTGGTTAAGTCAGGCTCCCTAGCCTAGGGGTTAACATCTTTCTCCATAATCCTGTATATCCACGTTAGGAACGTAACATGCGCGAGAATCGGTAGTGGTTCTCGTCGCGTTGGTAACTTATGGGGTATATGAGCCGGTCGCTCAGAAAGCAAAGGCAAACTACTGAGCGTAATCTTGCCAAGAAATCAACAACCAGCTGAAAGATGCTGATGTTGACAGCGATGTCCTGTAAAGGATATGCAAAAAAATATAGTTTTGGTAATTGCAAATTAAACATATTTGCTTTGCACCAAACAATAGGTAAACTGTTTTGATGGCTAACATGTATCTCATTTCAATGACCCACTAGACATCGCAGATAATTTAAATGTGGATGCCATCATTTTGTGTATTGCTGTATCATCACCATTTTTATTCCCTGATCCAATCTAGGGCTGAAATTTAAAAAAAATAAAATATTTTTACATTAAAGTAATTGTTTAAATTTGGATACTTTACCTATTGCTTGGTGCCAACCAAGCTGTTACTAGCTTTTAATTGCTGAAATTATAACCTCTACATTACTGACACTATTTTTGTATAAACATTGTTCTGTTTTTTGGCTAGATTTAATTGTTCGTGAAATGTTGAATCCATCTTCATTATTACATCACATACCTAATATATCAGTATATTTTAATATCATACATAATTGGCATCTATCTTTAACTTTTCCTGTATCTTTGAAGACATTTGTATTCAGTTTTCCCTCATGTATATCTCCTGTGTAGTCTAGCTGTATATTAACATGTATTTAAACAACCCCTTAAGACTGGCCCCTGTTTTAATCTATTTGCAGTTTAACACTTAAAGGTTGGGAGATCTTGGATATTTCCTGTGTGTATGTTTCTTGCTTGTATCTAGATGTATTTTTATTTCTATATGTTCTGTTGCTCATGCTTTTATGTATCTGTTTTTATTATATCTTTATATTAACATATGTTTAACCTCTACTCTGTCTTACTCTGTTGTCTAAAGGAAGGAGAAAAAGACAGTGATTTCACGGAAGAGATTAAAAACAGCCATGCACTCCCAGCTACTGATAAACAACATTCTCATTTGCCAGAAAAGCCAGACAAACCATACCCAATTTCACACCCAAAAGATAGCAAACATGTGAGTATTAGGTTGACTAACAGGTGGATAAATTTGGTAGTCAAGTTTGTGGATATTCCCGACCAAACAGGTCTGTTTAGTTGTTCATGGAGGACTCTGTGAGGTTTAGAAGCAGTTTATAGACTAATCGGGGTCTGAAGTTTAAAATTGAACAATATACGAAAAGATAAAGATGAAAGCAGTTTAAACAATCAACACTTTTCTAGTAATGCAGGGAGAATTGTTTGTAAGTTCAGATACAATCTTCTGACTGGATATTATTTTACACTTCCCTTTTCCAAGCTATGTTTTGAAGTAAAATCTGGCATCAGAGTACTTTTCCCTCTCTTTCCTGTGAGTTTGTGTTTATCTAATCTCATGGGTCTTGTTCTTTGGTGGAATTGAATGAGGAACCCACCGTGAAAAAACTCAGATGCAGCCAGCTATCTCTATTATGAGAAAGTATTAAGCATGGGTAAGGTAACATTCTTGCAAAAGTGCTCACTTAGTACTTAAACTTACTCTTACCACTCTTTGATATCCAGTGTGACGCAAGAATATAACACAGCATACATGATCCAAAGATAATAATATACAATGATAAAAGAGATGTTTGGAGTGATAATAATTACAGAAGCATCTCTAGTCCGTGTAACAGGAGATATTTGGTGACAGTGTCTTCATGGGTCACAGTGCAGTTTTAAGGCTGGACAGGCACTACCTGACATGATTTGTACACTTCCCTTGCTGGATGGGGAGTGCATGCAGCAAGGGAAGCCATTTCTCATTGCCTTTATTGTCCCTTGCATACGTGAACATACCAGGCTTGATTAAAGTACTGGAAACCATTGGGTGCCCATCGACATTGTTAAAGTTAATTATTTCCCTCCAAAAAGACATGAAAGCCAACATGCAGTCTTAACCTGGTTCTTGGTAATAAATTGAATGTAAGTGTTTATTTGTTTGCATAATATTATGTAAACTAACAGGATTACTAATCTACATCCTAATTAGCTACATGCATTCTCTAGTTTATTTCCTTACTAACTCTCTAAGTTATAGTATGTGCATTTGTTAACTCTCTTCTTGACTGCTATGTGATACGGTTGCTAAATTTTCTTGTAAAACAAGAGCTAGATATTTATTGGTGTTACAGATGTGTATTTATTTACAGATATATATTTAACACAGCTGCATAAAATAACAGATGAAGATGTTAACTGTTTCATATTTATATTGCTGCCGCTAACTGCTTTATCACATAATTTATTGAAAACATCAAAATCATTAACAGCAGTTCTCCATACTTTGACACAGTTCAAATAGCAATAATGATTACTTGTAGTAACAGCAGTCGCCCCCGTGTGTTACCAGGACCAGCCAGGGAAGCAAAGAATAGTATCACTGAACCCAATCTGGCATGTCATAAGATGCGGCTGAGGTAGGGTTGTACTTAGGGCTGGCTACCCCATCACGTAGAAAAATTCAGCCACAAAATCCAACACCCCCCCCCCCCCCCCAACAGGTCATATAAAGAAAGAATGACTCAGCCAACCAAGAGGAAAGGAAGCTCTTCTAGAAGATGTATGACATGTTGTGGAGAAAATTACATGGGGTTCAGGCTGCTGGTCACATTTCTCACGGAGGGAGCTGCAGGAAATAAAAAAAGATTTGCGTGGCATGGTTTGGTTGAGGGGCTATACCCCAAAGAGGGATACAGAGCGAACAAAGAAGCACAGCAGTTGTGATCATAGGCAGGGATAATATGCACCATGGGGACAGTCAGTATCCCTACACTCTGACGTCTGCTGAGAGAGACGGAGCACTCATGGCTGCTAGCAAACACACTCATTACTGTGCCATCATGGCTTCATGCAGAATGGATCTGATCAAATAATGACCTACTGTCTGAGAATGAACATGGAGGCTGCCATGATGGTACTGAAACAACTTTCAATACATCACTTGCAATGGCGATTGTCTCCATTCTCATGGACTCTCAGTCCATGCTTTAGAAAGTGGAGAATAAATGGCTACAGTATGTGTGGCTGCTACTTGTTGAGGCTTCAAATCTTTGGAAACTAGTGTGGATCAATTGTCTAAGTCAGTGGTTCTCAACTTTTTTTGGCCCATGCACCCCTTCACCATATGTTCAGAACGCCATTCCCCCCTTTCGTATTTCCTCCCTATAAATTCCCCCCTGCCCCTACACAGTATAAGTAAACTTGGAAGCTAAATTTAATAACACTAGAACAAGTCTAGACGTCTACATAAAACGTGATTTGCAGGTCTACTTACGTTCTAAAATTAATTTCAGAAGGGCGAGAAGTACAGAACTCTAAAGTATGGAGGAAAAACAATATCAAGTAATCGGTTCTTGTATTAACGCGATCTTGAAATAATCTTCTTCTTCTTCTGCGTTCATCCGAAGTTTTTTTCCGGATGTGATTGCGTTGTGCCTGTTTACAGCAGAGCTGCATTCTTGCGCCGTTAGGCCGACACATCCGACTTCTGCGGGCATTTATTGACCGGGTTAACCTTCCCAGGAAATAATCTTAATTCCCCCCTGGAAACCCTAAAATCCCCCCCCCCCTCCCCCCGGGGGGGATTCCCCATCGGTTGAGAACCCCTGATCTAAGTCATGTAGTGATGAATGGAAATAAGAGAGATTCCCCAAGTACTTTCAGACATCAGAATCTGAATAAGAGAGCTGATGTATTTTGTTGCATGAACTCAGCCAAGGGTGAATACAAAACTTGGACTGGCGATATTTTCAAACATTGCAAATACACCCCATATATTATGAACAATATAGAATACTATAGTTCTTTATGACAACATACAGATATAAGTCATGGACCAGTTTGCAATTATTAAAGAAGAAAATGACTGGCTTTCGGTTCCTTAGTATCCTGTGATTCAAGAAGAAGAAAAATACTGCCATTTTACAAGATTATTAAGCATGTGATCAGGCAGAGTTTGATACCAGCTCTCATCGTTTGCTCCATGAGGGAAAGACTGGCCATCCATTCCTCCATGCACTGAGCTCTACAGAATGTGATGGTTCTAACACTTCATATAGCCACCACAGGTTCCTTGCATCGTCTTGTTTTGTTTTGTTTTAAAGATCTGAACATTGAAGAGAACTGGCTTATAGACAGTTCAGTGTCTCAGAAACAGAAATACGTTGGCTATCTTAAACATGACCGGGATTTGGACAGAACAGTCATGGAAGGTGTGGTTACTGGAAGAGAGGGCAGGTGTCCACCAGCCTGAAGCTGGACACAGGACATCGAAGACATCTTGGGCATGAGAGTGCATGAGGCAGGGGAACTGGATTGAGAGTCTTTCATGGCAGACCATGATCAGAGCCTTGTTCTGCAATGCACCTCCTGATTGTATGCGTGAATGAACATGCTGTGAAAATGGCTGGCTATGATTGCTGTCCATATTACCTAGATGTTGGGTTTATATGGATTATAGACCTGACTAAACAGTAAACTCTTGATCCTTCAGCAACAAACTGTCTTTATTTGGGGACATCAGGTTCAGATTATGATGGGCCTTTGACATTCAGCTGCTAAATTGTCAAGTATGTGCTCTGATGTCTACTTCTTCCCTTTACTTCTACGAGTGCCAATCAATACCCATACATTTATTCCTCATTTTATTTCAGTGGCTTCAAGTGCTCCTCAATTATTGCTATTTTTATGGTTTACATATGGGCAAACTCCTAGTTGAATGTTTTTAAAACATCTGCCAAGGCATGTTTTAATTTATTTTAGTCCACTAGGTCATTTCTTTTCTCAAAGTCCTTGGTTTGGGGGCATACATTTGCCATCATGACCCTCTTTTCTTTTCTGTCATATAATATTTACATGAAGTTTATGTTGCTTCTTTTTATTTGTTACCCAGTCGTTTAAGCATGTCTGTCTTCATGCATCGGTGTCTGTCTTCCTTCACTTCTCTTGTGTAGTACTTTCACACAGAAGGCAAATTTCTTTATCCTATCTTTTCAGCTTATTTCATTTGTGATTTCCTTATGGTTTTGATAGGTGATCTTGTAACACTTGTGGTTGTCGACAATGTTAGTATGTTGTTTTCTCCATCCACGGTGTTTTCAACATTTCTCCCACAAATCAGATCCCCACTGCCTCCAGTTTGATCATCATTTCATTTCTCATTGTCCAGCATTAGCACCCACACAAAGGAACAGGCCACACATTAAGTTACATTAATGAGTTGAAGTTACGAGTATTTGTGAGTTACAAAAGGTTACAAATGACAGTGTATCTAGTTGTTATGTGTTTATACAAAGGACAATGTATCTATTTGTCCTGTTGTTATACAAATGACAGTGTATCTATTTGTCCTGTGGTTATACTAATGATGTACAATTGATCTTCCAGCAACCTCAACACTCTACAGAGAAGGAACCCAGTACACAGATTCATCAACACCCTCCCACCCCAGCTTCACTGAGAGACAGAGAGCTACCCTCACAGGCACCTCCTCCACGACCACCAGAGCCAACCACAGGTTCGCTGTCTAAACATATCAGTGTCATGTATTTATATCATTGTTATAATCTACCTAAGCCACCAGAGCCAACCACAGGTTCACTGTCTAGCCATATCAGTATGATGTAATTTTAGCGTTGTTATAATCTACCTACATTAGGTCTTAGTCAGATAGGACTGAGCCACCATATGACAGTAGACAGTACTACCTGCTTTCTGTTAGCGCCAAATGTTGCGTGGGGCTCACCAAACCCAACATCCCACTTTGTGCCAATGGCTTTGGGCAGAGGAGCTTAATTGGGAGGGTACAAGCCTTATCCTAGCGTGAGGAAATGCAACTATAGATGTAATGTCATGGCAGGGCAGACCAGACCTTAAGCCTTGATCTGCAACTGATCTAGGACGGACAGGCGGATAGTTAGAGTATTGCTTTGCTGATCTGACAGCTTGTCTTGTTCCAAATGGGTTGGTGTTACCTTTCCTCTGGAGTAAACTAGGCAGACAGAGAGAGGGATCATGCTGCATGGGCAACACACGATCTCTATATTAGACCCAGGCTTTGTGCTATGGACAGATGTAATTCCATTTTAGAAACTGTCTATCAAGACACTTACCACTTCTGAATTAAGGCTGACCTGACTGACTTTGTGACCTGTCTTGTATGTTTGTGAGCAAGAACACTGGTTGCTTCACCTCTTAAAGCTGAACTAGTGTGCAGTTTCTGAAACCTTTTAGGCAGAAATACTGAACCAGTAATATTCCCCACCTGTCTGTGATTCTCTTCTCCATGTAAGCTTAGGTCTCCCTCAGTTTGAACTCTCGTGTATGATGTCATCAAACAATGTTCAGCGGGACACTGGACATTTCCCAGCAAACCCTGGAAGTTGGCCAGCCATGCGGTTGTGTTGAATTTCTGCAGTAATTTCATCATGTGTGTGTTACACACCATCTGTGTTAGAATGCTGGGTTGTGTGCTGTCTTACCAGCATGGCTGTTTGGGCACAGTTCATTTTTGAGGACAGATTTTGTATGTGTTTCAATCACATGCTACTATGTGGGCCAACTCACCTCTTCATAACATTAGTATTGAAGATTTATCTGGTTGGGATAAATGTTCAGGAAGGGAGCTGGTAACCCCATCTCAAAATGTTGTGACCTAGTATATGTGACAGCACATCACATCACACCCCAGTGGTAGTGGCTGCTGTGGGTGTACTGTTCCCTATTATGTTTCCCATGTGGCATCTGTCCTTCAGTTCTCTCATATTTCTAAAGGACACTTTTGTATGGTCATGTGGGAACAACCTGGGCTCCTAGGTTGACCCAGCCTAAAATGGCTTGGGAAGTAAAGGTGGCCGGCGTGATGTTGACCACAGCACCCTTGAGTGCTGATTGGTCTAGACAAAAATGGGGCTAGCACCTCTTATCCAATAAATACACCTCGAGATGTGAAAGTGTCCTTTACTTTTACTTTACTGTTACACTCATATATCTTTTGGTAATTTCTTTGACAAGTTCTGTGATTCTGTATATTGTCTGCTTTGTATTTTTTATTTAAAGATGGTCCTCAGCCCAGTGAAGTGAATCAATTATATTTGATTATATATTGTTTTAAAATCTCCCAATTTCACATCTGTATGTGAATGTAGTTATCCATTGTTCTACTTCTGTTGTGTGTTGTGCTTACAACAGCTGATTGGATGCAACATTTATTTTGTTTATTGTGACTACGGGAAGCAGTTTGGCTTACAAGCATGACTCCGCCTCTGACTCAAAAAGCCGCCACAATCCAGTTGTGGATAATATTTTACCAAATACAGAAACATGGAAAGTTGAACTCTCCTCTGTTCCTAGGGTAGTGAATTGGATGCTCAGTCTTCTTGGTTAAAGGCAGACAACTGGTTCTGTGTCCATGCTGCACACATCAGTATCCTCTTCATCACACTGTTAATACATAAATCTTGTATAAAGATGTGGAACACCAGGGAAAACCATCAGATTCATTGTCCTAGCAGGGACGCAGAGGTGTTTCCAAGGCACCAGGGCCGGGTTATATACTGGCCAAGACCTATTGACGCGTCCTTGTCGAGCAGTCCTGGGCAACAGGTCCCTTCGGGGTCCTGGCTAAAGTCAGTAGGATCGCCGATTCCACCGAAGTCGAAGAGTATCTGCCTGTACGGCAAGGAACCACCAGTCTGCACACCAATAAGCCAGAAATAGGACAACGGATACTCACGCAAACCTCAGGTCTTGTATGACATCACACTGATGTTGGACAACAGGATGCCTTCATCCGACATGCAGGACTTTGCGTTGGAGCTCAAGCCAACGAACACAAGCAAGCAAGCAAGCATTGTCCTAGCAAAGGTTTATGGGAAGTTGCAAAGCTAGAGCTAAGGTAGAGTGACCTTATTTTTAAAAAAATGAAGACTTCATATCAGTGTTCAAATTGAATAATGTAACTTGACATTGTGACTGGAGTCCAGCAGAAGTGACCACTTCAACTTTGTGGTTTTCTTGATTCATATATTCACCAAACGATGGGCAAACTGATCAAGTTTGGGGAGCTGCCCAATAAATCAAATGTTTTTCTTTCAACGGTTAGATAATGCGAGAGATAAAATTAGTGAAGCATACAGCAGTACATCAGAATAACTTCGCTGTGGCATGACTTTGTTCATTCTTTGCACCATCTAATGGCAGAAATGAAAGATGTTTCTTTTTTTCGGTGAATTCCCAAACTTTGATATTTTTGGAAACATTCTTAAGTTTGCAATTAAAGGTCCTCTTTTTATGCCTGAGATGTATTGTTAGACCTGTATTTTCCAAGACCAAGCAACACTAAGTTAGGTGATGTGGTCGATATTTCTTCTTCTTCTTCTTCTTCTTCTTCTTCTTCTTCTTCTTCTTCTTCTTCTTCTTCTTCTTCTTCTTCTTCTTCTTCTTCTTCTTCTTCTTCTTCTTCTTCTTCTTCTTCTTCTTCTTCTTCTTCTTCTTCTTCTTCTTCTTCTTCTTCTTCTTCTTCTTCTTCTTCTTCTGCGTTTGTCTGGAATGTTGTTTTAGATGTAATTGCCTTGTGCTTGTTTACAGCAGAGTTCCGATATTTGAACCTTTCGGCTGACTTCTTCAGGCATTTGTTGGCCGGGTTACCTTCCCAGGTGGTGGGTATTACCACAGCTGCTTGTAATTTTCCTGGTTCCCATTTTAGGCTGAGTCGGCCCAAGAGTCCAGGTCAATATTTTAAAATTCTAAACTGCCCTGATGCGGTTCAAACCGAGACCACCAGTACGACAGACAAATGTCTAACAGCTATGTTGCTGCTGCTCCAAGTTTGCAGTTACAGATACTGTCCACCTTTAAAACATCTTATAATTGTTTAAACAGTTTGTTGTTAGTTGTTGAAGAGGTAGTTTGCATTGAAACTCACTGATATGTTTCTGTTTGACCAGCACCCCCATCCCACGCCACCTCGGGGCCCAGTATACAGATGAACAAATTGATAGAACAACTACAGCGAGAGATCAATGACCTCAAAGCTAACTGTGTGAGCAAGGCAACATTCAGTGACTTAAGATTAGAACATGAAAAACTCAAGTCTGAATTTGAAAACCTCAAGAATAACCACTCTAGTAAAATCCGTGACCTTATGAATGAAGTGGATGAGGAGAAGAAGCTGCGGCTAACCACACAGGTTGAGATAGAGCGTGTGAAGAAGCTCATGTCTGAGACCCATGTCTGAGAGAGTATATAAATGTATACAAGCTTTTAACTAATTATTTAAAATGAGTATTTGTGTTTCATTTGTGTTGCTATTGCAGTATGTACAAAGAGCCATTATGATAATTCCTTGCTAGTTCCATCATCATCTTTTTATCTTTACAGCTATTCCAGTTAATTGTGATATAGGCGGTGCACAATAAGTGTTTGTGAATGAGTTTGATTGATTCTGAACTGAGATTCTAGAACGATGTTTTAGAAGCCAGGATTGTCATGGGTAGACAGGATACATTATATACACGTGTAACCCATCTGTTCAGAGACTGCAGGCTATCCACCTGGGGTGACATAATTTAATACGAGGGCTATTCCAATATCAACCTATTAAAAATCCACATCCGATCAGCTGGTAACAATTGTAAAAAATTGAGAATAACATCTAAATACCTGCAAAACTTTCATACATCACTGCATTACTTGTCCACATAGTCACCACCTAAATTCAGGCACTTGTACCCTAGCACAAGTTTTTGTAACCCCTCGTCAAGGAACAGTGCTGCCAGGGGATTGAGCCCATTCTTTGAGCTTTGTGATCATTAGTCAGTTGCTTTGGTACCCATGGTGAACAGGATTTGTGGTAACCTAACCTCTCTGTGACATTTCGATACAGACTAGTTCTAGAAAGTTGTGGAAATTCTGTAGAAAGATCTGAAATGTGAAACGGCACTTATCCACTATGACTTGGTCGAATTTTTAAATGAGCTCATCTGTCACACATGAATGTTGTCCTTGTTCACCCTCATCATGCACATATTTACGCCCATCTCTGAATTTCCTGCACCAGTCCTTCAGAACTGTCAACTCGTAATGTTATCACCATACCCATGACACAATTGATGATGAATCTCGGCCGCATTTTGCCCTTCTCATTGAAGAAAATGAATCACACCACAAATTTCACAGCTGGCTGGAAAGACAGTAACAATGTCCAGGTTTATTCGTTAGTGATTCGTGAACCACTGAACAAATGTGACTGTAGGTTGATGTGTAGTGAGCTAAAAGACTACTGAATGATGCAAGCAATGAATGGTCTCGCCATGGGAAAATTTTTTTTTTTTTAAAAACCAGCCAGGTTGATTTTGGAATAGCCCTCGTATTGAGTTACCTTTATTTTTCATGCACTGAAAAAGTTCATAAAAATATCAGCAGCGCTGTTTAATAGTTAGAAAATATGTTTCTAACTCTAAGCCATCGTAGCTTACTGTGGTAGCCTACTAGCTTACTGTGGTAGCCTACTAGCTTACTGTGGTAGCCTAGTGGTCAGTTAACATGGTAGCTTAATCATTGCATATCATTGTAGCCTACTAAGGTAGGCTAGTCATAGCTTACCATGGTAGAAGCTTACTGTGGTAACCTAGTGATAGCTTATTTTCGCATGTTATTTAATACACAAAATATTAGCTTGTTAAAGTTTGCAGAAGTCATAATGATTAATCTACACAGGCCAGTTTTGTGCAAAAGGAAAGACAAGATAGTTTAAAATTACTGTGGTAGACAATTGACATTACTGTGTGAACATGTGTATATTTCAGCTTGATTGATTTACCTAGTTATTTTACTTTATGGTGTGTGAATTCTGCAGTATGTTCCTGACGAGATGCAGTGAAATATGCCAGGCGTTAAATTGTGCAATCTATTGTAAGTGTCTTCGTTATTCAAATTCACTACGGGAAAACAATGTCATTTGGCATGTCCAGTGTGTGCCGCGTGGTTACACACCCGCTTCACACGCATGATCCTGGGCTTGTTTCCGGATCCGGTCAGGGATATGCACTACTGACGAGCTCAAACGAGGGCGAAACTCGAGTATAGTGCTTCCATGACGTGGATAGGCCACGTAGTGGGTTGTGCTCAATATTTAAAATAGAACTTGTCAAGAATGTAGACATTGGAATGTCAGAAAATGACTGAACATGTGGTGAAAGCATGAGAATAGAAACACTTCAGCATGATAGTATACCACCACACCAATGATTGATAAAGGCGGAGGAAGTATTAGCAGTAAAGAGAACAAATAAACAGCTGGATTCAATTTCACAGAGTCAAAACAAATAAATCAAGAACCCAAGATGGACCAGCTGGCAAGTCTCCAAAAGCTAACGAATGTTCGAACCAAACAGCAAATAAATTAACCTTATATACAATGTTGGATACTGAGGACACATCAGTGATATTGGTGGGTGAATGTAGGGAGAGTTGATCTTCACCCCAGGAATGGCAGACTTGCCACACACAAAAACTGGCCAATTTATTTCTTTTCTTTTTTGTTCTCTCGCTTAAACTTAAGCGTAGTTCTTACACACTGTTTAAAGTAGTAAGAATGAAGTACCCAAGAGGAATGATACAAAGAAGGTATTAAAAGTAAATGAAGCTTGTACGTATGAAATCAGACACCTGGGTCATTAACCTGAGATATATAGGCTCACCTGATCGCACAGTTTATACTGATAAGGTCACATTGTAATTTTTCCTCTTTACATTTGCATGTTGTATCTTTAAATTTGAGTACAGTTGCTATTGTCTGTTTGCATGTAAGGTGAACAGAACAATTTAATACTATATTTTACACAGCCTGTCTGCAATAGTGTGGCTTTTATTGCAAGATTGAAAATTTCTGTAACAGGAGGTTTGGAAACATTTATAGAACACCTTGTTACATGTTACGACTTGTTCTCATGTATAATTATATTATTGCATAGAACATGAAGTATACTTTCCTTTCAGAACATTCCCATATATATCTTTATAAGTAGTTTTTCCTTCTCTCTTATAGCCTTATTATGTTTAGTTAAGTCTTTATTTTCGAGTTGGTGAGAAGCGAATAGCGATCATTATGTTGCAATATTTTAGCATTTGTTATTAACTCATGCTGCATCATTTATATTTGCTTGTTACTCTTGAACAATTTTGTCATTAAAACAAGACAAATGAAGGTAATATAAAATGTAAGACACTTTAGTTTGGGAGCCATAATAGAGACCTGTGTAATATATAAGATGTAAGACACTTAAGTTTGGGATCCATAGTAGTGACCTGTGTGATATATAAGATGTAAGACACTTAAGTTTGGGATTCATAGTAGTGACCTGTGAAATATATAACAACACTCGGACTACTCAGTCTTTATGGAGATTTAATTTTTTTTTAATTGCAAAATAGCTCCTGTCCACCATGTTATAAAATTGTCATCTGGCTTTGTTCTGAGCTGAAGGAATTGGTTGGTCACTGCCCTCATGAAGTTGCCACTTAGTATATGTGAAACCCATTTTGCATTTCACAGCCCTGGAGGCTTATTACCTGTAGAAACACACACTTGTACATTGTTTTATGTGTCATAATAAGCCACACATACAGTGGGCAGTCATTTCCAGGGTGTGCCTGTAAGGTTAGCCACTGGCGAGTGGTGACAGTAACTTACACATGTCTGTAACTATTGGTGTTGAGTATCTGCAGTTCTAACATTGACACTGCCTAATGATTCATGGGATTACTTCATTATTATTTGCTTTATTTGATATGCTAACCATTTGGATGTCATTGTTCAGTTGTTGACAGATAATGACATAAGACTATTTTCTTCTTCTTCTTCTTCTTCTTCTTCTTCTTCTTCTTCTTCTTCTTCTTCTTCTTCTTCTTCTTCTTCTTCTTCTTCTTCTTCTTCTTCTTCTTCTTCTTCTTTCACCCTTTAGACTCCTAGAGGAGTATAGGCCAACAACCATGCATGCCAAGCCTTTGTAGGTCAAGTTCAAGGTTGGTTAGATCTGGCTGGTAATTTTTTTTTTTTTTATGGTGTCTCACTCAGACCAACCCTCTTGAGTTGCTTTTTAAGACGACTATTTTACCATAGAACATTAGCTGGAAGACAATTCCTTCATAATGGTTAACAAAGACAATGCACAAATGGAACCGTTGCATGATTGACATTAAGATGGAAGAACCTAAGGCAGTTTATAGATAAGGTGAAGTAGAACAAGAGAAACAATAAGATAGAATATTTAAGCAACAATAGAGAGGATGAGTAAAGTAGCAGTGGCATTAAGATGGAGAATGAAGAAAATCGAGGTTATTATAATGTGAAAGATAGGACAGGTGAAGGGAGGATGCAGTTAAATAAGGAGAATCCATGCAATTAAATACAGGATGAAGTTGAAGAATAAGAGATTTAATGTAAATAGTAAAGTTAATTGTCATTGAGGTTAAGGTAAGATATAAACATTGCAGTGTAGTAGTAGAGTGCACATATATAGTCGATTAAATTTGGCATGAAGTGGTGATAAAAAAGTGTAGGGTGCTGCCCAAAGAAATAGTGCAAGATCCACCATAAAACTACTGATTGACATAATAAGATGAGATGATTTCAGGTTTCATAAAAACAAAAACAGTGTAATGTTTCTTGATTTCCACCATTCCCAATTTTACATTAGATCAGTTTTGTTATAAGTTTGTTATTATTTTCTGCATTACATTCCAGCCACCAATGTCTTCAGTCAGAGGTACATTTGAGAAATGCTCTCACCACCCCCACTTTTTCATATAGATAAACAGTAATAAAGTAGTGACATGTTTATAAACAGCACAATGAAAGATATCATGTGGGTGTTTGCATTGTCGGGCCTGGTGTCCATGTTTCTGGCATGGACTCATGTAGTGATTCTGTCCCTGGTCTAGTGTGTGGATGTTTGCATTGTCGGGTCTGGTGTCCATGTTTCTGGCATGGACTCATGTAGTGATTCTGTCCCTGGTCTAGTGTGTGGATGTTTGCATTGTCGGGCCTGGTGTCCATGTTTCTGGCATGGACTCATGTAGTGATTCTGTCCCTGGTCTAGTGTGTGGACAGATATGTTTATGTAGAATATGTCACGGGCTGATGACATCCCGAGTTCTCGCTTCTTAACATTATTTGTAGGTTGTCACTTAGTCATGATGTCTTTTCAGTAATGCCTTTTCCATCTTTTGTTATTGAATTCATTATAATTGTTTTTGAGTCATATCAGTGAACTTGTTGTAAGCTGAGACTTTGCTGTGCATGTTGTGTATACTTTCACCTATTTTATTTGCTTGAGTGTTGAGAATTGTATTTGCGTATGTGGAAATGTTGCATTCTTTCCCCATACCTATTCATCATCTATGCACAGAATGTAATGAAGCATTTGAAAATGATGAGACTGGTCACAATTTTGATCCAATTATAATTCATGGAGATCCCCCTTCAGAAATCAAGTATGCACATGATGTGGTCCCCCCTCTCAGATAGTGCTAAGGGGTTAGAACAATTAGTGCTGTCTGTCAATGATATGGTCCCCCCTCTCAGACAGTGCTAAGGGGTTAGAACAATTAGTGCTATCTGTCAATGATATGGTTCCCCCTCTCAGACAGTGCTGTCTGTAAATGATATGGTCCCCCTCTCAGACAGTGCTAAGGGATTAGAACAGTTAGTGCTGTCTGTCAGTGGCCATGAAGATTAACATTTTTTCAGAACCACTATGTCCACAGACAAAACTGCATGTCAACCATAAATTACAGTCAACAATGGGAAAATGTAACGCATGACAAACTTTGAATACCTTAGCTCCATAATTAACAAGAATAGAAACTACTCAGAAGAAGTCAGAAGGTGTCTGAATAATGTCCAGGGTAAACAGCATTAAGAAACATTGACACAACACCAGCCAATAAATGAAAGTAAACATTAAATAACAGGAAATTTGGGGTTTTTTAAAACTGAAATGTTACAGAACAGTTCTAAGAGTTCTATGCATTCAGAAGAAGAGAAACGCTAACATTGTACAAGATCTGAACATGGAGGAAGGCTGGCTCGTATACAGCGTCACAGCTTGGTAGTTGAAATATGTTGGCCGTAATAAATGTCACAGTGGATGGGACAGAACAGTGAGGGAGGGTTCCTGGGATAGACCAGCTCAAAGGGGGACACAAGGCATGATAGACACTTTGGGCATGATAATATATAGGACATGGCAATAGATACAGAGCCTTTCTGGTGAGCTGGGATGAGAGCAACATTCTGCACAGGATCTGGTACATGAACATGCGGAAAGGTTGACATATAATCTTATTTTGCTTACAGTTTTATGTGTGTTTGTATGGTCTGTGTGATGATGATGATGCAAAGGCAAGGAAATGATGTTTGTAATACTCTTCATTGTGACGACAGATGTGCTTCAGGTTGATGTGTGATGTCAGAGAGTGAACGGAATTTGTGCTGTTTGTTCATTGTAGAAAATATTAATCACGATTCTTATTTACTGACAGAAAATGCTCATGTTTATAATGAAAGCCGCTAATGATAATTTTGTGCTGTATTTATCTGGCCAGTGTTTATGTGTCAATGTTATTGACAACCGTATGCCTTGAGTTATTACTGATGATATTCACATATTCTGCCGGATACTGTTGGATACTCAAATCCACATTTTGCTGTTCTGTATTGATGTTGTAATTTGTCATAATTTGGTGCGTGTCTTATAAAATAATGTCATATGACTTCTTCATGCAGTATAGAGGTTGTGAGCACTTGTCCCTTGTCCAGCTGCTTGCACTAGAGACTGTCATCTTGTTTTCCCAGTTATTACTTTCACTGTTCAGGTTTCCCCAGCAAAGTTTTCAGAATCCATATTGTTAATGAATAATTAATCCGTGAGTATCTCATAAAAATTTGCAGTGGTGAAGTTAGACATATAGAATACCACAAGACAGGAGAAACCAATGGTGAAGCTAGACATGTAGAGTACCACAAGATGGGAGAAATCATTGGGGAAGTTAGACATGTAGAGTACCACAAGATAGGAGAAATCATTGGGGAAGTTAGACATGTAGAGTACCACAAGATAGGAGAAATCATTGGGGAAGTTAGACATGTAGAGTACCACAAGATAGGAGAAATCATTGGGGAAGTTAGACATGTAGAGTACCACAAGATAGGAGAAATCATTGGGGAAGTTAGACATGTAGAGTACCACAAGATGGGAGAAATCATTGGGGAAGTTAGACATGTAGAGTACCACAAGATAGGAGAAATCATTGGGGAAGTTAGACATGTAGAGTACCACAAGATAGGAGAAATCATTGGGGAAGTTAGACATGTAGAGTACCACAAGATGGGAGAAATCATTGGGGAAGTTAGACATGTAGAGTACCACAAGATGGGAGAAATCATTGGGGAAGTTAGACATGTAGAGTACCACAAGATAGGAGAAATCATTGGGGAAGTTAGACATGTAGAGTACCACAAGATGGGAGAAATCATTGGGGAAGTTAGACATGTAGAGTACCACAAGATAGGAGAAATCATTGGGGAAGTTAGACATGTAGAGTACCACAAGATAGGAGAAATCATTGGGTAAGTTAGACATGTAGAGTACCACAAGATAGGAGAAATCATTGGGTAAGTTAGACATGTAGAGTACCACAAGATAGGAGAAATCATTGGGGAAGTTAGACATGTAGAGTACCACAAGATAGGAGAAATCATTGGGGAAGTTAGACATGTAGAGTACCACAAGATGGGAGAAATCATTGGGGAAGTTAGACATGTAGAGTACCACAAGGCAGGAGAAATCATTGGGGAAGTTAGACATGTAGAGTACCACAAGATGGGAGAAATCATTGGGGAAGTTAGACATGTAGAGTACCACAAGATGGGAGAAATCATTGGGGAAGTTAGACATGTAGAGTACCACAAGATAGGAGAAATCATTGGGGAAGTTAGACATTAGAGTACCACAAGGCAGGAGAAATCATTGGGGAAGTTAGACATGTAGAGTACCACAAGATGGGAGAAATCATTGGGGAAGCTAGACATGTAGAGTACCACAAGATAGGAGAAATCATTGGGGAAGTTAGACATGTAGAATACCACAAGATGGGAGAAATCATTGGGGAAGTTAGACATGTAGAGGACCACAAGATAGGAGAAATCATTGAGGAAGTTAGACATGTAGAGGACCACAAGATAGGAGAAATCATTGGGGAAGTTAGACATGTAGAGTACCACAAGATAGGAGAAATCATTGGGGAAGTTAGACATGTAGAGTACCACAAGACGGGAAATTAGACATGTAGAGTACCACAAGATAGGAGAAATCATTGGGGAAGTTAGACATGTAGAGTACCACAAGATAGGAGAAATCATTGGGGAAGTTAGACATGTAGAGTACCACAAGATGGGAGAAATCATTGGGGAAGTTAGACATATAGAATACCACAAGATAGGAGAAATCATTGGGGAAGTTAGACATGTAGAGTACCACAAGATAGGAGAAATCATTGGGGAAGTTAGACATGTAGAGTACCACAAGATAGGAGAAATCATTGGGGAAGTTAGACATGTAGAGTACCACAAGATAGGAGAAATCATTGGGGAAGTTAGACATGTAGAGTACCACAAGATGGGAGAAATCATTGGGGAAGTTAGACATATAGAATACCACAAGATAGGAGAAATCATTGGGGAAGTTAGACATGTAGAGTACCACAAGATAGGAGAAATCATTGGGGAAGTTAGACATGTAGAGTACCACAAGATAGGAGAAATCATTGGGGAAGTTAGACATGTAGAGTACCACAAGATAGGAGAAATCATTGGGGAAGTTAGACATGTAGAGTACCACAAGATAGGAGAAATCATTGGGGAAGTTAGACATGTAGAGTACCACAAGATAGGAGAAATTATTGGGGAAGTTAGACATGTAGAGTACCACAAGATAGGAGAAATCATTGGGGAAGTTAGACATGTAGAGTACCACAAGATAGGAGAAATCATTGGGGAAGTTAGACATGTAGAGTACCACAAGATAGGAGAAATCATTGGGGAAGTTAGACATATATAATACCACAAGATAGGAGAAATCATTGGGTAAGTTAGACATGTAGAGTACCACAAGATAGGAGAAATCATTGGGGAAGTTAGACATGTAGAGTACCACAAGATAGGAGAAATCATTGGGGAAGTTAGACATGTAGAGTACCACAAGATGGGAGAAATCATTGGGGAAGCTAGACATGTAGAGTACCACAAGACAGAAGAAATCAGTGCTGACTTTGAAAGACTGTAAGTTTAATTAAAATTATGTGAATATGATCTTACTCAGTAGCTGATTTATGAATTATCCCAAACATTTTGAACATGGTTTATAAGGAACCAGCTTAGCTCACTGCATCAAGTAAAATCTAACAAAAGAGTCAGTGAATCTACCATGTCAGTAATGTCAAGTGTGTCCACTGACCATCAAATGGAGTAGATGTATACAGTTGACTGCCTTTTTGGTTCACGAGTGCATTTTTCTCTGAGACTCCTGGGGGTCGTCATCAAAGCTACGGAGTTCATGCTTTGTGCTATGCTTTCAGCGGGCCGTCCTGCCAAAAGGGACTGAGCCATATGGGATAAATCCCGGGGCCATGAAGTTGATCCTCTCGACTTCTAATACAATAATGTGTGGCTGCTGGTTTTCTAGTGACTGCCGCTTCTATCGATGGTGAACTGTGCTTTCCATGGAGGACTATTGTGTTGGCATTCTGACGGCGTCATTATGCACAGTGTACCTGTGCAGGCTGTTGACTTGTTGAGACTTCTGTCTATTCCACTTTTCACATAGGGCAGTGAGGAGCATTTCGTGTGCATAATGGGGACGACACATTGCTGTGAAGTTGGAACCACGACTAACTAATTAACTAACTAACTAGTTGAAGAAGAGTGTCTGGCTGAGTGACTAGAACGTCAGGCTCCACTTTTGGAGACCCAGGTTTGAATCCTCAGTAAAGTGATGAATTGGTTTCTGTTGGGGGAAAAAAGAAAACCCTAACATGCACAGTCCACAGTGGCAGCCCAAGCCAAGCGGCCTTAATTCATCAGACTCAAGACACTCCTGTTCTACATTGCAAGGCACTGTAGGCAGTAATGACAGCATTTTATTATTACAGTGACAGTTGAACAAACCTGACTTATTGAAGTGCTTCTTATGTGAGCCATAAAACAGTCCTTAGTAAACCTGAAAGAACAATTGTATTGTTCTTGTGGCCTTGAAGTGTGGAACCTCCTTTGATGTTCTCAATTGCTTTGAACAAATCACATATTTTCATAATGAATTGATCTGTGCATGCATGACTGCCATATTGTCTGTGAACACTTTTCGTATACATATAAATATGTCGTGTGACATGAAGAATAACCACAGTGACAGCGCACTGATTCATGCGTGCTACAAGAACCTTCTAGAAGTTGTGACAGAGTCATCAGATAAGTGTCAAGGGGAAGTCTTTTACATGCTGGTCATAATGGGAAGTGTGCAAGTGGGAATCTCAAAATCTGGTCATGTTTATAAACTTTTATAGTGAGTAAACTGAGCGTTTGCATTGCTGATTTTAAATATTCTATTATCTATCTATCTATCTAAATGTATTTGAGTTAGTATACTCTATTCAACATTTCGTGTTTCTCTTAAATAAGATTTGCCTTTTGTCCATTAGGGTGTGTTCATATGCAGCTTATTCATTCTTGCCAGTGATTACCAGACTGTTTCATACGGCTGCCTCCTTGTCTCCCAGTCCACTGATACTTTCCACTTCCCACCAGGAGGGGTTGGCAGTCCTGTCCACTTTCCATACAAAGGATGATACTGTCCTTAGGAAGGTAACTGCCCACTGCCCTCAAAGGGGTGGTACTGTCTAGTGTGACCTGGGAGGTGTGTTGTCCAGTCCTGGAGGGGGGGGGGGGTAGTATAAGCCTCTTTGGGAACCACTGTTCTATCCAGAGAATATCTCTTAGATAAGGTACTTCCCTGCACAACCCCTGATCTATCCAGAGAACATCTCTTAGATAAAGTACTCCCTGCACAACCACTGATCTATCCAGAGAACATCTCTTAGATAACGCATTCCCTGCACAACCATTGATCTATCCAGAGAACATCTCTTAGATAAGGCACTCCCTGCACAACCACTGATCTATCCAGAGAACATCTCTTAGATAAGGCACTCCCTGCACAACCACTGATCTATCCAGAGAACATTGGTTAGATAAGGCATTCCCTACACAACCACTGATCTATCCAGAGAACTTCTCTTATATAAGGCACTCCCTGCACAACCACTGATCTATCCAGAGAACATCTCTTAGATAAAGTACTCCCTGCACAACCACTGATCTATCCAGAGAACATCTCTTAGATAAAGTACTCCCTGCACAACCACTGATCTATCCAGAGAACATCTCTTAGATAAGGCACTCCCTGCACAACCACTGATCTATCCAGAGAACATCTCTTAGATAAGGCACTCCCTGCACAACCACTGATCTATCCAGAGAACATTGGTTAGATAAGGCACTCCCTGCACAACCACTGATCTATCCAGAGAACATCTCTTATATAAGGCATTCCCTACACAACCACTGATCTATCCAGAGAACATCTCTTATATAAGGCACTCCCTGCACAACCACTGATCTATCCAGAGAACATCTCTTAGATAAAGTACTCCCTGCACAACCACTGATCTATCCAGAGAACATCTCTTAGATAAAGTACTCCCTGCACAACCACTGATCTATCCAGAGAACATTGGTTAGATAAGGCACTCCCTGCACAACCACTGATCTATCCAGAGAACATCTCTTAGATAAGGTACTCCCTGCACAACCACTGATCTATCCAGAGAACATCTCTTAGATAAAGTACTCCCTGCACAACCACTGATCTATCCAGAGAACATCTCTTAGATAAAGTACTCCCTGCACAACCACTGATCTATCCAGAGAACATCTCTTAGATAAAGTACTCCCTGCACAACCACTGATCTATCCAGAGAACATCTCTTAGATAAAGTACTCCCTGCACAACCACTGATCTATCCAGAGAACTTCTCTTAGAAAAGGCACTCCCTGCACAACCACTGATCTATCCAGAGAACTTCTCTTAGATAAGGCACTCCCTGCACAACCACTGATCTATCCAGAGAACTTCTCTTAGATAAGGCACTCCCTGCACAACCACTGATCTATCCAGAGAACATCTCTTAGATAAAGTACTCCCTGCACAACCACTGATCTATCCAGAGAACATTGGTTAGATAAGACACTCCCTGCACAATCTAAACACTTTGTTTGTTTACAATAGAAAAGTCTGTGATGTATTGACTGATGTTGAGTTCCTGGTGCAGGTACTATAAGTATTTGAGTGCAGTCAGTGTTTCATTGAGTTCATTGTTTTAGACACTACAGGTGTTTGAGTGCAGTCAGCATTCTGTGTATCATTGGGTTGTTTGTCATAGACACTACAAGTGTTTGGGTGCATTCAGTGTATCATTTAAATGATTGACAGAGACACTACAGGTGTTTGGGTGCAGTCAGTGTATTATTGAAATGATTGACAGACACACTACACGTGTTTGGGTGCAGTCAGCGTTCAGTGTATCATTGAGTTGTTGACAGAGACACTAGGGGTATTTCGGTGCAGTCAGCATTCAGTGTATCACTGGGTTGTTGACAGAGGCACTACAGGTATTTGGGTGCTGTAAGTGTATCATTGAGTTGATTGGCATAGACACTATAAGTGTTTGGGTGCAGTCAGTGTATCATTGAGTAGTTGATTGACATAAACACTACAGTGTTTGGGTGCAGTCAGTGTATCATTGAAATGATTGACAGAGACACTACAGGTGTTTGGGTGCAGTCAGCATTCAGTGTATCATTGAGTTGATTGACATAGACACTACAGTGTTTGGTTGCAGTCAGTGTATCATTGAGTAGTTGGTTGACATAAACACTACAGTTGTTTGAGTGCAGTCAGCATTCAGTGTATCATTGAGCTGATTGGCAAAGACACTACAGTTTGGGTGCAGTCAGTGTATCATTGAGTAGTTGGTTGACATTGACACTATAGGTGTTTGGGTGGAGTAAGCATTCAGTGTATCATTGAGTTGATTGTCATAAACACTACAGGTGTTTGGATGCAGTCAGTGTATCATTGAGTTGATTGTCATAAACACTACAGGTGTTTGGATGCAGTCAGTGTATCATTGAGTTGATTGTCATAGGCACTACAGGTGTTTGGGTGCAGTCAGTGTATCATTGAGTTGATTGACATAGACACTACAGGTGTTTGGGTGCAGTCAGTGTATCATTGAGTTGATTGTCATAAACACTACAGGTGTTTGGATGCAGTCAGTGTATCATTGAGTTGATTGACATAGACACTACAGGTGTTTGGGTGCAGTCAGTGTATCATTGAGTTGATTGACATAGACACTACAGGTGTTTGGGTGCAGTCAGTGTATCATTGAGTTAATTGACATAGACACTACAGGTGTTTGGGTGCAGTCAGTGTATCATTGAGTTGATTGTCATAAACACTACAGGTGTTTGGATGCAGTCAGTGTGTCATTGAGTTGACATAGACACTACAGGTGTTTGGGTGCAGTCAGTGTATCATTGAGTTGATTGACATAGACACTACAGGTGTTTGGGTGCAGTCAGTGTATCATTGAGTTGATTGACATAGACACTACAGGTGTTTGGGTGCAGTCAGTGTATCATTGAGTTGATTGACATAGACACTACAGGATTTTGGATGCAGTCAGTGTATCATTGAATTGATTGACATAGACACTACAGGTGTTTGGAGGCAGTCAGTGTATCATTGAGTTGATTGACATAAACACTACAGGTGTTTGGATGCAGTCAGTGTATCATTGAGTTGATTGACATAGACACTACAGGTGTTTGGATGCAGTCAGTGTTTCATTGAGTTGATTGTCATAGACACTACAGGTGTTTGGGTGCAGTCAGTGTCAGTGTATCATTGAGTTGATTGACATAGACACTATAGGTGCTTGGGTGCAGTCAGTGTATCATTGAATTGATTGGCATAGACACTACAGGTGTTTGGATGCAGTCAGTGTTTCATTGAGTTGATTGTCATAGACACTACAGGTGTTTGGGTGCAGTCAGTGTTTCATTGAGTTGATTGTCATAGACACTACAGGTGTTTGGGTGCAGTCAGTGTCAGTGTATCATTGAGTTGATTGACATAGACACTATAGGTGTTTGGGTGCAGTCAGTGTATCATTGAGTTGATTGTCATAGACACTACAGGTGTTTGGGTGCAGTCAGTGTCAGTGTATCATTGAGTTGATTGACATAGACACTATAGGTGCTTGGGTGCAGTCAGTGTATCATTGAATTGATTGGCATAGACACTACAGGTGTTTAGATGTAGTCAGTGTATCATTGAGGTCCTTGGTATAGAGTCACAGACACTACAGGTCTTTCAGTGTAGTCAGTGTATCATTGAGGTCCTTGTTAAGGTCAGTCAGAAGGTGACAGATTAAATGTTCTCCATATTATGCACTTAACTCATTGCGTATGTTGTTATACTTCCAGTGCTTGGCTCCAGGGTGACCAGACTCATGGATACATTTTCTGTTCATCAGTTACATCTTGTATATTTACACTACTGCCATGATGTCTGCTGGAACACTGACAATTTCAAAACCACAATCAAAACACATATAAAATTTATGGAACATATCAACAGAAGAGATGCAATAATTAGAAATTAGCCGTATACGGGAACATACTTGGGAAGAGAGGCAGAGGAGGACAGAGTGATAAGCTGAACTCCTGGGCAAGTAATAATAATGCTAGAGTCATCAGCTTCAGCAATATCAGATGACAGAGAGGATTGAAGAGTCACATCCAGACCTAACACCTGAAGATAAACATTTTTGGAGTGTAGAGTCGGGCACACTGCGACGTTTGACTGTTCGCAGTGATATAACTATCATCATCATCATGAGCTCTGCCAGATGGCATAGGCCTTCATTTATCTTCACAGCTCTCGGTCCTTGGTGATCAGGTTAAATTCTATTGATGATACTCCTCCTGCCACAATCTTAGGCCATTCAGCATCATTTCTCTCTGTTGGCCTCTTCTGCCACTAATCTTGTCAATTGTCACAATGTTTTCCAATGCCTCTCTTCTCACTACATGACAAAAGGACACTGTCTACTTCTTTCTTATAGTTGAGTAGATTGTTCTCCTTTAATTAATCTCTTCCAGGCACCCCAACATCTCAGAAACCACATGTCTGTTGCTTCCTAGCTCTCCCTGATTTGTTCATTCACATTCCAAGATGTCACTGTCATATGGAAAATAGGTTCTGTATAATATGTCAGTACTCTCTTATATACCCGAGTACCAAACAAATGTCTGGGGGAAATACTATGTTACACTTGTCCTACTCATGAGTTGTGGTAGCATAGTGGTTAATGCACTAGTTTGTCCACACAGTGGTCCATGGTTCAATCCCCAGTAGTGATAGAATTTTGTCAAACCAGTACAGTTATGTGGTTGCCCCAGTTTTGTCAAATGGATGCCAGAGATTTATCTGAAAAGCCAGCAGTCTGGTCACTCCACTTGATAATGCATTTACCAATTGTAAATGGAACCTTATGACTTCACTCATCTTTAGTAGTATCTGCCATGACATTGCCTACACATTTCTGATCTCATTCGACAGGCTGTTACTAAATTCAGCAGTTTGTGTTATTGATCACAGGTGTCACTTTATTTGTTATTACTTTCTTCTTTCCTCTCTTTGACGTAATCACACAGTATCTAATTATGTTGTACAGTTCTGTCTTAGAGTATTTATTTATGTTATACAGTTCTGTCTCACAATATCTAGTTATGTTGTACAGTTCTCTGACTCACAGTTCCTAGTTATGTTGTACTCTGACTCACAGTATCTAGACTAGTTATGTTGTACAGTTCTCTGACTCACAGTATCTAGTTATGTTGTACAGTTCTCTGACTCACAGTTCCTAGTTATGTTGTACAGTTCTCTGACTCACAGTTCCTAGTTATGTTGTACAGTTCTCTGACTCACAGTTCCTAGTTATGTTGTACAGTTCTCTGACTCACAGTATCTAGACTAGTTATGTTGTACAGTTCTCTGACTCACAGTATCTAGACTAGTTATGTTGTACAGTTCTCTGACTCACAGTATCTAGTTATGTTGTACAGTTCTCTGACTCACAGTTCCTAGTTATGTTGTACAGTTCTCTGACTCACAGTATCTAGTTATGTTGTACAGTTCTCTGACTCACAGTTCCTAGTTATGTTGTACAGTTCTCTGACTCACAGTTCCTAGTTATGTTGTACAGTTCTCTGACTCACAGTTCCTAGTTATGTTGTACGTTCTCTGACTCACAGTATCTAGACTAGTTATGTTGTTGAAGACACATGAAGGGTGTAGCATAGGTGGGAGCGCAAGCGCAATTCAGTCAGTAGTGGAAGGATGGGAGATTTGCTCGCAACAGACGAGCAATATCTCCGGCGGGCCTATTCCCGGTGGTCGCGGGATCCGCAAAAGTCAGGCGAGGAGTCTGACGATAGTGCACGCTTTACACAGGTCCGGACACTTGTGTTGATAGATATACGCGCCCTACGGTTCAGGCGCGTACGAGGCCCTCACCTGTGGGACTTGGCTGAACGCCTCTAAGTCGGGTCCCTTCGGGTTCCAGGGTCTGGCCACCACTCGCCACCTGCTCGTGGTGTCGAGGTCTCGGAGGTTTGACGCTGAGCCGCCATCGTCTGCAGCCTACCTTGTGCCAGACGTATTGGTTACCCATTCCTCTGGAATACACAAGGCTAGGCCGAGAGAGGGATCATGTCGTTTGGGCACCACATGTTTCTCTGAAGCTCTGCCCAGGCATTGTGATGGAAGTTTGGCCACATTCCAACTCACATACTTTGGTCTGTCAAGACTGCAAGGTGCCACTCACTGTACAGTTCTCTGTCTCACAGTTCCTAGTTATGTTGTACTGTTCTCAGTCTCACAGTTCCTAGTTATGTTATACTGTTCTCAGTCTCACAGTTCCTAGTTATGTTGTACAGTTCTCAGTCTCACAGTTCCTAGTTATGTTGTACAGTTCTCTGTCTCACAGTTCCTAGTTATGTTGTACTGTTCTCTGTCTCACAGTTCCTAGTTATGTTGTACAGTTCTCAGTCTCACAGTTCCTAGTTATGTTGTACAGTTCTCTGACTCACAGTTCCTAGTTATGTTGTACAGTTCTCTGTCTCACAGTTCCTAGTTATGTTGTACAGTTCTCAGTCTCACAGTTCCTAGTTATGTTGTACAGTTCTCTGTCTCACAGTTCCTAGTTATGTTGTACTGTTCTCTGTCTCACAGTTCCTAGTTATGTTGTACAGTTCTCAGTCTCACAGTTCCTAGTTATGTTGTACAGTTCTGTGACTCACAGTTCCTAGTTATGTTGTACAGTTCTCTGTCTCACAGTTCCTAGTTATGTTGTACAGTTCTCAATCTCACAGTTCCTAGTTATGTTGTACAGTTCTCAGTCTCACAGTTCCTAGTTATATTGTACAGTTCTCTGACTCACAGTTCCTAGTTATGTTGTACAGTTCTCAGTCTCACAGTTCCTAGTTATGTTGTACAGTTCTCAGTCTCATAGTTCCTAGTTATGTTGTACAGTTCTCTGTCTCACAGTTCCTAGTTATGTTGTACTGTTCTCTGTCTCACAGTTCCTAGTTATGTTGTACAGTTCTCTGTCTCACAGTTCCTAGTTATGTTGTACTGTTCTCTGTCTCACAGTTCCTAGTTATGTTGTACAGTTCCTAGTTATGTTGTACAGTTCTCTGTCTCACAGTTCCTAGTTATGTTGTACAGTTCTCTGTCTCACAGTTCCTAGTTATGTTGTACTGTTCTCAGTCTCACAGTTCCTAGTTATGTTGTACAGTTCTCTGTCTCACAGTTCCTAGTTATGTTGTACAGTTCTCTGTCTCACAGTTCCTAGTTATGTTGTACAGTTCTCTGTCTCACAGTACCTAGTTATGTTGTACAGTTCTCTGTCTCAGATTCCCTAGTTATGTTGTACAGTTCTCAGTCTCACAGTTCCTAGTTATGTTGTAAAGTTCTCAGTCTCACAGTTCCTAGTTATGTTGTACAGTTCTTAGTCTCACAGTCCCTAGTTATGTTGTAAAGTTCTTAGTCTCACAGTTCCTAGTTATGTTGTATAGTTCTCAGTCTCACAGTTCCTAGTTATGTTGTACAGTTCTTAGTCTCACAGTTCCTAGTTATGTTGTACAGTTCTTAGTCTCACAGTTCCTAGTTATGTTGTACAGTTCTCAGTCTCACAGTTCCTACTTATGTTGTACAGTTCTCAGTCTCACAGTTCCTAGTTATGTTTTACAGTTCTTAGTCTCACAGTTCCTAGTTATGTTGTACAGTTCTTAGTCTCACAGTCCCTAGTTATGTTGTACTGTTCTCAGTCTCACAGTTCCTAGTTATGTTGTACAGTTCTCTGTCTCACAGTTCCTAGTTATGTTTTACAGTTCTCTGACTCACAGTCCCTAGTTATGTTGTACAGTTCTCTGACTCACAGTTCCTAGTTATGTTGTACAGTTCTCAGTCTCACAGTTCCTAGTTATGTTGTACAGTTCTCAGTCTCACAGTTCCTAGTTATGTTGTAAAGTTCTCAGTCTCACAGTTCCTAGTTATGTTGTAAAGTTCTCTGTCTCACAGTTCCTAGTTATGTTGTACAGTTCTCAGTCTCACATTTCCTAGTTATGTTGTAAAGTTCTCAGTCTCACAGTTTCTAGTTATGTTGTAAAGTTCTCAGTCTCACAGTTCCTAGTTATGTTGTACAGTTCTCAGTCTCACAGTTCCTAGTTATGTTGTACAGTTCTAAGTCTCACAGTTCCTAGTTATGTTGTAAAGTTCTCTGTCTCACAGTTCCTAGTTATGTTGTAAAGTTCTCAGTCTCACAGTTCCTAGTTATGTTGTACAGTTCTCAGTCTCACAGTTCCTAGTTATGTTGTACAGTTGTCAGTCTCACAGTTCCTAGTTATGTTGTACAGTTCTCAGTCTCATATTTTCTAGTTATGTTGTACGGTTAACAGATTTCCATTGCACGAGTCAAGTGACAGTGGTAAGTATGCTTACTTATCTAGGAGTGTCCTGGGTTTAATTATCCTATAGTGACATAATTTTTTTCCAAACCGACATGCTTCTAATGTCATTAAATGGATCCCAGATAATTATCAGAATTTTCTGGAAATAATTTTTGAAGAAAACCAATCAGGACAAGGAACTGGAACCTAACCTCATGCAGTGACCTTATTTATATGTGTGTGTCTAACACTTCACACTTCTGTGGCAGGACCTGTCATTATTTTCCCTTCATATTGTAGATTTTGTGTGGTCTGGCAGTCACTGACAGGGAGGAACAAACAGCAGCGGAGAGCTTGACTTGGGTCACGTGATAGATGGTGTGTCTGATACTCTTCTGGCTATGTCTAGTAGAATAATGGTGCTTATTAAATTCCAGTTTATTTTTAGTGTTGATTTGTCAGAGCTCAAGACGTTTTGGCTTTTGAAAATTGACTTTTGACTCTTACTTGGCGTATATGAACATTGGCATAATTTGTGTGAAATCTCATTTTTGACTTACATATATTTTTTTGGTCGTATACAACAGGTAAAACTGAGTTGTGACACCAGGGCACAAAGTTTGTATGCTGTTTATTGAGTTTGTCTGGAATCACCATCGTCATTCATAACATTTTAATAAACTGTATATTTTAAAAAATGAAGCCGTGTTTTCCTTGTGTGGCTATACATTCACACAACAGATCTCATCATCACGTAGCATGTTCTATATACAACATTGCTGTCAACAATGTCCGCTAAAACAGTTTTCTAGCCTGTTGCCAACTCTCCTGTCACCTGCTCAAGGAGTCTGTAAGTCATGAGTTCATCTTCATGCTGGTTGACCAATTTAAAAATTGAATAGTCTTTAACTGGAATCACACAATAAAGACTCTTTCTTCATTAAATTACTCTTTAACCCTATTCTGTCCAATCCATTGTGGTGCTTAATGTGGCCAAAGCAGTTTAGTTTCTGAGGCAAGATACCAAACTCTATGTTTTCTTTAGTTCGATGGTAAACCATTCCACAGTAGTACTGTTAGGTTTATTGCTGTGCTTAGTGCTAAATCTTTCGCATGCACCTCTTAGCCTAGTTCAAATCAACTTTTACTGTTTCGTGCCGACCCAGTAGCCACATCCGACCCAATAGCCACGTCCGACCACATTCGTTAAGTAAGAAAAGTGCACTTAAGCTGTGGACATTGTGGAGTAAACAGACCACAGCGTCATGATCATGAGGATTGAGAAATGTCCGATATCCATCCGCTGTAACCAAGTGGTGACAAGTTGCTTCTGATAGTACTAGAGGTCGAGCGGTGCTCCGGTCTGCAGCAGAGATGGGGAGGGGAGTCTATCCCAGCAACATGAATTAGCCCAGATGTGAGCCGATTTCCTCTGGGGTGTGTGGGAATTCAGCTTCTTTAGCTGTTGATGGAGTGTGAAGAAGGCAGCTTGGCAGCAAGGACATCCACCAGAGTGAATCGAGCCGCTGATGTGGTGATGGCGACAGAGATGAAACGTCCAGGGCAAAGACTTTCTCACAATTAAATTTACTGTGATAATGAGGCTGGTTGTGATGCACTGGGTATATAATGTTTGCCTTCCCAAGTGAGTATTTGTTGCACAAATGTGACTAACCATTAATATGTTTCAAGGCTGGAAATCTAGGTGCAAATGCTCAACAGGAGATAGACACCTAGGAGTCATGAACCGGGTGGCCCGCTAACCACTGAGTGTCAAGAAGTTCAGGAGGACAGAAACAATCATGGGAGGGTTCTTTTTCTGCTGATTGAAGCCTCTTGTGCCTCTATGGGAGTGTTTATACAACTTGGTACCATTGGATTTCATTCTGTCAGCTCTGTCCAGGAGAATGTGTACTTTCTGTGTGAATATTTTTGTGTGTGTATGTGTGAAAAATCAGAGAAATCTCATTACAATAGCTACTATTTTTAAGACACATTTTCCAGAGGACTTGTAATATACTCATCCCCCTTCCCTCTTTTTGATAAGATTGATGCTTGAATGGATAGTTTCCCAGTCTATAGCCCAAAGTCCATGAGCTAAATCAGTGAATCCATCCTTCAAGCTCTGATGCCCTGTTCGGGAGCTTCTGGGGAAAATAGGTGAAATGTTGCAAATTCCTATCTGTAAATTCACCTTCTGAGTATCTGTGATGTTTTCTAGTAAATAACCCTGAGACTGCAAGTCTGCACCATGACTATGCTCTATCACAGTGGTTCTCAACCTTTGACCCGTGCCCCCCTTCACCTTATTTTCAGAACGTCATTCCCCCCCCCCCCCCCCCCCCCCCCCCCGGCCCCCTTCGTATTTCCTCCCTTAAAATTCCTCATTCTCTCTTTCCCCCCCCCCCCACCCTACACAGTATAGGTAATAATGGAAGTTAAATTTAATAGCACATACTAAAACAAGTCTAGACATCTACATATAACGTGATTTGCGGGTCTTCTTGCGTTATAAAATGAATTTCAGAAGGGTGAGACGTACAGAACCGTAAAGTATGAAGGGAAAAACAATATCAAGTAATCGGTTCTTGTATTAACGCAATCTTGAAATTATCTCAATTCCCCCTCCCCCTGGAAATACTAAAATTCCCCCCTGGGGGTGGGGGGGGGGGGGGGGTGGGATTCCCCACCGGTTGAGAACCACTGCTCTATCACATACAACGCTTGTCATACAGTAGACAAATACAGATTCAGTGGCTAGATCATTGTATTGATCTCATCAACTGCAACATTCACAGAGAAAGTCAAGTTCAACATTAGCTGAATGTTCACAGCTCGGTGCAGATCTTATCCAGACAGAAGGAGAAACCAGCCCCCCTCCCCCCTCCCCAATATCAAAGCACGGTGTGAATGAAGATCTGGAACAGCGCAGTTTGTCCCAAAGTATGGATGGGAACAATCGAATCCCTGTCTTTTAAAAAGAAAATAAATTTAAAACTGCACCCAAAACATGATAGCATCCTATTCCATTAGTAAAACATTTCAGTAACTCCTGGTCGCAGTGACCTCGAGAGTAGTGAGAATGCCAGCAGACTTGCTGAAGCAGGAGCTCCAAGTAGCACAGCGAAGGCACGGGTTCGCAGCACGACAACCGCCCAACAGATTCCCAGCTATAACTATAAGTAACACAAGGCTGGTTGTGCGGGTGGACAAAGCGAACAACTGGTCGGACTCTCTCATTAAATGCTCCCACCAAAAATCAATGACATTAGCAGAAAGTCCAGGCTAATGTTATAGTGTTGAACCAGGTAAGTTATAATCAATTGCCTCTAAACCACAATAATCCCCTACACTACATCGTTCTCGCCTTTATGAAATCATCGACCATCTTCACTTTACGTACTCCACACTTCCAAACACTTGGAAAGGCTAGTTCAATTGTCTATGTCTATGGGTAGGTAACAGGAACAAATGCGTGACATCGAGCTGCCAAGAACAGACAACTCAGCCTCATTGGGAGCATCATCAGGAACACTAACACACTACAATGGAAAGGTGGGAAGGTAAACACGCAAGAGAAAGACGGCGGCTGAAATGATAGAATAGCATCAAGAGATAGACTGGGAAGAAGTTGTTAGACATACCTAGGGATAGTGCTGGAGACAGTGGTATATCTAGAGGTATGCAAAGCGAGCGAGCGATGCCTTCATACCCTATTTTTGAAACGCGGCGATTAGTTCACTTTATGTGTTCACTGCGGATGTTCGAACTCACTATATTTGTTTGTTCGCTCCTCCTAATTTTTTAATCTGACTGCGCCCTTGACTCACGACACTCCCTGACGTACAAGAATATCCTAATATAATCGTAAAAACTCAGACGCAGAGCAAACACGGTAGGGGGCTTCTGATCGTCAGAAAACCCCTTCCCCAAGTATATTCGGACCTTTAAGTTTCTTGATACTCTCTGGGGGCCGTCCCGTCCGGGTCATAACTCCGGGCGTCTTACCCCTGCCGTGGAGACGTTCGGTCACAATTGTTCTCCCTGTTGTTACAGCTTGTCCTTTCGCTGTTACCATGTCCACTCTCAAGCCCTCCCTCCCTCGGTGAGGAGAGCCCGTGCAGTCTGTGCTTGCCCCTTAGCACGTGTGGTCGTGGGGAGCCAGCTTCATCCCCCGCCACGGCCTCTGTCGCCTCCATTCGTCTCCGTTGCCGTGTTCCTTCCTCGTGCCCCGTTCACGGCGCCGCACTCTACTAGGAAGCCGGTTCTTCCTTTCCGTTTTGGACCCACCTCTTGGTCTCTGCAGCTGACTGAGTGCGACCTACGGCCGATTATCGCTATGTTATGGAGGTTGGACTTCGGCCGACATTTACATGGTTTGACTGCAATCAGATTCACCACTCACGTTCGGAGGAAAGGCTAAAGAGCTGACACGAGACGTTGTAAGTTCGTGGTCTTGGTTGAGAGATTGTTGGTACTGCAGTTACCGCTTCTAACCATACTAGTTTCGAGACTCATTCCACTCTAGGTTCCGACAATTCCATAGCCAGCACGAGGCCTTTTCGGCTGCCTCAGACAGTTGTTTCTGGGCCCGAGTTCTTGCTTGTCCTTTCATGCCCATTCGCTTCAGCACATCAAACACGGAGTGGGAGACCAGACCCCTGGCGCCTACCTCGACGGCGAACAGCCTGACGGTGTACTCCTCCCGCCTAAGACTTGCGACCATGTCATTGTACTTCTCTAACTTGTACAGATGTTGCTCCTCAACATTTGATTCTTATGGGACAGTCAGCTCAATCAGCGTTAGCTGCTTGGCTGACGAGGAGATAAGTACTATGTCAGGTCACAAGCCAAACCTTCGGATCACTTCAGTGTATTGCCACGGCCCTTTAGGTCTACGGTCAGTTCCCAGTGCCTCGCACTATCGAAAACGGTAGCAAGCGGCAGGTCGTCAGCTTTGCCTTCTTTGCGCCCTTCTCGGACGAAGGAAATGTCCATCGGCCTCGGCCTGTACCCGTCTCTGTTCGCCTTCATTCTAGCTACATCCACTATGGCAGCCAACTCAGTAAGGACTTTGTTATGCCGCCACGTAAATCGGCCTTGGGTCAGGGGGACCTTACATCCGGACAGTAGGTGCTCCGCTGTCTGGACTATTTGGACTTTAGAACAGAGGGGGCAGAACGGGTCGGTGGTTTCCCGCCACTTGACCAAGTTGGCAGCTGATGGCAGGACATCGTAGAGGGATCGGACGACGAAACTTAGGCGCAGTGGTGCCATGCGCCAGATCTCATTCCAGGTACGAGATCTCTGCACTACCGCTTCCCATGACATCCACTGGGCCTGCTGCGCCTGTTGGGCAGCCTTTTGGACTCTTTCGTCATCTTCCCCTTGCGGATCTCCTTAACCACCAGGTCCCTGCGTTCCTTGGTCGTCGCCTGGGACCACATCGGATCATTGCTTTGGAAGCCGAACCCTTTCTTGTCAAATTGGATGTGGCCCATGACCTCCTTCAGCTGGAGTGTTGCCTGGGCTTCTTCGATCGCGCTGACCACTTTCCACTTCCTTCCCGTTTTCAAGGCGGGAACTGAGGCACTAACCGTTATATCTGGAGACTCGCGCAGCATCATCGCGAGTCTGGTTTTTCCGGCTTTGAACTCTTCCACGAGGGACGGGAACGGGAGGACGAGCTTACTCTGCTTGCAATACAATGCGACAGTCGTGAGGCATGTTGGTACTCCAAGTCACTTTCTTATATACCTGCTTATCTTCCCCTCCATGGTGCTCACTGTGTACGTGCCAATATCATATATCAGCAGCGGCTACAGGAGTTTCGGAATAAGCATGAATTGGAGGCACCAAATTTTGAATTTGCCTATCAGTCTGGTTTTGTCGATGGTACCCAGGCCGTTCGTCAGCATTGCTTGTATCTCTACCACCGCGTTCCTGTCCGTCAGGGTTGAGTCGTACACATGACCAAGACTCTTCACGGGATTCCGCTATCACCGTGGGAATCGCTTGTCCAGCCACCACGAACACCCTTTCCACCGCCTTGCCCTTCATGATCGACAGGCTTCTCGATTTCTTGGGCTTGAAGCTCATCCTGCACCAGCGGATCAGATCGTCCAGTCTGAGGAGAATGCTGCGAGCATCACTCTCCTTCGGTGTCAGGATTGTCGTATCGTCCATGAAGGCCTTCAGCGGCGGAGTGTTCGTCCCTTCGCTGAGTTTCGGACCGTGTGCGTAGCCAGATGCCGCATCCAGGATGACCTGCATGGCCATGACAAATAGTATCGGCGAAAATCGTACATCCCATGGCAATACCCATTTGTAGGTCGATCCATCTGGTCGTGAACGTTTTGGTTGAGAATCGAAGAGAGAAGCCCGAGAAGTACTGCACAAGCATTTCCGTGATGTTCTCGGGCATGTGATAAGCCTTGAGTGCATGCCACAACAATTGGTGGGGCACTGACCCTTATGCGTTGGCCAGATCCAACCACATCACGTGGAGTTCCTCCTTTTTCGTCTTCGCTCTCTGGATAGCATTCCATATCATGGTACTGTGTTCGAGACAACCGGGGACCCCAGGTAACCCCCCCCCCCCCCCCCCCCTTTTTTGAACCGCTGTCTCTGTGTATTTGTTCTCCATCAAGTACTTCGTGATTCGACTGGCCATGATCGAGAAGAATATTTTCCCCTCAACGTTCAGAAGAGAGATCGGCCTGAATTGGGCAATGCCGTTTGAGTTTTGTTCTTTTGGAATGTAGATTCCGTTGGCCGTCTTCCACTCTGTGGTGACATTCTTCTGCTCCCACGCGGATCTCAGTATCCGGTGTAGCTTCATAAGAACTTTCAGGGCATCTTTTATAAACCATCTTCCACAAGGAAGAACCGTTATACGCAAGCCTCCAGCAAGCAGATTTTTAATATAGATATTTATGTGTTTCATGACGCCGCACATTCCCGCGAAAGAACGAACCTTTGCAGTTAGCGATTCCCTTTTTCTGACTATGTGTTACAGCATCCGTAAGATGCCATCGTGTCACCGAGATATTGACAACAATTGACTTGTTTTAATTGTATGCCTCCACTGAACATATGGGGCTATATGGGCATACAGTAACAGTATGAACTGTAACCCTTCGAGGTATTGGATATTTGTGAATACTATTGTCTCTTTGTGGCCAAAAAAAGATGGGTGCAGGATGTGGCGGAAATGGACTCGGGACATCTTGCTTATGATCGAGAGGTTTTCCGAAAGGTTGTTATAGGAGCCAGGTTCTGCAAAGGACATGCTACTGAATGAATGAATTGTCTCTTTGTAAATGTAGAAATCCTATCCTGTCGTACACTATTCTCAATTACCCCTACCCCGTTCAATCTCAAAAGAGAAGTTATAATTAGGGTCCATCCCAGCCTCAGATTAATAATCATGTCACAGAGAGAGAGAGAGAGAGAGAGAGAGAGAGAGAGAGAGAGAGAGAGAGAGAGAGAGAGAGAGAGAGAGAGAGAGAGAGAGAGAGAGAATATAGGGATCATGGGCACACTAAATAAATGTTGAAATGATCAGAGGCCATTCATTATGATTATGTGATATTATTATTACACATCTTTGTCTGACTCCTCTTTTAAATATTATGAATTCACTAAGTTCTCCTTTATTGTATTGTATCTATACCAACAAGATTCTTTTCAACATTTGTGAATTATAGTCAGGATATATCTGGTCTATTCCATACAATGGACTATTTCATATAATGGATGTTCAAGTTCTCCTGGCGATTTATCAACGGTTACGTGAGAATGACCTGCCAAACGGCCAGCGTTCTCTCCCTGCACCGTTTCTATGGTCGACCTAAACAACATGGCGCGGTGTGTCTACAAGATTTCTCTGTACGGACTGATTAACGATGTCAACTTTATCAAAGCAAAGTCTTGTGTAGAGGTAAGCCAGCATAATTACAATGTCACTTGTCGAAAATAACGTAACACCTACAGTTGTGATATTATATAGTTTTGTCTCTAAATAAACATTATAAACAAGTTAAGTAAGTTAAAGTTGTTGATTGATTGATTGATTGATTGATCTAGGAATCGACATCACAGCAGTTAAAGGTTTAGGTTGTTATGACATGTAAATTATATTGTAATGTTAAATGACTGGAATCACAGCATTATACCAACGTGTGTGTACTAAGTGATTCAATGAGCATGATTCAGAAGGTCGAAGCTGGATCTGTACGTAGACGGTGGACTGAGTCGCTGTGGAAGTCTGTTGTCCGTAAAGTCACCTTCATCTTCGTCCCGGGACATGCGGGAGTCGAGGGAACTGAACGAGCTGATAAACTGGCTGGTTCTGCACCCCCTGTAGATGGCCAGCCCATGGATCGTGCCGATGTTATTAACGTCCTTAAAGATATGGCGAGAACAGAGGACTGTGACGTCAGTGATTCCACATCGCTGTCCAGGATGAAAGACTTTGGTGGAGTAAGAATCGGCACGGCCAGACGCGAGAGGCACATCGGGAAAACGAGGTGCCTCGTCAACCAACACAGAACTGGCACTATTAGCCACCGGACGCTGATGCATATGCTGGGGGGAGGATCTGAGCACCTATGGACCTGTCCGGAGTGCAATGAAGATACCCCAACTGATAACTGATAAAGAAAGGCTCAAAAATTATTAAAAGGCAAGTTAAAGTTAAAGTTTAAGGTAAACTTTAACTTGTCTCTGGCCTTGACTGTACATTCTGTCAGACTGATGTTCTTCCATCTCTTGATGTTATCTTGACTGTACATTCTGTCAGACTGATGTTCTTCCATCTCTTGATGTTATCTTAATAAACATTACAAACAAGTAACTTTAAATTACTTGTTTGTAATGTTTATTTAGAGACACAAAGGTAGTATAGTCTACTAACTACTATTAAAGTTGCACTAATCCTGTTCATTACTATACTATACCCATACATGATTTTAATACAGACTGCCATTGGCTTGTGAGTCTGTAAAGTCACTGAAGTGAAGTCACTTAAAAAAGTCACTTAAAAGTCAACAGGGTCGACTTCATTGCACCAGGTTTTATCCCATATAGCTCGGTCTCTGTCCGCAGTGCGGAAAGTGTCGCACAAAGCACGAACTCCATAGCTCTAGCGATGACCCACAGGAGTCTCCGAAAAATTTCACTCGTGAACCGAAGGACGCAGCCTGGAATCGAACCCACAACCTTCGGAGCCCAAGTTAAATGCCTTGACCACTTCGCCACGAAGACTCCCATGAAGTGAAGTGTTAGGGACTAGGGTTTGGCCTTCACATATTGTAGAGCATAACATACTAGGAAGGTGGGATGATCAGTTTTCTTGTTTCATCACCTTTCTTTCCCAGCCACTACAAAGAACTTTCTGAAAACTTCCTACTATTCATGTTTATGATTTGAAACACCAGAGTCGTACAGTTACAGGTCTGAATAAAGTCCTGCTTCTGTGGCACTAAACTGTGATTTTTAAAATGTTGGTACACATGCCATGCGAATCAGTAAACTTAAAAAACCTTAAAGACGAGGCAGTAAGGGAAAATTATGAGAAAAAACTAACTGAACTCTTTGAAAAATTACCTACAGAGAGAAAAACAGTCGAAGAAGAATAGGAGATGTTCAAATCAAGCATTTTAAATTCTGCAAAAATAACATGTGGAACCACAAAAAAACGCAAAACACAGATAAAGAAAATAACAAGTTGGTGGAACGCAGAAGTAAAGAAAGCGGTAAAAGACAAAAAGGAAAAATATAAAAAGTGGTTGAAGAGCAAACAGGAATGTGATCTGATAGAATATAGAATAGCGAGAAGACATGTGAATAGAATAGTAAAGAGGGAAAAACAAAAAGACTGGGAAGATTATGGAGAAACCCTAAATAAAAACTACAAGGAGGCAACTAGAAACTTCTACAAAAAGATAGGTGCAATGCGAGCCAGAGGAGAACCCTTTGATCTAACTGAAATAATTAACAGCGAAAATGGAGAACCAATAAGTGAACAAAAACAAATCCTAATAAGATGGAAGCAGTATTTCGAACAACTTCTCAACATCCCATCAGATGTCACAGGAATTCAAGAGACCTATACAGATGTCACCGAAGAACTAGAACCAGACATACTAAAAGAAGAAATTATAGAAGCCATCAGATTAGCCCCATTGAACAAATCACCAGGACAGGATGAAATACCAAATGAACTAATTAAAGCAGCAAGAGAAGTAGGAACAGCTTGGCTACATAGACTATTCAATCATGTTTGGGTAGAACAACAGACACCACGAGATTGGGGAAATGCCATAATTATCCCAATTTGGAAAAACAAAGGCAGCAAAAGAGACTGCACACAATACAGAGGCATTTCACTGTTGAGTCATACTGGGAAAATATTTTGCAAAATTCTTGAAAAAAGATTACGAACTACTTTAGAACCCCAGCTAAGCGAAACACAACTTGGATTTAGGAAAAACAAAGGATGCACAGATGCAATTTTTGCTCTTAGACAACTTATAGAAAAATCAATCGAATTCAATGAAACACTCTACTTAGCCTTTGTCGACCAAGAAAAGGCATTCGATAGAGTAGATAGAAACAAGTTGTGGCAAATCCTTAAACAATATGGAGTGAGTACACATCTAACAAACCTATGTAGAAGTTTATACAACAACAGTGAATGCATAGTGAGAGCAACTGGAGGACACTCAGAACCCTTCACCATAAGATCTGGAGTACGACAAGGTTGTGTCCTGTCCCCTCTCTTGTTCATAACATATATAGACAACATATGTAAAGAAACCAGCCAAGCAGAGATAGCAAGAATACCACATGACGAGAACACAGAAGAAGAACCATCTGCAAATCTAACCATTAGAGAACTCCTGTTTGCGGACGACCAAGCACTAATAGCAAAATCAGAAGCTGAATTACAAGACCACATGAATAGTCTAAACGAAATGTGTAGGGAACATAACATGAAAATTAGCACAAGCAAAACAGAGGTAATGACTATAACTAAAGAAGAACAAAAAACAACAATTCACCTAAACGAACATCCCTTGAAACAAGTGAAGAGTTTCAAGTACCTAGGGAAGTATAATATCATCAAATGGCAGATCAGAAGACGAGATCGAAAATAGGTGCAATAAGGCAAATCAACTCATTGGACAAATGGCACCAATACTAAAGAACAAACATGTATCAGTAACTACTAAGAAAGCACTTTACAACACAATCTTCCTACCAACTCTATGCTACCAATGCCAAACCTGGACAATGACAGAAAAAGAGAAAAGAAAAATCACAACAACAGAAATGAGGTTCCTGAGAAGAATACTCAACGTATCAAGAAAAGATAAGATCAGAAATGAAGAAATCAGGACTAAAGTGGAGGTTAAAGCAGCACTAGATTTTATTAGAAAGCAGCAAGTCAAATGGTTTGGCCATGCAAGTAGGTTACCAGTCAACAGCAGACCACAACAAGCAATGATGTACAGACCAGATGGAAACAGAGGAAGAGGCCGACCACGTAAACGTTGGATGGAGGGAATAGCAGAGTCCATGGGAATATCGATATATGAAGCCCATAATCGGGCACTCTCACGAAGTTTATACTTCACCTCGACACCGCAAGGTACAAGAGGAACATGATGAGATGAGATGATAGGTACACATTTTAAATTCATAAAAAAATAGTAAGTTAATAACTTTAGATTCTGGGGAGAAATAACACAGAGACATATATTTTACTTCAGAAAGACATATGTGGGAGGTATAGTATATGTCTGTGATGTTATTTCTTCCAAGGATCACAACATACCATTTTTGTCTGCATTTTGTCTGGAACTGACAGGGGAAACAAAATAGTGGAAGACTTTAAAATCCTCTGAGAAGAGAAGTAAAGCTAGAGATTGATAACATTGGGAGGACATGGAGGGAGTTACAAGAGACTTGGCGTGGGTTGTCTGAGAGACTACGCTCCAGTTTAGGGATAAATGGTAAACGAAGAAGATATCCTGCTATGGTTAGCACCATTCTTAAAAAAAAAAAAACTGTGAAACTTGGCAAGCAATACGTTGAAACTGCAGCAGACTTTGTATCTCCTAGCCTGATCATATGTTCACTGCACACAACGCTCATTAACTAAAACTGATATTTCCTGTTAGAGCTTAGGCAGAGGCTTAAAATAGGTACTGTTGTATTACATTTTTAAAAGCACTACCAATCGACAGTTTATATCTCTAATATGCAAATGATCATCAACTCTGCCATTACAACTAACTACTATTCTGAATCCGATATAAGCACAGTCTGGTTTGTTATTATTTATTGTCAATCAAAGTTATCTCCTCCACTTCCTTCCAGCTCCCAATGGGATACAGGGACTCAGTTAACTCATGTCTCGCCTATTGTAGATTTGTTCATGATTGGCTGGATTTTGCAGTGAAGTTTTCTACTGGTTGAGGTATCCAGTCCCAGGCTAACCCTCCTTGCTCACCTCTTACAACATGCATGTTAGGTTACAGATTTACTTTTCTTTGCTTCCCTTGTGGGCCTGCTAGCACATGAGCAAGTCATGGCTATAATTCACATATTGACTTCAACACTTCAAGATGTGTTTTGTGTGGACAGCAGTAATGACCCAACATTTGCAGAACAGTCTTGTCAGCAATGAACTACCATCAACAGGATTATCAATTTACTTTAGGTTTGGAAATGAACTGATCAGTGCCAGAACTTTCACCACCCAGTTATTGCTTCCACTTTTCAATGTTGCCACTGCTAGGGTGACCACTCACTCTGAGATCCTCTGGTAGTTTGCTTCTTGCCACTCAGTGGCCATATATAAATGGTGTATTATATAAATGTACAGCAGAAGTCTTGCATGAGGTTCAATAAAACTAGCAAAGAACATTACAGTACGTCTCCTTTTCCCCCCGGGAAGGTTAACCCGGTCATCAAATGCCCGCAGAAGTCAGATGTGTCGGCCTAACGGCGCAAGAATGCAGCTCTGCTGTAAACAGGCACAACGCAATCGCATCCGGAAAAAAAACTCCAGATGAACGCAGAAGAAGAAGAAGTCTCCTTTTTCCACATTGTCATGAGCTGGTGTCCATGATGAGGGTACAGGCCAGTATAGCACAATTTTTGTATTCAACACTGACTGTTTACTTTCTGTCATGCTTGGGATGTAAATCACCACTCTTCATTCCTCTGAGTTAAAAATTCCAGACTTGGTAGAAAACAAAGTAATAATATATATATATAATTATTGGTCCTCAATGGACTTGTGTAAAAATAGCACATTATCATCACGGTAATATTTGCATATGCATTATAATAAACACCTTATTAAAAATTTGCATTGATTATTTTGTCTTTAACGTGTTTACTTTTGATCTAGTTTGTTGTTTTGCCTCTTATACATATATTTGTAAAGAAATCTAATCTTAACTTTAACCTGTTATTTTTTTAATTTTCATCTATAGTGTAATTAAAAACAGGCCTTCTGTACCTTCTCTGAATTGTTTGAAAGTCATGAACTAGCTAATTTTTACCAATTTTAGGACTTGCAAAGAAAGAACCCAAAACTGTTTCCAGACCCAGTGATCCTGGGTATGCTCCAGTTTGACTGGGACATTTTCATAGATCAAAAACGCAAGGTAATTTAAGCTTTGTTTGCATCATTAACTTAGTTTTATTCTTCCTCAAACACTTGAGATATGCATTATTTTGTGTCATCCTTATATTGATGTGATTCCTGGTGAAATCCTTTCAGTGAAAATGTGTAGTGTGTTTTTTTCAGTGTTTTTGTTATGTTGTCCTACAAACTCCATTCAGTATAAAGATTGTATATTTTGTTGTTGACTAGTGAAGATTGTTATTGGGGGTCTTCGTGCCGAAATGGTCAATCCATCTGCCTCTTGATCAGAAGGCTGTAGATTCATTATCAGACTTCGTCATTTGGTTTCTCGAGAGAAATTTTTTCTGGAGACCCAGGTCATTACTATGGAGTTTGTGTCCTGTGTGACACATTCAGTGGGCAATAGCTGCTCTGTGGAGAGAGATTATGCAATATGGGATAGAAACCAGTGCATTGAAGTTGATCCCCAAGCCTCTAACCCCTTTAGATTGTTGTTGTATGAACCCTGGTGTTGAAGTCATGTGACTTGAAGAATCTGGGGAGTGATCATGACTTTGTTTCCATCCATGTAGGCAACACACTCATTTCAATCACGCATGAGGTCTCCATGCAGGAGAGTAAGACTTGAGTGCTAAATGTCTACCATCATTGTGGGGATTGTTAAGTCTCTCCCTCAGGGATATGTGTGGGTGTGGTGTTGTGTGGGAGGGGAGCTGGGTGTGGATAAATGATGTGTGTGTGGGTGGGTGAAGGTGTGGTTGGGTTTGCGGGTGGGTGAAGGATGTGTGTGAGGGTGGGGATGTGTGCTTAGATGGGTGGTTGGGGTGTGAGTGTGGGTGGGTAGATAGGAGATGTATGTGTTGATGAGTGGGTAAGGGATGTGTGGGTGTTAGTGGTTGAGGGATAAGTATGTGTGTCTAGGGCTGTGTGAGGGGATGAGTGTATGAGTTGGGGATGTGTGTGTGTGGGTTGTGTGTGTGCGTGGATGGGAGGTGTGTGTTTGTGAATGGGGGATGTGTTGGTGGGTGGGGATGTGTGTTAGGGATGTGTGTATGGGTGGGGAGATTGTGCGTGGGTGTGGATGTGTATGTGTATATGGGTAGGGGTGTGTGGTTAAGGGATGTGTGACTGGGGGATGGGTGGATGGAGGATGTGTGGTTGGGTAGAGGATGTGTGGGTGGGTGATTGTATATGAGTAAGGGTGTGTGGTTGGGGGATGGGTGGGTGGGTAGAGGATCTGTGGGTAGGTGAGTGTGTGCAGGTTAGGAGATGGTGGGGGATGTTTATAGGTGTGGGCTCGGGATCTGTGAGTGGGTTGGGGGAGATTGGAGATTATGTGGGTGGGTGCTGAATTTGTGTGTGGGTAGGTGCGGAATATGTGAGTTGACGGGGAGATGTGTGTGTGGCTGAGGAATGTGTGCTTGGCTGGGTGGGTGGAGGTGTGTGGGTGGAGGAGCATATGTGGGTGAGTGATTGTTGGTGGGTAATGGGACGGGTAGAGGATATGTGAGTGGGTGGGGAGATGTGTGTAGGTGGGGGATGTGTGGGTTATTGAATGCATGTGTGCTTGGGGTGTGGGTGGATGGGATGTGTGGTGGGTGAGAGGTGTGTGTGGCTGGGGAGATGTGTAGGTGTAGGGATGTGGCGGATGGGTGGGGGAATGTATGTGTGTGGTTGGGTGGGGGAGTTGGAGTGAATGGGGGATGTGTGGGTGGGTGGTGGATGTGTCTCATAACATAGTAATATGCATTGTTTATGTTTACAAAATTCATGTGACAATGTTTTTTCCTATGCACTGTTGATGAAAGAAAGATGAGTGAATGGAAGGACCGAATGTAAGACGGGCCTGCGTGCCCAATTTGTTACCCTTTGAAAATAAAGTCTGTTCGTTCGTTTCGTTCGTTTGTTCAAAGCATGTAAGGTGTATAGGCCTCAGCAGGCTCTATCATAATGAAGACCGTGAGTCTTAAAAAGTGAGGAGAAGCCTTGTTTTCTGGTACATGTGGCTTTAGATTGTATTCTCAACCTTCAGCAACCTGTTGTGTTACTAGGGTAAGTAAGTACCCTTCTCTATGGTTTAAAGTAAGTAACCTACTCTGTTTAAAATGTTTTCTTTTTTAACTACTGCATGTCCTTTGCAGAACCTTGCAATCAACCCCAACCCCAAGTTGATTTACTTGGCTATTTTTACATTGAGTAGTTTACCATTGCTTTCTGAATGAGACATCAATGTTGAAGTGCAACTGACCAGTGTAGGGATTGAATCCACTATTCTGCCGCCAGTGTAGGGATTGAATCCACTATCCTGCCGCCAGTGTAGGGATCAAATCCACTATTCTGCCACCAGTGTAGGGATCGAATCCACTATCCTGCTGCCAGCGCACCAAAACTTTACGTTCAAGCACATTAAATCCAACAGCTATGCTGACTTGTAGGCTGGGTCAACATGGAGGACCAGGTCAATTTTTACAAATTGATAATCATTATAAACAAAAAAAAAGAGGTTTTTGTGGAGGTTTCTGAACACAAATATTGGTCTGCTGTTATGAATGCTGAGACATATTGGACTGCTGTTATGAATGCTGAGATGGATTGGTCTGCTGTTATGAATGCTAAGAAATATTGGACTGCTGTTATGAATGCTGAGAAATATTGGACTGCTGTTATGAATGCTGAGACATATCAGACTACTGTTTTGAATGTGAGAAATGATGGCCTACTGTCATGAATGCTGAGAAATATTGGCCTGCTGTCATGAATGCTGATAAATATTGGCCTACTGTCATGAATGCTGAGAAATATTGGACTGCTGTTATGAATGCTGAGACATATCAGACTGCTGTTTTGAATGTGAGAAATATTGGCCTACTGTCATGAATGCTGAGAAATACTAACCTACTGTCATGAATGCTGAGAAATATTGGCCTACTGTCATGAATGCTGAGAAATACTAGCCTACTGTCATGAATGCTGAGAAATATTGGCCTACTGTCATGAATGCTGAGAAATATTGGCCTACTGTCATGAATGCTGAGAAATACTAGCCTACTGTCATGAATGCTGAGAAATATTGGCCTACTGTCATGAATGCTGAGAAATACTAGCCTACTGTCATGAATGCTGAGAAATACTAGCCTACTGTCATGAATGCTGAGAAATACTAGCCTACTGTCATGAATGCTGAGAAATATTGGCGTACTGTCATGAATGCTGAGAAATACTAGCCTACTGTCATGAATGCTGAGAAATACTAGCCTACTGTCATGAATACTGAGAAATATTGGCCTACTGTCATGAATGCTGAGAAATACTAGCCTACTGTCATGAATGCTGAGAAATACTAGCCTACTGTCATGAATGCTGAGAAATATTGGCCTACTGTCATGAATGCTGAGAAATATTGGCCTACTGTCATGAATGCTGAGAAATATTGGCCTACTGTCATGAATGCTGAGAAATATTGGCCTACTGTCATGAATGCTGAGAAATACTAGCCTACTGTCATGAATGCTGAGAAATATTGGCCTACTGTCATGAATGCTGAGAAATATTGGCCTACTGTCATGAATGCTGAGACATACTAGCCTACTGTCATGAATGCTGAGAAATATTGGCCTACTGTCATGAATGCTGAGAAATATTGGCCTACTGTCATGAATGCTGAGAAATACTAGCCTACTGTCATGAATGCTGAGAAATATTGGCCTACTGTCATGAATGCTGAGAAATACTAGCCTACTGTCATGAATGCTGAGAAATACTAGCCTACTGTCACGAATGCTGAGAAATATTGGCTACTGTCATGAATGCTGAAAACTAGCCTATGTCATGAATGCTGAGAAATACTAACCTATGTCAGAATGCTGAGAAAAATTACCTACTGTCAGAATGCTGAGAAATATTGGCCTAGTCATGAATGCTGAGAAATATTCTACTGCTCAGAATGCTAGAAATACTCCTACTGTCAGAATGCTGAGAAATTGCCTTGTCATGAATCTGAAATATGCCTCTGAGAAATATGGCCTACTGTCATGAATGCTGAGAAATATTGTACTGTCATGAATGCTGAGAAAACTGCCTACTGTCATGAATGCTGAGAAATACTAGCCTACTGTCATGAATGCTGAGAAATACTAGTGCCTACTGTCATGAATGCTGAGAAATATTGGCCTACTGTCATGAATACTGAGAAATACTAGCCTACTGTCATGAATGCTGAGAAATACTTAGCCTCTACTGTCATGACATGCTGAGAAATATTGGCCCTACTGTCATGAATGCTGAGAAATATTGGCCTACTGTCATGAATGCTGAGAAATACTAGCCTACTGTCATGAATGCTGAGAAATATTAGGCCTACTGTTCATGAATGCTGAGAAATACTAGCCTACTGTCATGAATGCTGAGAAATACTAGCCTACTGTCATGAATGCTGAGAAATATTGGCCTACTGTCATGAATGCTGAGAAATACTAGCCTACTGTCATGAATGCTGAGAAATACTAGCCTACTGCTCATGAATGCTGAGAAATATTGGCCTACTGTCATGAATGCTGTGAGAAAATATTGCCTACTGTCATGAATGCTGAGAAATATCTAGCTACTACTGTCACGAATACTGAGAAATATTGGCCTACTGTCATGAATGCTGAGAAATACTAGCCTACTGTCATGAATGCTGAGAAATACTAGCCTACTGTCATGAATGCTGAGAAATATTGGCCTACTGTCATGAATGCTGAGAGATACTAGCCTACTGTCATGAATGCTGAGAAATACTAACCTACTGTCAGAATGCTGAGAAATATTTTACCTACTGTCAGAATGCTGAGAAATACTAGGGCCCACTGTCATGAATGCTGAGAAATACTAGCCTACTGTCATGAATGCTGAGAAATACTAGCCTACTGTCATGAATGCTGAGAAATACTAGCCTACTGTCATGAATGCTGAGAAATACTAGCCTACTGTCATGAATGCTGAGAAATACTAGCCTACTGTCATGAATGCTGAGAAATACTAGCCTACTGTCATGAATGCTGAGAAATATTGGCCTACTGTCATGATGCTGAGAGATACTAGCCTACTGTCATGAATGCTGAGAATACTAACCTACTGTCAGAATGCTGAGAAATATTGGCCTACTGTCATGAATGCTGAGAAATATTGGCCTACTGTCATGAATGCTGAGAAATACTAGCCTACTGTCATGAATGCTGAGAAATACTAGCCTACTGTCATGAATGCTGAGAAATATTGGCCTACTGTCATGAATGCTGAGAAATATTGGCCTACTGTCATGAATGCTGAGAGATACTAGCCTACTGTCATGAATGCTGAGAAATACTAACCTACTGTCAGAATGCTGAGAAATATTTAACCTACTGTCAGAATGCTGAGAAATATTGGCCTACTGTCATGAATGCTGAGAAATATTGGCCTACTGTCATGAATGCTGAGAAATACTAGCCTACTGTCATGAATGCTGAGAAATATTGGCCTACTGTCATGAATGCTGAGAAATATTGGCCTACTGTCATGAATGCTGAGAAATATTGGCCTACTGTCATGAATGCTGAGAAATACTAGCCTACTGTCATGAATGCTGAGAAATACTAGCCTACTGTCATGAATGCTGAGAAATATTGGCCTACTGTCATGAATGCTGAGAAATATTGGCCTACTGTCATGAATGCTGAGAGATACTAGCCTACTGTCATGAATGCTGAGAAATACTAACCTACTGTCAGAATGCTGAGAAATATTGGCCTACTGTCATGAATGCTGAGAAATATTGGCCTACTGTCATGAATGCTGAGAAATACTAGCCTACTGTCATGAATGCTGAGAAATACTAACCTACTGTCAGAATGCTGAGAAATATTGGCCTACTGTCATGAATGCTGAGAAATATTGGCCTACTGTCATGAATGCTGAGAAATTCTAGCCTACTGTCATGAATGCTGAGAAATACTAGCCTACTGTCATGAATGCTGAGAAATACTAGCCTACTGTCATGAATGCTGAGAAATACTAGCCTACTGTCATGAATGCTGAGAAATACTAGCCTACTGTCAGAATGCTGAGAAATACTAGTCTCTGTCAGAATGCTGAGAAATATTGGCCTACTGTCATGAATGCTGAGAAATACTAGCCTACTTTCAGAATGCTGAGAAATATTGGCCTACTGTCATGAATGCTGAGGCATATTGGCCTACTGTCATGCACACTTGGGGAATTGTGCTAGCACACTGGCCTGCAGACCCATTGATAGTGTGTTTGAATCCCCAGTAAGGTAAATATAAAATATAAATGTTTAATTGGTCTGGGCTTCCAGGTGGAGCCAGCCTATAATGGATGCCAAGCAATGTTCTGGGAAGTCAAGGCGGCTGACATGACTTTGACCACATCACCCATCGGTGTATACAAATATGGGGCCAGCACCATATACCCAGTAAGACTCAAGACTCTTTAATTAAAGAGTCTATCATGTCATCATGAATGCTGGGAAATAATGACCCCAAATACTGGCCTCGAACCCTTTAAGAGTTCAAAGACATCTGTCACTTCCTGTTTTATTTTCTTAGGAACTGAGAGGAGAGGTTTGGGCATTTAATGAAAAAGCCATAGCTTTTGTGAATGGAGAGCTTATTGGAGGACCTGATGATCTTATCGGGTGGGCAGAAAATGAGCACAGTTTTGAAGAATACAGGCCGGAAGCCTTGTATTATACCCTAACAGAGGAGGCGTACACCAGCAAGCTCAACTCTCAGAAGCATGATCATGTCTTCCTGGATATCGCAATCAGCGGGGAATTTATTGGAGGGCTGGTGATTGAGGTAAGTACTGTCACATCATTTCAGTCAGAGAGAATGGGAAGAGAAGGAAAGAATGAATGAATAAACAAACTTTATTTTCAAAATGTCAAGAATTGGGCACGCGGCCCAGAGAGAGAACAAACGAATGAACGAACAAAGAACTTTATTTTCAAAGGGTCACAAATTGGGCACGCAGGCCCATCTTACATTCAGCCTTTCCAATCACTCTTCTTTTGTTCATCAATTGTGCATGTTACATTCACATAGGGAAAACAAATTGTCAAATGGATGTTGTAAACATACACAATGCATATTACCATGTTATGAAATGGGCAGGCAGACAGACACACATACTCATGCATGTTCAAAAACACATATACACAATCCTGCATATATACTTACATCATTTACACAAGCTCTCACAGTTATGCACCCACTCAAAAAGACAAATACACACTCCCTTGCATGCACGTATACTTACAATCACAAACAAGAGTTTACATATACCTACATACATGACTAGACCCCTCCATCTGCAAATTGCACCATTAGAGAACTCCTGTTTGCGGATGACCAAGTACTAATAGCAAAATCAGAAGCTGAATTACAAGACCACATGAATAGTCTAAACGAAATGTGTAGGGAACATAACATGAAAATTAGCACAAGTAAAACAGAGGTAATGACTATAACTAAAAGAAGAAAATACAACAACAATTCACCTAAAAGAACATACCCTGAAACAAGTAAAGAGTTTCAAGTACCTAGGAAGTATAATATCATCAAATGGCAGATCAGAAGACGAGATCGAAAATAGATGCAATAAGGCAAATCAACTCATTGGACAAATGGCATCAATACTAAAGAACAAACATGTATCAATAGTTACTAAGAAAGCACTTTACAACTCAATAGTCTTACCATCTGTATGCTATCAATGCCAAACCTGGACAATGACAGAAAAAGAGAAAAGAAAAATCACAACAACAGAAATGAGATTCCTAAGAAGAATACTCAATGTATCAAGACGAGATAAGATCAGAAATGAAGAAATCAGGACTAAAATGGGGGTTATAGCAGTGCTAGATTGTATTAGAAGGTAGCAAGTAAAATGGTTTGGCAAACCACAACAAGCAATGATGTACAGACCAGATGGAAGTAAAGGAAGAGACCAAACATGTAAACGATGGACGGATGGAATGGAATAGCAGAGTCCTTGGGAATATCGATATATGAAGCCCATACGCAGGCACTGTTGCGCTGTTTATACTTCACCTCAACACCGCAAGTTACAAGAGGAACACGATGAGATGAAAGATGAGACTTCTTTCCTTCCTGGAAAATTCTGAAAATTGTGTGGTATTCATTTTTATGAGACTGATTCAATCCCAAAGAGAGAGAGAGAGAGAGAGAGAGAGAGAGAGAGAGAGAGAGAGAGAGAGAGAGAGAGAGAGAGAGAGAGAGAGATTCAAATCCTAGAAGGGATAAAGACAGTGCAATGGAAAATCAAATAAAATAGGTGTTGATGGCCGCTGTGAAAGTAGAGATAGAAATTATGCTCAAGTGAATATTAGCAGAAAGGCAGTAAATTGAGTTTCTCAGAAAGGAGACATCTCAAGCTGCCATGAAAGTCACAATCTGAAGACAGTTGTAGACAGGAAGAACTGTAAGCCTTTCAAAATGACAGAAGATGGAAGTATAAAGAACGCCTTGTGTGTTATAAAAACAAGTGCAATAAGAAGACATCAGTAGACAGAAAGTATTGTGTGCTAGAAAAACAAGTGTTCTTTGCTCATATAATGAGAAGGGAGCCTTTGGAGAACATTGTGACGACTGAAGAGCGGTAAAAGAGGCAAGGGCAGACAGAGAGAAATGATGTTGGATGGTCTAATGAGATGGCATGGAGGAATATCTTCAATTGAATTGACCCACAACACCAGGACCGAGATCTGTGGAGAGACATACATACCTCAGCTACTTTACAGGTCAGATGATGATGATGATAACCATAGATAACCTCTGGGTGATACCTGCTTGGAAACAACTGACCCTTAGACATAACAGTGTCCTTATGTCATTAGAGGTGACTAAGGAGGGTTGACATGGGACTGGCCAGTTTAACCCATAGAGAACTTTAGCTGCAAAATCTGACCAATCACTAACAAGTCTACAAAGGACAAGAGTTAACTTGGTTGTGAGGCTGTAATACATTGAGAGATAAAGAACAAGATGTAACAGTATATGCAAATCTAAACTTGCTGTAACCAGAGAAATCCCTGTCCTTTAAAAGTATTTGTAAAATGAGCTACTTGAGCTGTTGGTGTGACATTTTATATTTACTCTCATCATATCCAAATATGACTCAATATATGCGGGTTGCCTGCTGTAAGTCCTTACAAAATATTTTGATACCACTTCCTGGACTGAATTTATAGTTACTTGTATGTCATTTACAGGACATCACAATCAACCCCAACATTGGAGGTCATATAAGAACGTGTGTTCTTAAACATCCGGTATGCTGTTGCCGAGGTTAGGGGTTCAATCCCTACACCGGACAGTTGGACTAAAATGTTGACCTCTCGTCCTTGACTTGGGGATGTAAATTACAATTACCCCTGAAGTCGGAGTGGGTTCGCCTGATGGCGAGGGACACTGTTAATCAATCAATCAATCATGTGCCATGTCGGAAAGCGTGGGCGGTCATGACTCGGCATTTCACTCGATCACCACAGTTGTGGATCAGCTCAGTGTTCCTGTCTCATCCATGCCATATGGCCAAGCCATCCAGGTATTTTCCTCTCGGTCTTCCTCTTCGTCTGTTCCCTTCGATCTTGCCAGTTGTCACTAAGTTCTCCAATCAATTTCTTCTCATAACATGTCCAAAAGATTTTGACTGTCTACGTCTAATTTCTCTAATCAATTTAAGATTGTCATTTGTCTCCTGTAGTACTTGGTCATTGGTTTTTCTGTCTGTCCATGGTATTCTTTGCATTTTCTTCAGAAACCACATTTCTGCAGCCATCAGATGTTTTTCAGCTTGACTGCTCATTGTCCAAGTTTCACATCCATACAAAAGAACAGGCTCTATGTATCCCCTCAACACTCTTTTTCTCGTTTCAATTGACATCTTTTTATTGGTCAGAATGTTTTTCATCTTGCTAAAGGCTACTTTCGCCATGGCGATTCTTGTTCTAATCTCTTCAAGGCATCTCCCATCAGATGTTATGACTGTTCCGAGATAATTGTACCGATTCACTTGTTGAAGAATATTCCCATTTACTTGTATATTACATTGTGGTACTTTCGTTCTTCCTAGTGACGACCATAACCTGTGTCTTTTTACAATTTAATTCTAACCCCAGTTGCTCACTGTGTACAACAACCGCATCTACTAATTGTTGCAGATCCTGCGCATTGTCTGCAATCAATACTGTATCATCTGCATATCTAATGTTATTGATGTTTCATCCTCCAATGCTGATTCCATTTATATCTTCTACCTTTCTGAAAATATTTTCACTGTAAAGGGAAAAAAGATCTGGAGACATTACACATCCCTGCCTAACACCTCTCTTAATAGGCTGATATTGTCCCACTTCATTATCAATCCTTATGGCAGCTTGTTGTTTCCAATATATGTTTTTTATAAGTCTAATGTCTTTCCCATCAATTTGTAGATATGCAAGCATATCCACCATGTTGACATGTCTAACTCTATCAAAAGCCTTTGTGTAGTCAATAAAGCAAAGATGAATATCCTTGTTTACTTCTATAGCACGTTCAATAACTGTTCGCAGCATATACACAGCATTTACTGTACCCTTTCCTTCTACAAACCCACATTGTTCTTCCCCTATTTCAGGTTGTATTTTCTTCCTCACTCTTTGCATGATAATTCGTAGCAAAATCTTTGTGATGTGACTCATTATACTAATTGTTCTATGTTGATCACATTCCAAGGCTCCTGATTTCTTTGGGATTGCAATAAATACAGAGTTACATAATTCAGAAGGTATATCTCCAGTATCATATAATGTGTTCAGCAGTCTGGTGACTTGATCTATTCCATATTCTTCTAAAGCTTTAATCATTTCTGTTGTGATGTTATCTGCACCGGGGGCCTTGCCAGCTTTCATATGCTTAAGAACATTTCGAACCTCCATCTTCAAAATTGGCGGTCCTTCATTATTAAATCTAATATCATACTGTTCCTCTCTGTTATCATCATAGAGGTTTTTCACATAATCTGTCCATACCTGTAGAATCTGATCTTTTTCTATTATGATTTTGCCATCTTTAGTTTTTAGACAGCCTGCTGATGTACTTGTTCTTTTATTAGTAATTTCCTGAATTCTTTTGTGCACTAATTTGGTATTTTGACTGTTGTGTTGTTTTTCAATTTCTAAGCACTTTTCCTTAAGCCATGCTTCTTTTGCCTCCTTATATAATATTCTGACTTGTCTGTGAATTTCTTCATATGTGGCAGGATTATTTTTGTTGAGTCTTCTTGTTTCCATTAGGTGTAAAATTTCTTCAGTCATCCATTTCTTACGACCCACCTTCTTTAATTTTTGAATAGTTGTTTCTGCAGCCAAACTGATTGAATTCTTCCAAATTTCCTATTGATCATCCGCCGTTAATAGGGAAAGCTAATCCACACGCCAAATTCAGCCCAGCACTGCTAGAAGTAGTGTGTGCCACATATCAGTCACTGACACACAGCAGACTGAGAAAGGCTGAAGGGAGCTTCCCTAAAAGATGCACCGAAATGTACAGTTATAGAGTGCGCAGGGAAACTAGGGAAGCGTCACGAAAAACGTCACTAGGGAGTGAGACTTGGGCTGCCGTCCTGTTCGGACGCAGCATGTCTTTTAAGCATGGCTAACTGTCCGTTATGCCGCTCTTTGTGTTAATCCAGTGTGTGTTCTAAAGTTTCTGATGTGATTGAGTGTAGTCGACATGTGAGTAATTGAGTTGACATATTAAAGTCAATTTGCGAGAGGAAAGTCGTTGTGGAGTTTTGTTCCAGTGGCTGTTTTGATCTTCAGTTAAACAAGGAGAACTCGAAGGTATTCATATTATTATTTATATTGACAAATGATCCCGGACAATAAAGTGGTGCTAACATCATATGAGAATGACAGCCAGTCAAGTGCACCATTTTGTGCATACAAATGAAGACAGTCTAGCTTTAGATATAGATGAAGATTTTAAAAAAACAATAGTTTCTGTCAATGAAGTCCAAGTGACATTACCAGTGAAGAATTATGGAAAGAACTAAAACAAACACCACACCCCTCCATTGAGTATCTACCTTGAAGAGGTAGTGGTCCACTTCTTTCCTTCCCGGACAATTCTGAAAATTGCCTGGTACCCAATTTTATGAGACAGGGGCAACCCCAGAGCCAAATCGGTCAGAAAAACATCCAGCCTCTTCTGAGGTTGAATCAGACCTGTGTCATGGTGGACAAGTGCACTAACTATGTCTCCATTTTCTAATAGATAAAATATATTACTGATATGAAGAGTCAAGGTGACAAAAAGAATGTCAGCGACACTTTTGTTCTTATTTCAGATGTTTCTGTTAGTTGTCTCTTGTGAAGAGATCAGGCTTCTTTGCTGTAAACCTAAGCCATAAGTTCACATATTTGTGTTTTTCTGTCCCTGTTCAGCTGTACTCAGATTTAACACCAAAGACATGTGCCAACTTTCTCCAGCTGTGCTCTGGAGAAAAGGGAGTATCACCAGAAACAGGCTATAATTTATGTTATGAAAATTCTATATTTCACCGAATTGTGAAAAATGGATGGATTCAAGGAGGAGGTAAATATGATGATATTGTTTGTTGATGAATTGCAAACTGTTGTGTTCGATGGTGGGATGGAGTGTGTTAGATGATGGGACGGAGTGTGTTCAATGGTTGGATGGAGAATTGTGCAGATCACCAAAGACAGAAATGTGAAGAGACACGAATGCTGGTGCCAGTTGGCAGGGCAAAAAATGATGATGTGTTAAAGTATAACTTTTTATGTGTCTCTTGAAGTTGTGATTAAAATGTAAGATTATGTTAGATTCTACAAATATATGATAGTTAACATTATGTTTGACGTCTACAAATATATGACATGATTGGAGCCTACGAATACGAGGGAAAGTCATTAAGTAACAGGATTTTTACTAATAACTTTTTTACAATACTGGGAACCAGAAATTGTGTGTTATTTCTCAACATAGTCCCCCTGCCTGAGCACACACTTGGTCCACCTGTCCACTAACTTGTTGATACCTCTGAGGAAACAGGTTGTTGGTGTGGCCTTAAGCCAGTTTTGGCACCGCCTCCATTACCTCCTCACTTGTCAAACCTCTGAACCCCACAAATGTCCTTCAGTCCAGACAAGTGAAAGTCAGACGCGCCAAGTCCTGAACTGTAATGTTTCAAGCCCTCACATTTCAGAGTATGCATTGTATCCATTGTATGTGCAGCCGTAGGAGATTGGGGGTGTTATTAGTGCAGCAATAATACTTCTTTTGAGAGAAGTTCCTGGTGTTTCGATATGGTCTGTTCTGTGTAGAACTTCACCTCCATTACAGTCTTTCAAAACTTCTCTCTATCATAAGCCACATGCCACTGTCATGTGTCAATGATCTTGAATCTGTCTGCGTAGTGGTCTTCCTCTTATTTACTACGCTTCCGACCATAGTTACTTTATCCAGACATTCATGTCTGTTTATATACCAAAATATTTTATTATCCTCACTTTTATTTGTTTTAATAACCAATCTTCTTCAGTATTGACTTCTTGTTGGTTACTTGTTGAGTCTTGTTGGTTACTTGTTGAGTCTTGTTGGTTACTTGTTGAGTTTTGTTGGTTAGGCCTTTTGGTTTTTTTTATTGAATTTCTAAGACTCCTCTGTAAAATATTTGTATGTGCTTTTCTGCTGCTTTGTTAACTGTTAATAAAATGTTAACTGTCCAAGTTCTATGGGAAAGTGGTCAAGCTGCCTGCCTTATGCTAGGACTTGGGGTCGATTCTGAACTCCATCTTTCTGTTTAAGAGTGAAATTTTTTCGAAGATGTATAGGGGGGGGGGGGGGTGTTATTGCTGAAGCTACTGTGTTTGTGTTTTATGTAATGCTTTCAGCAACCTGCTCTGAAAAGACGACCACGCCAGGTGGGACAGAACCCCCTGCAGTGGTGTTGATCCTTTGCCTTTAACTCTTTAAGGTCAAGTTTCACAACTGTATGTTGCCACAGGAAATATTCATGCTATTATTTCTCTGAGTTGAGTTGAGTTAAGACCGACATTGTAGGACTTGGGATATTGCCATACATACTATGTCCTTATCTACAACAGCCAGTGAAGAGTCCCAGTACTAATGATACCAGTAGCAGTATGATAATTATATGGCCATTCCTCAAGAGCTTTGAGTGTCGGCCAGATCCTCTGGTCACTTCCTATAGCATCTTTCTCTCGCTGTGACTGCCTCCACCTCCACTCTCAGACTAGATGTTGAGGTATCATATGCCAGGCTCTCCTGCACTGAATACCGTCCACCAACATTTGCCATGAACCCCAGGCACTACTTTTACAGTTTAGCACAGAGCCATCCATGTAGATGATTACATCGCTTGGTCACAAAATGTCTTGAATGAATTGTTGCATCTCCAGTTCAGTGCAGCCTGCCAGCCAATCCCTGCATTCTCAATCCAATGTTATTATGACCCTGCACGGATCTTTTTTTTTTCCACTGACATTCTAACCCACTCCTCTCCTCACCCAATGTTCTCAAGCATGCACACTTCTCTGATTGTGTCCTCTGTTTGAGCCATCCATGATTTTTCTCTGATCAGCCTGTGGCCCTTAACTGTGTCAGGGTTTCATACAGGGGATGTTCCTTGCCTGCAGCCACTCTGAGATATGATTTAGCCCGCAACACACTGAACCTGTCTGTAATCTTAGGTCAGGCTGGGACCCCTCAAAAACATCAGTCGCAAATGTATTTCTCTGACAAATACATTATTCTATCTGTTCCATTCCATAAAGGTTGTAATTGCTTTAGATTCTACAGAACAATGTTTGTTCTTTGTGTCTGTTTCTGTAATCATATTCCATCGTCCCTCAGCAGTGAACCTAGACATTAAAAACTGCCCACTTTCTTCAATTTCTCTCCATTGATAAATATATCACAAATTACACCATTAAAGAACGTCTATTTGTGGACAAGCAAGCACTAATAACAACATCAAAAGCAGAATTACAAGTGCACATAGTCTAAACGAAGTGTGTAAGGAACATAACATGAAAATTAGCATCAGTAAAACAGAGGTAATGACTATAACTAAAGAAGAAAAAGCAACAATGATTCACCTTTTTTCCTGTGTAGTAAAAATATATTCAGAAATGTTAATGATATGAAAGGAATCATCATTGGGGGACATAACATAAATAACATTAGATATGCGGATGATACAGTATTGATTGCAGACAATGAGCAGGATCTGCAACATTTAGTAGATGTGATTGTTGCACACAGTGAACAACTAGGGTTAGAATTAAATTGTAAGAAGACACAGATTATGGTCGTCACTAAGAAGAAGAAAATACCACAATGTAATATACAAGTAAATGGGAATATTCTTAAACAGGTGAATTAGCACAATTATCTCAGAACAGTCATAACATCTGATGGGAGATGCCTTGAAGAGATTAGAACAAGAATTGCAACCTTTTGCAACATGAAAAATACACTGACACAATAAAAAGATGTCATTTGCAACAAGTAAAAGAGTGTTAAGGTGCTACATAGAACCTGTGCTTTTGTATAGATGTGCGGCGTGGACAATGAGCAGACAAGCTGAAAAACATCTGATAGCTGTGGAAATGTGGTTTCTGAGGAAAATGCAAAGAATACCATGGACAGACAGAAAAACCAATGACCAAGTCCTACAAGAAACAAATGGAAACTGTAAACTGATTAGGGAAATTGGACATAGAGTCACAATTCTTTGGTCACGTTATGAGAAGAAATAAATTGGAGAACTTGGTGACAACTGGCAAGATCGAGGGGAAGAGAGCAAGGGGAGGGCAGAGAAGTAAATACCTGGATGGCTTCGCCATGTTGTATGTTCGTGACAAGACCACTGAGCTGATCCACGACTCTGGTGATCGAGTGAGATGGCAAAACAGGACCGCCCACATTTACTGGCATGGCACATGATGATGATGAAAAGAACACTCCAGGAATCATGTAAAGAGCTTTAAGTACTTATGAAGTATAATATCAAACTGCAATTCAGAAGACTAGATTGAAAATAGATGCAATAAGACGAATCAACTCATTGGACAAATGGTACCAATACTAAAGAACAAATATGTATCAATAGATACTAAAAAGCACTCTACAACACAATCTTCCTACCAACTCTGTGCTACCAATGCCAAACCTGGACAATGACAGAAAAGGAGAAAAGAAAAATTATAATGGACATAAATTCTTGAGAAGAATACTCAATGTATCCAGAAGAGAGAAAATCAGAAATGAAGAAATCAGGACTAAAGTTAGGTTATAGAAGTGCTAAATTTTATTAGAAGGCAGCAAGTTAAATGGTTTGGCCATGTTGAGTTGAGTTAAGAACGGACATCACTGCATTCAGGACATTCCCATACGTGCTCCGTCCCCTCGTTCAACAGCCAGCAAAGAGTCATACTACTAATCGTTCCCACAGCTATCTGATTAAACGTTCTCCTGGTCTTCCCTCTCAGATTTGAGATTCTTCCAGAACCCCTGCTGATCCCCCGCAATCTCATTCTTTCCACATATAGGTTCTCAATCTGTTCCTTCGCCTTCTCCATCTGGTCCCACAAGCGCACGACCACCTCCCCCTTGTCCATAGGCAAACTACCACCAAGAGGTGCATTCCCTGCTAGCCTATCAGCCTGTTCATTCCCCCGTACCCCCGCATGGCCAGGGCAAAATATCCATACAATTCTCACAATCTGTGACCTCTGAAGCGACGAGAGCCATTCCACACGAAACATTCCTTTCTCCACCTTACTAAGCATACTCTTTGAATCCGTAATGAATACAATGTGTGTTGCAGTAGTCTCCTCTAGCCACCGGAATGCTGCTGTTACTGCCTCCACCTCCATTCTCATGCTGGAGGTCGTAGTCTCATATGCCAGACTCTCCTTTTTCAAGACTCGTCCATTAGCCTTTGCAATAAAGCCCCAGCCACTACGTCTGTTTCTCACCACTGACCCATCGGTGTAGATGACTATGTCACCTTGATGTGTGTTGCTCTGGATCAGCTGTTGCACTTCAAACTCAGTGCGGCCCGCTGCCCATTCTCTGCACTCACGACCCAGTGTTATTATTACATTGTGCCAGTCCGTCATGTCTTCCGGAACTTCAACCCACTCTCTTTCACGATTGATGGTCTCTAGATCACACACCTGACTTATAGAAAGTTCTGCCTGTGCCATCCAGGACCTGCCTCGTCTTAGTCTATGACCCTTGACCATATCCATTGCTGCATGCAGCGGGTGATCCCTGTCTGCGGCAACTCTCAGGTACCATTTGGCCTGAAGGACCCTATGCCTATCCGTCATTGTTGGTAGCGCCAGGATATGCCTCATGCATATAATTGGTGTGTCCTTTGTGCACCCCAGGATTAACCGCATGGCAGCATTCTGTATGCGCTCCAACCTTTCAAGCTGGCTCTTTGATACTGTTAGCAGCCCCAAACCATACTCAATGACATAAATTATTAACTGCTGAAAGAGCCTGTACAGCATCCTCTGATCTACCCCGGTTGCTGCCCTCAATGCATTAAGTCCCCTCCAGCCTTCACCACCAAAGCTTCCACATGATCCTTAAAAGACAAACACCTGTCAAAGGTGATACTTCAATTTACTCTCTTGACTGAGAGGACATCCATTCAACATAATACCTGGGACATCTGCCTTGACGATCCGGTTATCCAGGGAGTACCACACAACTGATGCCTTGTCTGAGTGTATAATGGCCCGTGTGCATCACTCTGCCACCCTATTTACTGCCACCTGTAAGTCTTTCGCCAAACTGGCCCTGTCTGTACACCAGCACATCATCTGCAAATGTCAAGATTCTACCCACACCTGGTGTCTCAATAGCTGTGACTTTGCTGGTGTAGACATTAAAGAGCATGGTTTGGCTGGCCTTATAACTAGGTTACCAACTAACAGCATACCACTACAAGCCATGATGTACAGACCAGATGAAAGTAAAAGAAGAGGCTGACCATGTAAACAATGGACAGAGAAAATACCAGACCCCATGGGAATTTCGATACATGAAGCCCAAAAATGGGCACTCTCCCGCTGTTTATGCTTCACCTCGATGCTGTAAGCTGTTTATGCTTCACCTCGATGCTGTAAGGTTCAAGATGAGATGAGATAAATGTATCTGTTTACACATTTGTATTATTAGATGTCATTATGTTTGTTTTATTGAGATATAAACTTTGTTTTTTACCTTGCTCTGGCATCGACTTCATTAATTTCTCAATTCCCATTTGTGTTGTTGATGGTGATATTGTGTTGTCAGCGCATCAAAGCTTAGCCAGGACATCGTATTTGCAGCTGCTTGCTAAAAGCAATTTAAGATTTTGTCTAATAATTCTTACTAGCCAATATAAACTGTCCTTGACAGCAACATCTAAGAGCACATGAAATGTTGTCACAGTAGATTTGATCAAGTGTAGATTGAGGACGTCCGGTGCTGGAAACATTGAGCACAGACAAAGCACAGAGATTCTGAGCCATGCATGACTACTTGTTGCAAGGTGAAACAGAGATTGAATAAAGACATCTCAAATTGTTGAAATTCGCAGTTTTTGATTGTATCATACTGGATCTTATGCAGGTTTATTCACAATCAGCATCCTACCAGAACAATTAGCATTCTACATCTTCACATCTGCTGAAGTAGACTGACCACTCAGGGTCTGCCTCAAGTACTATACTGTCAGTCACTGGCAATCAATGTCTGTTAATATGAAGTAAATAAGCACAGCTTATAGGCTATGATCAATGTGCTATATTGTCAATCATTAACAATGAAAATTATGTCAGTTTGAAGTAAATAAGAAAAGATATAAAACAATACAATGTTCATCTATTTTCAGATATCTACAAAGGCAGAGGAGATGGTGGGGAGTCGGTGTTTGGCAGTGTATTTGAAGGTTTTCACTTCTGTTATTGCTAGTTATGACATGTGAACTGTCTGTAATTGTAACCATTTTTGGTGCCCATGTCTGGTCTAGTTAGAATCCATATTTACTGATAATGTTGATCTTATAGATGAGCATGTGGCAGTGATTCACATACCACTCTCTCAATCAACAGACCATGGTTCGAATCTTTGATAAAGGCAAGGGATTTTAGTCTATGGGAAGATATACAAATCTGAGCCTGTAGCATGTATTTAGGACATCTGAGCCTCTAGACCACTAGATGTATTTAAGGCATCTAACTAAGCCTGTACATCGCAGAATGTATTTAGGGCACTGCAAGCTGTGTTTAGCTCATCTGAACCTGTACGTCGCAGGATGTATTTAGGGCACCACAAGATGGTATTTAGGGCATTTGAGCCTGTGTGTGTAAGCTGGTTGAGGGAATATGCGCCACTAAGGGATAATGGGACACGACCACAGATATGCTCCAGTTGCAGTAAGGTGTGTCCCACAGCAGTTTACTCCAGACATAATATGATGATTGTTAGTGACGATTTTCTAGTGAGGCCTGTAACTGTCGATGAAATCTTAGTTCACTGCCGCCAGGTGGAAGCAAAGAGAGTGAGCAAGGAATGGTACCATATCTCCGTACCACCACCTACTAAAGTTCAGCATGCAGCCATCTGCAGGGGAGGTTATGCCAACATTATTTGGATGAATATGTGTTTTTAAAGAGCACTCCATGCTCAGGGTGATCCCTGTAACGAGTCATGTATACAGATCTTCTCATTGGGAAACACTTTTACCAGTGTCACACATGCAGGAGAGAGAGAGAAAGAGAGAGAGAGAGAGAATAAACAAACCGTTTTAAAAGGGTTAAGAATTTGGCACTCAGGCCTATCTGACATTCTGCGCTTTTTATCTCTCTATTGCCATACAACAGTCGTAGTTCCAATATCACGGCAATGGGTCACCCCATAATGCTCTGTTCCTGTGCCAGCTAATAAACAACAAGCTCCTCACTGTCCCGTGTGAAAAGTGTCCCGACAAATCCAACAGAGAGAGAGAGAGAGAGAGAGAGAGAGAGAGAGAGAGAGAGAGAGAGAGAGAAGGGGTGTGCATGTAAAATGTAGGGAAAGAAAAACATCATTGTACATTACAAGACCCCTGTACTCAGAAATCCATTTTTGCCTAAGGGAATCTATGCAGTAGGTAGGAGATTGGCGGCTTGTATCAAATGCAGTTGTGACTCTTTCTCTCTCACACTCTGTGTGTGTTTTTAGGAAAGGGTGGTGGTGCTGTTTTTTTAAATTTTTATTTTTGAAGAAATGTTTTAGATGTCTTGTTTCAGAACCACTGAAACTGTCACACACAAATACAACTCAAAGAGTATGTAGTTTACAGAGAACATAATTTGTAACAGTGAAGTCTTTGGTTTCTGACTACAGTTAGCAGTTCTTGGATGACTTCTGTGTTCTCGCATGTATCTTCCTCTTCATGTTTTCTCATCTGTCTGATATCCTCAGATGAAAACTTCATTCTGAAACACAATGAGAGAGGCATTGTGGGAATGGCGAACAGAGGCCGTCACACCAATGGATCACAGTTCTACATAACTCTCCAGCCTTGTTCCTGGATGGACACCAAGTTTGTTGCTTTTGGGTAATGTCAGTCGCAATTTGCTGCAAGCATTAGTCTGTCAGTAACGATGTGACTCATATGAACTCATTTGTAATAATATTCACATATATGTGTATGTAATATTGTACGTACACACTGCCCACTTCTAGGTCTTGAGAATGAGTTTTTAAAAAAAAGGTAAAGGACCCCATTTCATACCATGATGTTGCCATGTACCGATATGAGGCAGACAGCGGTAAACTTGTGCACTAAGAGTAGGTTTACCGTAGAAGAGGAATAGTGGTGCGGCTGATTGAATAGCCATTCAAAGCCTGTTTACAGTGCGCCGAGTTGACGGCATTTCAGCAATGCCCCACGCCAGACGCCAAGGGCAGTTGACAGTAAGTGTGACCTTAGCGTAGTCAGCGATTGTGTTATAACTGTGCAAAGGAGACGAGTGTCTCGCATCTAAGTTGAGAACAGTGGTTATGCACGTTATATAATTATCACATGCTATCCCTCACCATTCGGGAATGTTTGAAGTTATTTGCTGTGATAATTGTCAACAATAAATATTGGAGAATGTCAAGAACATCAGGTTGTTCAGTGTTTATGTGCTGAATGTTCCTGCACAAGTCTGTCATTGAGGCTGAACAAACGAGCCAGTAATCAGCTCCATGGCAGAATCCCCCACTTCCACCATCAAGAAATATCGAATAATCTTGCTTGGCTTCAACTCAGTACCACGTCGTTCTTCAACCGCGACCCTGGCCGGACTAACTCTGTCCCGCTTCCCCGTGGACTGCCCAACTATTGTCACGTGATACGCAACTTCTTTAAGTAGTTTCCCTTTGTCATTCAGCATCATCCTGTGTTCCACACTCACTTTCCTTGACTTATTCGTGCGTGTTAGTTCATAGTGATCACGTGTACTGCTCTCACTATGACAATTCCTCTTCTACGGTAAACCTACTCTTAGTACACAAGTTTACCGCTGTCTGCCTCATATCGGTACATGGCAGATGTGCATTGGGTGTTTCATCAACATCATGTGCCATGCCTATACATGTGGTCAGTCATGTTTCGCCATCTTACACGATCACCAGAGTCATGGATCAGCCTGTGTTGTCTCAACCATGCCATATGGTAAAGTCATCTAGACATTTACTTCTCTGCCTTCCCCTTGTTCTTTTCCCCTTCAATCTTGTCAGTTGTCACCAAGTTCTCTAGTTTATTTCTTCTTATAACGTGCCCAAAACATCTAATTTCTCTATCATGTTACGGTTTTCATTTGAATCTTGTAGGACTCGCTCATTGGTTTTTCTGCCTGTGCCAGCCCAATGTTTGTTGGCAAACTGGCAATGGAAGATTTGGTTAAGCTCACGCTGAGCTACTTTACTTCCCTGGAAGTTTCCTGGTCACTGAAAACAATCCCTGCCTCAAAAGGGATTCAAACACATGATCCCCGGGCCGGCAGACAAGCTTGTATCCAGAGTTAAGTTAGTTAGTTGAATATCCTTTAGAGGATGTTGCAGTCAATCCAAACATTTTTTTTGTGCTGTTCGTGATCTCTTGGCAAGTTTACATTCAAAAGTTTGCCATTACTTTCTGATTGACTGGCTCTCATACCATTTCGTAAAAATCCAACGCAAAGCGGTCTGAAATTCACTCACAAACAGAGGAACATGTGGAATGCTGCTGTTGTAGACATGTTCACATATTTGTGTGTGAAGTCATGGTGGTCCAGTAGTTAGTGCTGACCAACACTGGTTATGGGTTGAATCATTCCTTGTGGTAGGACTGCATGTGTTCCCTACCAGTATGACAATGAGGCTGGGTCAGCCTCATGAAATGGAGATTTTTTCTGATGAAGAAAGGGGCGAGAAAGGTAACTATTTACACCACCTCCCCATACCATGAATCTATAGTGACGGAACATGTAGTATTCCTCATCACCCAGACAAAGAAGCAAAGGTGTAATGTCCACTGACATGCATTAAGTGTGGATATAAGTAAACATATTCACACAAGAGGTTATGTCTAGAAGATTCATCTAAGATAAGTAACTGTCCAACATGGGTTCTTCAATGAATGAGAGTTATCTTACCCTGCATATCACATTAAAAACAGTAGATGCATTTAATGCACACTGTGCTACAGTATCTCATCTGCCAATGCATGTCTGAAAAATATTACATGGACTTGTACTATATGGCAAGAAGTTATGACACTGGTTTAGGACAGGAAATGGACTAGTACTGTATGACAATAAATCGTGACAAAGATTCAGGGTCAGGTAATGTTGACTACAAGACAGTGACAGTGGAGATAGAAATAGTCATGGTGACCCTACAATAACTAACTTGTCATTCTTATATGTACGTGTCAAATTTTTCTAATCAATTTACAGGTTTCATCTTTTTTTTTTAAAGGATTGCCTCATTTGTTTTCTGTCCATCTATGGTATTCCTTGCATCAGAAACCACATATCCATTCCATGTTACTCCAGCTGGTCTGCTTACTGCTCTTGTTTCACATGCATATAACAGTGTAAGTTATATATAGCATTTCAACACATTTTCACACTGCAAAAATCACCACATATTTTCTTGTTTGTGAGTATGTTTTCAATCTTGCCAAAAGCTGCCTTTGCCATGGCAAATCCGGCTCTAATCTCTACAAGGCACCTTCCTTTAGATGTTATGATTTGTCATGTGTTGGAATTCCAACATGGCAACTGGTCACCGCATAATGTGCCAGTGAACATCACACAAAATGCTCCTCAGTCCCATGTGAAAAGTGGAAGAGACAGCAGTTCAGACAAAACTAACAGCGTGCACACATATATGATAGCATGCAAAAGGTTGCTACCAGAAGCAGTAGTCACTAGAAAAACCAGCAGTTGCACATGCATTACTGCATAAGGCAAACCACTTAGCTCAGCAACCAGCCACTCACCATTTTTTGTTAACATGCAGTTCACAAAACAAACCACTGGGGGGGGGGGGGGGGGGGGGGGGGGGGGGGGGGCGGCAGATCCACAGATCAGTTTCGCACCAATGCTCAGTAGCTGGATGATAAAACAATGTACTGCAAATTCAAAATAAGGAAAATGCAAAAGTGAACCATAGCCAGAAGCAAAAATATGGTAAGGCCTTACAGCTGAACAGAATTGCTGAGAGCTGGGGACAGTGTAGTGACCATCAGACACCTGTCTTTAGGACTGACAAAGATGATCATAAGACAAATGTAGCAGACTGGGATATTAATCACTATTGAAATAATCTGAAAAATGTAAAAGATTATAGTGTAAAGATGAGTATGATATTTGAAAAATAAGCTTTGGAGAAATTTTTAAAGATCCTTTGTGACTAAATGTTTCTTGTTGTTTGCTGTGTGGACAATATATTTTTGTACTTTTGTTTCAGAAAAGTTATTGAGGGCACTCAAGTGTTAAAGAAGATGGAGGAGCAAGAAACTACAAATGAGCGACCTAATGCAGAGATCAAGATAGTCAAGTCTGGTGTCATCAAATATGAGTTTTGAATGTTCATGATAAGATCATTATTAAAATGTGTATTTAAGGCAGGGAGAGATAACTCTTTAGGTTTGCAGCCGCATGCCAAAATTATTGAAATATTTAGTTGCTCTTTAAAATGAATCTTCTTATACTTCATGTGTTGGAGTTCATGTCTGTCCAGTCTTCCATCACGTTTACTGCCAGTCATTTCTGACACCGACATTCCTCCATGCCACACTGTCCAGCATGTTCTCTCTGTCATCCAATTTTGTAAATTGAATAGAACCACATAATTTGAGCTCCATATGAAACATATTATTTGTTACATATTATCTGCTCTCTCTGTTAGATTTCAATCATTCAACAAGACCTAGATGTTTTGTGGACAGAGTAGGAAAGAAGAATTCAATTTTTAACATCTTTAGGTGTTATTAGATTACTCCTTATAATTGTTAGAAAACTGCATGAAATGTCACAGAATAGAGAAGTTAGCCTTATGTAGGTAAAATACTGGGCAAGAGAAGCAAAGAAAGACAGAGAATGTTGTGAGTCAACAGCTGGACAACAAATACTAATATAAGCCACATATCCAAATATCAGGCAACAGAAAGGTTAGTTAGTTATCTGTTGGGGTATTATCCTTGCACTCCGGACATGTCCATCAGTGCTTAGATCTTCTCTGGACATGTCCATTGGTGCTCAGATCTTACCCCAAACATACGCATCAGTGTCTGGCGGCTAATAGTTCCTCTTTTGTCTGGCGGCTAATAGTTCCTCTTGTGTCTGGCCGTGCCAGCATGACCACCCAGGTCTGCTTCAGGCAGGCACCAAAAGGATGGATAACCTGAGTGTTGTACCTGCACTTGGGCTCCAACATAATCATCATTTGCTGTATGTGATATATTCTTTCATTTAAAATGTGCTTATAAATGTAATAAAATGTATGTTTCCGAGTATGTCTTTATAAACATGTCTACACAAATTTAACATTCCTCTTCAAATGATATATTCCCGTGTCAATGTTTTATTGCATTTTTATGACATTTATTAGAATCCTACAGTTGAGCCATTTTACTAATGTTGGTGTTATCAATCTTGTGACTGAACTGCCTTACTGAAGTCACGTTCATCTGGTCAGTCTTTTGACTGAACCACTTTACTGAAGCCAAATTCATGTGCTCAATCTTGGGTCAAACAGTTTTACTGACGTAATATTTTGTGGCTGATACTTATGAAGGCCAGTGAATGTATCCTGTTCCCACAGAATTACTTGTGGTTTCATTTGTTTGTTTGTGAAAGGATGGTTTTCTTGCACATGGATACCATCTCCTTCTGTAGATCACAGGGAGAATCTGAGGGCAGTTCACAAACTCCATAGCACTGACTATGATCTATATGCGTGTTGTAACAGTGTAGGTATAATTGGGGTCTATTGGAAAACTCCGATACAGCACGATTGAGCATTGAGACTGAAAGGGGTGGGAGATGCTCAATCGTGACGTATTATGTTGTTATAGGCAGTTAACATCTAAGAAACCAGCTGAAAGGACGCGGCTTGTAAACCTTGACAAATAAACAACGTTTTATGCAGTTGGCGTTTTGTTACTCCTTCCAACACTACAACAGGAGTAATTATGGAGCCGTAAGTCCAGGATTTTGAATCGAGTCGTCCGGCTAACTACGCGAAGTACGATGAAACTCAGAAGATAATTTTATCAAGAGGCTTTTCTGGAGCCGTGGCCGAATTGATAATGGCCGTTAACTGAACTTCAGCCTTCAAGGTTTTCCGGAGCCGAGATCTGAACTCTGGAGTTTCAAAAGAAAGGGCTTCTATTTTAAAGCGCCAGCCACTGAAAGTTATCAATAACAAGGGGCTTCTCATAGCCGTTGCATGAAACTTATCGTTTTTTTGAGAAGAGCCATCCTGTCCTAGAACTTTGAGAAAACCAGAATTTCAAGCTGAACCTGTCAGACAAAAGAAGAAAAATAAGTCAAGAACTCTTCTAGGCTCAAGTAATAATGGACAAAGCCTTGTAATTTCGTGATTGGGTTTTTTGAACACATAAATATCACTGGGCTTCGGTTAACTGTGATAAATTTTTGGGGCCACGTCATTACTACGACCCCTATCAAGACGCCGATGATGTACTTCACTCAGAATCAAGGAAGGGACCCAACCAGGGGTTGAAATCTATCCAGGCATCCCATGAGACGTGACCCAACCAGGAAGAGTATCTGGCAGCTACAAAATTTACCTGAGGGAAGAGAACTCCGCCACCTGAGCTTCTGGACTCCGCCACTTGAACTCGAGACTAGGTTTCACTTGATGCGAACTCTGGTTAGTGGAACTAGATCCGTCAGCTAATAAAAGAAGGTAACTGTGTAACTCCGGTGATGTGCCATAAATTCTTGGTTAGAGCAGAGTCTAAAAACATTATTATATTATTAGAAACAGGTATGAGGATTTATAGCGAACTTTTTGGTTTCAAACAGGACTTATTGAAGACAGGGTTTTTCCTCCCTCTACGCTGACAGAATATTGATGCTGATTACAACTTGTGCTCTTTAGGGATTAACCAAGGGAAATTTGTGCGATTCTGGAACTAAATAACTAATGGAACAGTTTATGAACTGGGGGAATTATGTGTTGTAAATTAGTAAATTTAGGTGATTCATAAATAAGGTAATTAATTAACCAGATTTTAGAAGCAAATAATTTGAAATTGTGTGTTTTTTTTTGTTCTTTGCTTGCTTTCTTGCAGTATTTTCAGCATGACGGAACCAGACAACCTTGCACAGGTGCTGACAGGGGTTGGAACAGCGGTAGGTAAATTGAATTTGGTAATCAACCAACAGGGAATGGCAACAGAAATTTTGAAGTTTAGTGGTCAGGCCAAAGACTTTAAGAAATGGGTTACTTCTATAGAAAAATATGCCTACTTTGATCTCGGCAACAGAAGAAGAGAAAATGAGACTAGCTTATCAGACGGCAACAGAACCGGTCTCAGATCATATAAGGAGGAAGTTAGAGGCTAGAGTAGATGAGACATGGGAACAATTCAAAGAAGATCTCGCCAGGAAATACGCAGAGATAACGGATCCGCAACATGCATTTTCGGTGTTGAGGCAGGCTAAACAAAATAACGGAGAAACGGTACAGTTGTTTAGCGATAGGTTGATTAACCTGGCTGAAGAGGCATTCTTAGGACAGAATGTGCGAGGGGAGGAGGTGGAAAGGATGTTGGTAGGGATTTTTGTGGATGGCATCAAATCTGATGGTTTGAAACTTAAGCTGATGAGGGATAACCCTGAGAGGTTATCACAAGCGGTGGATATTGCGGTGCAAGAGGAAAATTTGAGACGAAGGTTTAGATTAAGAACAGGACGAGAAGTGGGAAGTAATAGAGACGACAGAATTGAGGAACCCATGGAGATAGGACAAACAAGATTCGGATGGAATAGGAGAGGCGGTATACAAACCTTACAAGGTAGAAATAGAAGCGATTATGTTGAAAGAAGAAATGTGAGATACCCTACAAGTGAGGCAGTAAGAAACACAAATAACACAAACATTGTCTGTTGGGTTTGTGGTCAACGGGGACATGTTTCTCGTTTTTGTAATAACAGGCGTATACAGTCAAATACACAGGGTAGACATGATAATAATAGGGTGAGTAGGAATGTTGTTGATCGACACAGGAACTTTACAGGTACAAGAACACAGGAAAACTGGCGCCCAACCTATTAGACAGGACCGATGATAGGAGGGTAAATAATAGGGTCCCAAGTGTTAGAGAGTATGTTAATAACAAGTATAATAGGTCGAACAGAGAATATTTTCAACTGGATGAAGTCAAGAAATTTATAGAAGAAAAAACAGATTATAGCTCTTGTATATTAGAAATAGGAAAGTATAGAGTTCGTACATTAATAGATTCGGGAGCTCAAGTTAGTGTAGTAAAAGAAAGTTTTTTATACAAAATAGTAAGAAATTGTAGAATATTTAAGTGTAGTAATAATTTACACTCTGTTACTGGACAGAATTTACAAGTAGTTGGACAAACAATGATCAATTTTAAGTTAGGGGGGATAAACATAAGACACCTTTTTCATGTAGTGAAGGGTTTAAATAGAAATATGCTGATAGGAAGAGATTTTTTGATAAAGAATGGGATAAGACTTTTTTATGATTTACATAAGTTAAAATTCAGAGACGTATATATAGATATGGAAGAGGATATGCATATAGCAGCACTAGTTAGGGTCAAAATGACAACGACATTAAAACCACAGTCGGTTAATTTGATACAAGCGAAGCTGAAGAGAAACCCATATTATGTGGAAGGAAACACAGTCAGAATCACTGAGTTACAAGAAGAAATAATTGATGAGCCTGGTTTGGAGGTTCCAGATGGAGTAATGAAGTTGGATAAACACTTAACCTTTCCAGTAATGGTTATCAACAACACAGGGAGAGAAATCAAGTTATACAGAGGATGTGTGATAGCAAAGTTAGATCATAACATTAGTGAAATATTGGCAACGAATAGAACAGAAGTGTCGGGAACAAGTTATGTGGAAACTTCTAGTGAAAGGAGAAGTGACAGACGCGGATGCGGAAGAAGAGGGAAAATCGGAATGAATGAATTGATCCATCCATTCGGAGAAAATAAAGTCCATATACATTCACTAGACAAAATAACAAGGGAACAAGAGTTGCTGTCACAGTTAAAAGCTTCGCCGGAAAATAAGGAAGTGTTAGAACAGTTTATAAAGCAAAATCAAGATGTGTTTGCGGTTAATGATTTGGAATTGGGTAAGACGCGGACGGTTACGATGGAGATAGACACGGGAGATCATCCACCAATAAGTCTAAAACCATACAGAACTCCATTAAGAAACAGAGAAATAATGGAAAAGGCAATAGAAGAGATGCTGAAAGCAGGAATAATAAAAAGGTCGAAGTCAGAATGGTCATCTCCGGTGGTCATCGTGGCCAAGCCTGATGGTTCGAGTCGTTTCTGTTGTGACTACAGGGCGTTGAACAAAATCACCAAGAATGTAGCATACCCACTGCCGGTAATTGATGATATTTTGGGGCTACTTAATGGCTCTACATATTTCACAACGTTAGACGCAAGGTCAGGGTTTTGGTGTATTCCGATGTCAGAGGACGCGCAACGGAAAAGTGCCTTTTGTACCCACATGGGCTCGTACGAATTCTTACGAATGCCTTTTGGTGTCAAGACGGCGCCCTCACACTATATGCTCTTAATAAATGAAGTTCTAGAGGGTATGCAAAGGTTCGCTCTTGCTTATATTGATGATATATTGGTCTATACCAAAGGAGATGTAGAAGATCATTTGAAACATGTTAGACTAGTGTTTGACAGGTTAAGAAAGCATGATGTGAAGTTGAAGCTTAGTAAGTGCCAATTTTTAAAAACAGAAACAAAATATTTAGGGTATATTATAAATAGAGAGGGTATAAAACCAGACCAGAACAAAATAAAGATTATTAAAGAGTTACCTGCACCAACAAACGTTAAGGAAGTACGTGCTTTTATAGGAACATGTGCGTATTATAGACGGTTTATTCCGGCATTTTCAAGGATAGCTGAACCAATTACAAATTTAACAGCCAAGTACGCCAGGTTTAAGTGGGATGATGAGTGTCAAAAAGCCTTCGACTATTTGAAAAACAGCTTAACACTGGTACCACTATTGACGCATCCAGACTTAAACAAACAGTTAATACTATACACAGATGCTTCAGACAGTGCAGTAGGAGCATGTTTAGTACAACCATATGAAGGAAAAGAATCTGGAATACCAGGGGTTAAAAATGAAAGACCTATCTACTTCTTGTCTCATAAGCTTAGTAAATCACAAAAAAAATGGAGTACTATCGAGAAGGAGGCTTACGCGATTCATTACGCTCTTCAAAAACTTAATTACTATTTACATAACGCAAGTTTTGTTATTAGAACTGACCACATGCCTTTAAAGTCTTTTTTAGAAGCTCCAGTGCAGAACAGGAAAATACAGACATGGGCATTGAATCTACAGGGGTACGACGCGAAAATTGAGTACATACCGGGTAAGATAAACACATGCGCTGATCTTTTGTCTAGAATTCCATATACACAGTCATCAGAGGATACAGAAGAGGAGGCAGCCGAACCAGAGATAGACGACAGGAATTGGCAGGTAAATATTCTGGATTCTGCTATAATAAATGGGGGAGAATTTGATAGCTTACCATCAGATCAAGAGTCTGAACATAGAGAAGAAGATCTACAGTTAGCACAATTCAATATGAAAGAAGAGCAGGATTTGGACCCTAGAATCATACAAATAAAGGAAAAGTTACGAGAAACAGAAGATAACAAATATAAAAGGAATTATTTGCTCTTACAAGAGGATGGACAGTTATATTATATGTGTGAAAAGAACGAACAACTAAGGAAATATATTCCAAAGCATTTGGAAAATGAACTTTTAAAAGCATATCACGATGAAAATGGACATCTCGGTAGAGACAAACTAGTGAAAGCACTTACAAGTAAATATTATTGGCCAAACTTATTTAAATCTGCATGCAAATATGTAGATACGTGTGAAAAGTGCAGATTAAGGAACATGAAAACAATAAAGTCTCCATTACAGGACACAGATATTCCTCACTTCCCAATGCAAAAGATTAGTTTAGACATATCAGGTCCACACCCCAGAACATTGTCAGGAAATGTATATTTAATTCATATAGTAGACATCTACAGTCTTTGGCCAGAGGTTTATGCAATTCCAGATAAGAGCGCGGATACTGTCATTAATATTTTTTTACAGGAGTTCATACCAAGGTTTAGTTGCCCACAAAGTATACTTACAGATAATGGTAGAGAATTTGTAAATAAAAAATTCGAAAAGTTATTAAAAGATTTAAACATAAGACATATAAAGACCTCATTTTATAGACCTTCGTCAAATGCGAAAAACGAGCGTCAACATCAGACGTTATACAACATTGTGGCAAAGATTATTGATGAACATGAAAAAGATTGGGATCTATTTTTGGGACCTGCTCTTAGCGCTATTCGTACAAATCAAAATGAGAGCACGGGTTTTTCGCCATTTTATTTAATACACGGGAGAGAACCAATATTACCTATAGATAATTTATTAAAACCTAGACGGAAATATATGGGTGAAGATTTTCAAGAGGTCATAATACAAGAAATGCATAAAGCACATATGAGATTAAGAAATAATATAATAAAAGCTAGGGAAAGACAGAAAAAGTACAAAAATGTAAATACAAAATTACAGGAGTTTAAAGTAGGTGATAGAGTTTATTACAAAAAACATAGAAGAAACTCTAAGTTTGATTCTCGTTGGATTCCAGGTTATTACGTTTTGGAAAAACTGGGTAATGTATCGTATGTTATAAAGAACCAGGTCACAGCACACATAGCAAGGGCACATGTTGAACACTTAAGAAGAGATGAAAATGAGATAGAAAATAATAATTATAATAATAATTGTTATTCGGATGCAAAATTTTTGGATGAACAAGTTGTTACAATAACTCCAGATCTTAGAAGAGCTACAGTAACCCCAGATCTTAGAAAAGAAACAGAACAAAATCAGTTGTTAGCAAATCCAAGTTACGAAGAACAAGAACAGACAATTCCGAAAAGAATGGAAGAAGAAGGGCCAAATGAAAATCATTATGATAGTATGGAAGAAGACATAGGTGCTCCATTTAAAAATACTAGGCAAGCAACAAAAAGAAGAATGGACAGTCAAAGAGATAAAGAAGTAAAAAGACAGAGAAGAATTAGAGATGATTCAACAAGCGGAGAAGATATACCTATACTAGAAAGATCCTTAAGAAAGAGTGATCGACAAATTAGGTGGGATGTTGAACGGAAGAAATTAGCGGCAGCTAAAGAGAGACATACAGACGAAGAAGAAGAAATGGATGAAAAGTCAGAGTCAAGTAGTAGTATGGAGGAGGCTAGTAGGTTGTACGAAGAAGAAGATGTTGATATAGAGTTAGCACTTATTCAGAGAAACTTAGAGTTGTTGAGGAAATGGAAACGTAAGAGATAGATAAACCTGTAGATAACAAGAAGAAGTATACGAAACGGTGGAAAAAGTGGTCTTGTGATATTAGTACAGTGGGTGAATGTTTAAAGATAGGGGTTAACAAGTTATAATAATAATAGACAGGACAGATCACAAGTACAATATAAGTAGAGGATGGCTACATTGAGTTAATGTTGGATTTAGGTTACAGTGCTTACTTAAGAGCTTATTCAGGATGTCATGTGCTGTTAGGAGATAATAAATAATATGGTGGTTGTTGATTATTAATTTGTTTGTGTAGATAGAACAGATATGTTCATAATCGATCTGTAGTTAACAGATATACAGATAGAATGTTTAGTCTTCTCGGTCATATAAATACTGGATATGCGTCATTTGTGAAAGCCTAATGCTGGTAGGCCAACGTATGTAGTAATTTTAAGAGAGTTAAAATTGTGTTGAAAACTGGGTTTTATGAATTATGAGTCATATAGGAAATGTTTTTATGCTTGAGTTGATGAGGGATATTGTTTGCTTATTTTATTGAGCCTAAGTTGTAATGCCTCATAATGAGTTTGTTTTCATAATTTGGTCTTGAAAAATGATTGTTATTGGTTGATTAATTGGTTTAGAGTAGGGTGATTGTGTTCATAGCATTTGAGTTGACAAGAACTGTTGGTCCGTAAAAGTGTCCAATAGTGATAGGTAGAATAGGATATTTTATTCTGATTTGATAACATGCATGTTATGTCATTTTGTCAAAATGTGTTTTTTTTTTTTTTTTTTCTTCTTCTAGATTAATTTGGAGGTTGTGTTCATTTTATTTAGATTACATGAAGGGTTTGGTATATTGAGTTAAATGCTTGTAAAGTTAGTTAAGTAAGTTTAAGTTTCAAATGAAGGAGGTTTTGCTAAAGGTTTTTCGTTAAGAAAAGAGTTGATTAAAACTATTTTGTCCACTGATATAAGGTAAGGGGAAACTATGCATTCATTAACTAGTGGGAAACCATAGTTGGTGAACGTGTGTACACGAATGGATAGACGTATCCAGGACTTGCACACACGTCACTGTATTTATAAAATAGCAGGATGGGATGTACGGGGGCAAGATATAGGTGCTGTGAAATACCAGCTTTAATTATATTTAAGGTGTTCATAAAATATGAACATGGGCTCATGGTAAAAGGTGAGATAACGGAAGAGGAACGGAATTGTGGTTGGCAATGTCAATGTGAAATATAAAAGGTTTATGAAAACTTATGCCAAATTGTTTTATAACGAACAATAATATATTTCTTAAAGGTGTTTTAAAAAAATTATTTTACAAAAAATTTTTTTTTATTGGCAAGGGAGGTAAAGGGTGAATGTCTTAAGTGTACATTTTACTATATGTCCATGCGGTCATGTCGTGTATTCATTCTTTACTATTCTTTATTTGGTGCGCACCACTTCTTTACTTTTTCTAACTACATTGTTTTTGTACGTCCTGGGGTTTGAAAGAATGAGAAATTTTATAAGGTAATAATTTTAGAAAAAGAATTTATGAGTTGTTCTTATAATGTGTATATTTGATACAGGAACTTGATGAGCCAAGAAAGAACCAAAATAGTGAAGAATGAGAAATTTTATGAGCTGTTCTTATAATATGTATATTTGATATAGGTAACCAGAGAGAACCAGAAATGAAGAATAACATGGGGAGGTTATGTAGTTGACTGTAAAATGTTGGGGAAATGAAAAGGAAAGAAGGACCGCTTGGATTAACCGTAGTATTATATAAATAAAAAAAAGCGAAGAAGAAGTATATGGGGAAGTTGTAGACAGACCATAGCACTGGGAGAAGAGTAAAAGATGTATTGACGAAGGTTAAAAGACAAGTAGGGAATAGAGTATGGGGATTAGGAGTAAAGATTTTTCCTTTAAAAGGAAAATTCTTTAAGTAACATGGGGAGGTGTAACAGTGTAGGTATAATTGGGGTCTATTGGAAAACTCCGATACAGCACGATTGAGCATTGAGACTGAAAGGGGTGGGAGATGCTCAATCGTGACGTATTATGTTGTTATAGGCAGTTAACATCTAAGAAACCAGCTGAAAGGACGCGGCTTGTAAACCTTGACAAATAAACAACGTTTTATGCAGTTGGCGTTTTGTTACTCCTTCCAACACTACAACAGTGTATACCAAAATGACACAAGCTGTGACTATTCTGTTCTCAGGTAGGTTTTATAACTTTGTAAATGTAGTCTGGGCAGTGACCTTTTCAGCCTGCTCCTCTCCTGTCAAGGGATTTTAATGTACACAATGGTCCTCCAGCCGGTCTCCCTGGTCTAGGGGTTACACGACTTTCTCTGTAATCTCGTATACTCTCGTGAGTAACGTGACATGCAAGAGAATCGGTAACGGTTCTCTCCGCATCTGTAACTTATTTCTTGCCAAGAAATCAACAATCAGCTGAAATATGCTGATTTTGACAGTGATGTCCTGTAAAGGATCTCATCTCATCTCATGTTCCTCTTGTACCTTGTGGTGACGTGGTGAAGTATAAACATCGTGTAAAGGATATGTGAATAAAAAATTAAAAAAATGGTCCTCCTAGTCTATCACGTTTATCTGGGGAGGTTAGATGTCTGATCCACTACTCCAGTTTGTCTGTTCTTTTCACTCAGATCTGCAGTATATATCCTACATATTAACTAACAACTGTATCTCAAAAAATATTAATTGTATTATTATTTTCATAAATTATTGACATAAACACATCATAAAATTTACATGGCTAGCAGTTGCTGAATTATATACATCAATATTGAAAAAAAATTCCAGAGTGTAATATTGCTTATGTTGTCCTATGAATACTGTCCAATAATATTGTTTATGCTGTCCTAGATTTGCTGTCCCATAGTATAGCTTGTTTTCCTAAATTTCCTGTCCCAAACCAGTCTGCCCTTTCTTTAATTCAGCAGCATTTCTCAGTCAACAATAGATGATGATTGTGTGTGCATGTGCGCGTGTATAAATATGTGTCTCTCTATTCTGATTCGCTATTCTAGTAATGCCTTCATACAAAGTACAGTTTTCTATGCATGTTGCTGGTGTTCTTACATGCAAACAAGTTCTTAGAATATCACAGACCAAGAAGAATAGTAAATAATAACAGTCTAGAAGAAGATAACAACACTGACATTCTACAAGATATGAACATGGTTCATAATCAGCAGCATTTGTTCAGAAAGTGAAATACTGTGGCCAAATTGAAAGTCACAATGGCTGGGGCAGGACAGTGGGTGACATACAAGAGCCAGGGGATGGCCAGCATGGAGATGGACACGGGACATTGGATTCCTTGGGCATGAGGCAGGGACACACTTCAGACTGGGACACTTGTTGGCAGGTCCATAATGACAGCAATGCTCTACAGAGGATCTGCTAGCTGATGTGATGATGCTGCAACTGAGAGCTCATGGAGACTCCCAAATGTCCAGTCCCAATGGACAAACCTTGCAGGATGTGCTCTCTTTGCCAGTCTGTATGTACATAGGGGTGGATGGGCTAATTTCACATAAGTGAGTGTTCTGCCTGTTGTGTTATGTTCGGATATGGAATATGAACATATATTTAAGATAGTAAGTTGCCTCAAGGATCTTCTGTGTGTGGAAGATGATTGGTTGTTGTGTCTGATTCTGTCCTGTTAACTAACATATCTACTCTTTCCTGTCTGGATGTACTAGGGAATTAGTGTCCACTGTGGTACAACCCTTTGGCTGGTTTTTGAGAGAGAGAGAGACACCAACCCCCTGCCATTTTTCTGAACATGTAGTTGATTATGTGGTTGTTTTGGGATTTGAAATTTAAATATTGAGCACAACCCACTACTGGCAACGCCGCGTGGTTACGCCGCCGGGAAGCGTGGTTACACACCCGCTTCACACACGTGATCCGGGACTGTTTCCGGATCCGGTCAGGGATATGCACTACTGACGAGCTCAAATGAGGGTGAAACTCAAGTCTAGTGCTTCCATATTGACGTGGATAGGCCTTAGGTTCATATCAGAATGCGATCGGCGTTGCCAGTAGTGGGTTGTGCTCAATATTTGAACATGTAGTTGACAATACAACCCACCGCGGATAGATGAAAAATCATTCCACATAAAATTCACAGCCCAGTGTCACACCAAGCTCTCAACTCAGTACCTGGGTGATGGAACCATGTGCTAAAGTCCAAATGAGGAAAATACATCAACAAACCATGACAAGAAGCAAATACATCAGCAAACCATGACAAGAAGAAAATACATCGGCAAACCATGACAAGAAGAAAATACTTCGGAAACCATGACAAGAAGAAAATACATCAGCAAACCATGACAAGAAGAAAATACATCAGCAAACCATGACAAGAAGCAAATACATCAGCAACCAAACCATGACAAGAAAAAAAATACATCAGCAAACCATGACAAGAAGCAAATACATCAGCAACCAAACCATGACAAGAAAATACATCAGCAAACCATGACAAGAAGAAAATACATCAGCAAACCATGACAAGAAGCAAATACATCAGCAACCAAACCATGACAAGAAGAAAATACATCAGCAAACCATGACAAGAAGCAAATACATCAGCAACCAAACCATGACAAGATGGTTCCATATCCGAACATAACACAACAGGCAGAACACTCACTTATGTGAAATTAGCCCATACATCAGCAAACCATGACAAGAAGCAAAAAAACAGTGGACTGGAAAGAACTGTGATAGAAGGCATTGTATCTGGAAGGAGAGGCAAGGGTCGACTGGCATGAGGTGGAAGAAGTGGCCAGAGATTGAGGGCCGACCAGCATGTGGTGGCAGAAGTGGCCAGAGATTGAGGGTTGACAGGCATGAGATGGCAGAAGTGGCCAGAGATTGAGGGTCGACCGGCATGAGATGGCAGAAGTGGCCAGAGATTGAGGGTCGACCGGCATGAGGTGGAAGAAATGGCCAGAGATTGAGGGTCGACCGGCATGAGGTGGAAGAAATGGCCAGAGATTGAGGGTCGACCGGCATGAGGTGGAAGAAATGGCCAGAGATTGAGGGTCGACCGGCATGAGGTGAAGAAGTGGCCAGAGATTGAGGGTCTACTGGCATGAGTGGAAGAAGTGGGCCAGAGATTGAGGGTCGACCGGCATGAAGGTGGAAGAAGTGGCCAGAGATTGAGGAGTCGAACTGGCATGAGGTGGAAGAAGTGGCCAGAGATTGAGAGTCAACCGGCATGAAGGTGGAAGAAGTGGCCAGAGATTGAGGGTTGAACCGGCATGAGGTGAAAGAAGTGGCCAGAGATTGAGGGTCGAACCGGCATGAGTGGAAGAAGTGGCCAGAGATTGAGGGTCAGACCGGCATGAAGTGGAAGAAGTGGCCAGAGATTGAGAGTCGAACGGCATGAGGTGAAAGAAGTGGCCAGAGATTGAGAGGCATGAGGTGGAAGAAATGGCCAGAGATTGAGGGTCGACTGGCATGAGGTGGAAGAAGTGGCCAGAGATTGAGACTTGTTGGTGCCTCATGAACAGAGCCACATACTGAAAGGAGTTGCTACATGATACAGATGCAGACCTGATAACTCATCTGGGACCCAAGAAATAGCTCTTCTGATCAGAACTTCTTTTTATGAGAGTTCAAGCATATGGTAATGCATTTACAATGTACAATACAATATTGTTCTTCAAACAGAAATTTGCCACATCTGAGATCATCTTAAGCGGTTTGCACTGTATATCTATACAGAAGACATTTTACATGTCTTGTCTACAGAACTATGATTCTTTCTATTTGTGTCTATTAAACATTTCCCCCATTTGTTTGTCCATTAAATATTATTTACCTCATTTGTCTGTCCATTAAACATTATTTCCCCCCATTGGTATGTCTATTAAACATTATTTCTCAAATGTGTGTCTATAAAGATGACACTTCACATCTTGTCTTGACTAAAGAATTATGATGCCTTCTCCTGTCTATTAAACATTATTTCTCAAATGTGTCTGTCTATACAGATACTTCACATTTGTCTTGCAAATAGAACTGTATCATCTCTGTTCACATATTGTTGGTTGTCAACACAATGTGGTGGCTATTGTTTATCAAAATAAGTTAATATATCTTCTGTAAACAAACAACTCAAAGAGACAAATCTTTCTCCACTCGTTTCAGAAGCTCAAGGACATGTTGCCTTGACAATGGAATCAACTTCTTCACAACAGGTTTCCTCACTACGGATACAATGTCCACTTCCATTAGACATGACATGTTGATCAACTTCTGCTGGCATTGGGTCAGTCCCTGGGGATTATTTTGAGAAACAGAAATCAAGATAACATGAAATATGAAGCAATGCATCAACAATTTATATTTAAAATATCAATAATAATACAATTACCAAAAGTTAGCACTTGAAAGACAACATAAAAATAGGACAGCATCAACGTGAGAAGTATTCTTGAGAATGTAAACCTTGAAAAGATTCTGGAAGATGCCTTCAAGTACCATCATCCTCATGCACATGACACTAAGCATGGTTTCCTTCTACCAGAAACACCCGAGTCTTGGATCAGGTTTGTCTTCATTTCTGACCACATTTGATCAAACCAACCAGATAATTTATCTCTTTGTCTTACCTGTCCTTGTCAAGTTTGTGTTTTTACATTTGACCTCATAACAGACCCAAATGCCTTAAATGTCGGTGACAAATTTCTCTAATGACTTCCCAGCTCTCTGGTATAACATGATGACTGGCATGTGTTTAAACAAGCAAGGATGCTGGAGACAATAAATTACCTTCATTAAAACATCTTTCACCCGTGGTTCTGATCTCATCTTCTGTCGCATGATCAGACTGTCCTTGGCAGAGAATCCCACCAACTCCACCAGTACCTAACAAAGAGGCAATTCATATAAAACACATTACGAATATGTTGAAAGCACAGTGAGGAGAGGACAGAAGTAGAAACTTGAATGTTCTCTTATATCTACCTCTTTCTTTCCCTCATTGTAGGTGTCAATCAATACATGTGAATGTATTTCTCGTGTTATCTCAATGATGACCTCAGCAACTGATTTTTTTAAAAACAGTTTGCACACAGCCTGTCAATCATGGACTCAAACCCCAGACATTCACTGCTGGACACAGCCTTCAATCAAGGATTCAAACTCCAGACACACACTACTGTTTCACACAGCCTTTCAATTACGGACTGAAACCCCATACATTCACTGCTGTTTGACACAGCCTTTCAATTATGGACTGAAACCCAAAACACAGCCTTTCAATCATGAGCTCAAATCCCACATATTCACTGCTGTTTGACACAGCCTTTTAATCATGGGCTCAAACCTCAGACATTCGCTGCTCTGGTCACTAAACCACAAACAGTTTAAAATTCAGCAAGATTCAACAATCATGTTATCAGGACTTCTCAATGACAATCAGATATGTTCAAAAGAGCAGGTTAGTTTTGCTGAAATACCAAGCTTGTGAAAACTTACATCGTCTGCCAAGTCCACATCCAGGCACGCAGTTCCATCATTGATTCTACATGCCAGAGACCAGTTTGCTCCACCATTGGTGCCTAGCTTCTCAATCAGCGTCGAAATGTATGCCTACAATAAAACAGTGACAAACATTTCATACGATAAATTTGATACAACTGCTGTCGCTTGTTTCATCTGATGAACAAATCAATACTGTGAAAAAACATACATGCAACAAGGTAAACTAGGTGACTGAAGTGATCAATACTACAGATCAAACAGGTGTATAAAACAAAGCATTGTTTGACATAATTTCCGACCAATTTTATGCCACCACCGCTAGAAATGGACAAGGATGGCAAGAGGTGAAGAACTGTAACAGTAAGAGGTGAACAAGAATACTGAATGAGACCAGAAGAGACAAGGTCATTAGGTTCAATCAAGTAATAAGACTACTTTGATGTATAGATATAGCATAGTCTTACAAGAAACAAAAGAAAACCATATATTCATTAGAGCAATTAGATGTAGATAGTCAAGATATTTTGGGGGGATGTTATAAGGAAAAATAAATAAGAAAACTTAATAACCACTGGAAAAACATGGGAAAAGAACAAGGGGAGAACGAGACCTAGACCTGGATGGCTTGGCCATAGGGCATAATCAGGCCAAGAACACAGACCTGAGATAAGACTGGTGATTGTGAGAGAAGGCAAACCATCACCACCTACAGTTATTGGCATGGCACATGATGATGATTACAAACAGTTGCTATAAAGATCTGAAGAAAATAGCTATAAACAATCATCTTTGAAGGAACAGTTGCCATGTCAGTAAATCAAGTAAAGACCCTAATGGGTATATGGTGCTAGCCCCATATTTGTAAAGCCCAATCAGCACTTGATGACCATTTCACACATTTCCAGCCAAGGGATCACATATACATCTAAGACAAAAATGGTCAAGGAACAGGCTTGCTTTATGAATTTTACTAAAGAAAACAATAAATGTGTTTTGTAATAGTGATGGAAGCCCCTGCTGTAATGAACTTTACTAAACATACGAAAATAGGTTGCAATGGTGACCAAATATCCTTGCTGTAAAGGATTTTGCTAAATAAAACAATGGAAATGATTTGTAATGGTGACAGAATGTGCTGGCTGTTGAGAACTTTGCAAAACAATTCAAAGGACATGCTATGACAGTGGTTCTTAACTGGTGGGGAATTCTCCCCCCTCCCTCCCCCCAGGGGGGAATTTTAGGGTTTCCGGGGGGGGGGGGGGGGGGGGGGGGGGGGGGGGAAATTAAGATTATTTCAAGATAGCATTAATACAAGAACCAGTTACTTGAAACTGTTTTTCCCTCTAAATTTTACGGTTCTGCACTTTTCACCCTGATGAAATTCGTTTTATAACGTAAGTAGACCAGCAAATCATGTTTTATGTAGATGTCTAGACTTGTTCTAGTATGTGTTATTAAATTTAGCTTCCATTTTTATGTATAGTGTAAGGGTGAGGGGGATTTATAGGGAGGAAATTCGAAATGGGGGTGGCGGGGAATGATGTTCTGAATATATGGTAAAGGGGGGCATGGGCCAAAAAAGGTTGAGAACCACTGTGCTATGACAATCACCTTTCACTTAAGATTATTAAGTGAATGATGTTCTGAATATATGGTAAAGGGGGGCATGGGCCAAAAAAGGTTGAGAACCACTGTGCTATGACAATCACCTTTCACTTCAGCTTCTACCTGTTGTGCCTAACACACGGAATGCGGAATGTGAGCACCGTGCCAATATTTTGCATGAAGATAGAAAAGCAAATGAAACTTCACCTTGACAGTAAGAGATGCTGGGGGTTGCATGTGTGTCAGGTCAGATAGGTACTGGAAGGGTGATCTGTCAGCAACATCAGGTAAACCTGCTGGATACAAGATTTATGTTACAAAAACACAAGCATTTATATGGTAAAACATTTGGCCTGTTACAAACATTTAAATGAAATATCTGTCCTTTTTAACTGGAAATATATTTAATGGAAACATTATGACATATACATCTATTATGGCTGAATAGACCATATTTCCTACTGCATGTCAATGGAACAACCGTGTGGTGCCATAGACAACATCAACCAATCATCAAGTGCCGTCTCCACAATGTCTGTCTCTCGCCCTGACTGTACATTCTGTCAGGCTGATGTTCGTCCATCCCTTGATGTTATCTTCCCACTTATATCGTTGTCTACCTCTTGCTCGCATGCCCTCAACCTTGCCCTCCAGTATGATTTTTATAAGAGTATTATGTCTTTTAACGTGGCCAAAATATTTTACTTGCCTCCTCTTTATTTCTTTCATCAACCTCTCTTCATTCCCAGTTTTTCTAGAACCTCTGTTTTTGTTTCCATGAAATACGACATATTCTTCTGTATATCCACATCTCCAGGGCCTCTGTTCGACTTTCTAGTTGCTTGTTCAATGTCCAGACTTCCGAGCCATACTGTAGCGTTGAATATACGTAGCATTTGACAATTCTCATCTTTAATGCGTTGTTAATCTCTCTAGATGTTAATACTGACTTCATGCTGTTGAAAGCATTTTTGGCCATTCCTATTCTCTTTTTGATTTCTATTTCACTTCTGCCATCATCTGTTATTATTTGTCCAAGATAGGAGAAACTTGTTACTTGTTCTAGTGTCTCCCCGTTTACTGTGATGTTCATTGATGACCTGCCCTTTTTACTGCTAATTATTATAGGTTTTGTTTTTTGGATGTTAATATCTAAGCCACATTCTGCACTGTGCCTGTTTACTTCTTCCACTAGGTATTGTAACTCTTGCTCACTTTCTGCTAGTAACACGGCATCGTCAGCATACCTAAGAATGTTTATGATTCTTCAATTGATATTAAGTCCAGGCAGAAGTGATGCTAAGCAGCCATATGCAGGACGTGACGATTTCTTGGGTGAGCCCAGTACTTGAGCGCTATGTGTCGGCTCTGCAATTATGGAAGTCTCCTTGGATGGCGGGGAATACCCATGGTCTGCCCCTGCCTTCCCTTGAGGGCTGACCAGGATGTCTTCAGCTGTTATAAATGGGCCAGCTGGGATGGGGGATAACGCCACAACAGTAAGAGTAAACGTCCTAAGAAACCCCTGGGAAGGTTAACCCGGTCAACAAATGCCCGCATAAGTCGGATGTGTCGGCGCAAGAACGCAGCTCTGCTGTAAACAGGCACAACGCAATCATGTCCAAAAAGTATCCGGATGAACGCAGAAGAAGAAGAAGTCCAGGCAGTTTGACTTGTTTAAAAATTCTTTCTGTGTATAGGTTGAAGAGACAACATAATACTGTTTAACTCTAGCTGTTTAACCAAAAAATTATATATTTTCCATTATGATTAAAACAAAAGATCAGTTTAGAATACATTAAAAAGAATTTTTTACAAACAAAACACCTCACACAAGTTGGAAGTATTTAATATTAAATATTTTTAAAAAAAATGATAATTTCATAATATAAACTTGTTTTCTCTAAGATTGTACTATCTGCATTAACAGTAAAGAGAACAAGGCAGATACTGTCAAAGACTTACCGAGGCTTGAAGATGGATAGATAACTGCTTTAGCCAATGTACAAGTAGCATTTTGTATTCCACAGTCCAGTTCTAACTTGGGGTGTGGCCTGCTCTGCTAAAGTGTTATTGGTTAGAGTGTCAGAGTCAGGTACAGTCACAGATCTGCCACTGGAAGACTTGACGGCGACCGCTGAAGATGTGTTCAACAATTTTGAGGCTGAATTTGAGGATAACTTTGCATCAGTTTTCCTAGAAAATTTCTGAGCTGTGTGACCATCACCAACTATACAGCAATCATCATCATCGTCAAACATCTGCTGTGACTCAGTCACCTTGTCACTGCCACTTATTGCACAGTCATCACTTAAAGACATCAGTTTTGACTTGTTTCTGTCCGAGCTGGAAGAAAACATATCCGACAGCTTCACCTGTTTTTTAGCTGGAAATTTTGAAGTATCCAGATTTTCAGTCCTTTCTAGAGAGCTAGTTTTGACTTTGAAAAGCTTATTCTTTCTGCCCGGATCATTTTGTTGACCTTTTGAAGGCACAGTAAATGAGGATACATGTGGTTTCAATTGTACTGCTTTGTTCACCGCTTGTTGAAGAGTTGGCTGAGAGCTTTTCATGTGACTGCTTAGCAATGGGATTTTGCACGATTTGACTTTCCGCTGATGAATTAAATGTATTGTTTTCTTTTCCACCAGGTAAAGACGATCCAAATGTATTGTTCTTATCGCTTACGTCTACATTGTCAGAAATATCGTCTATCTCAAAATCATCATCAAAGACATCAACATCATTCTGTGTATTTGACACATTCATAAACTGACTAGGGTTACTACTTAAACTGCTTGCCAGAGATTGGTTCAAGCTTGTTGATAGTCTCATATCTGAAGTTGTTCTTGTGCCTGCAGCATTCTGGAGTGTGCTTTGAGGTTGTTCTCTTTCACACGAGCCGGGCCAAGAATGTGCAGGATCTGATCTGTGAAAGCCTGTGCTTGGATGCTGTGCCTCCATGTTGTCTCTCTCCATACAAACAGCTGTAGTACAGTCTAGAGCATCAATCTCCTGCAGGTCTAAATAGTCACTAAAGCAGTCGTCATAGTTCATGTCATCTTCCTGTTGAGACAAGAAGTTAACTATTTCTGCTGACGATGTACACATACAAGCATGCACATGAGAACAATGGTAATTAGGGGAACAATATAAGAAAGCATGTACTGAATCATAATCACACAAAAAATATACAAAATGTGTCACAATCTGTCATTCAACACTGACATCAGAGCACATGAGGCATGCTCCAGTGTGCTCTGTCTCCCATTGGAGATGTTGAACAGTGTGGATACTTAGCATTCCAGTGACCAGTTGTTGCTCATGCATCCACTCTGTCTACTGCCATGTTCATTCTACGAGTGTTTGGTAGGAAATGTTACAAATAACTATGCAGCACATATGTTCTTTTGCTCGAGTGTAAGTCTGGAGTGTTAATAGACTATCATTGACTTGTATTATTTGAGTTACAAAAACAGTAAATTATCAAGCTCTTTAACATAAAACAAGATATGCATAAGTGTTCATGTGGTTTACCCACATAAAACAAATGAATTTACCTGTTCACCAACAGAAATACTCAGCCCAAACTACTCTGCTGAGGTACAAACAATAAAGAACACAACATGCCATTGCCAGCAGGTATATATTTGTTACTGATGCAATGTCATTTCAGCAAGTTCTAAACAGTGACAAGCTGCCAGAGCTAAAGAGAACCTTAAGTGAAGCAAACACCAACAATGGGTCAACCACAATGACACCATCCCATTGTGGCATACCTGGAAATGAAAGGGCGGATTTCTTAGCCCAAGTAGGCGCACAACAAGACCAAACAGAACAATAAAATCATCTTACATCAAAAGAAGATCTTTACCTCCTTAAAAACTCTACTAACAATGAGGCAACTATTCCTACTTTTATCGAGCAAAGCAGATGGTTCTGTTCCATATCAGAACTGGACACATCAGATATTTGAGCGGTCACTTAGACTGAAGACTGGTGACATCACTCCTGTGCACATGTGGATAGGCAGAACAGACATGCAAAACATCATTTTCAAGAATGTTACATGTTTTATCAACATGTGGACCAATTAGTGGCCTAGAGACAAGCATCTGTCTAGAGGACAAACATCTACCTACAAACATCCACTCAAAGCTATCTGCCTAGTCTCAAAAAAGCTCTCAAATAAATCTACATACATGCAAAATCCAGACCACATGCACACAAAAAAGCAGACCCAGACTTCTTGTGTATACATGATTAGAACAATAGTGAATGAGAGGAAGATGAATGTACATAAATGTTCCACTAGTTAATATCAACAATACAATGTCTAATAGTTTAATGCTATAAATACAGTTCATGCTCTGTGCCATGCTTCTGACAGGTTGCTCTGTGGAAAGTGACCCAGCCAAATGGGACCATGCCTCCTATCACTGTTACTTTCAAGCCACTGTGATGTTTAATACTGAAAACTTTTTTAGTTGCATATTCTTTGTAGGGACATTGCAATCAACTCCAGCATTTACTGGCTGTTTCTGATTGACTAGGCAATATTAGTTCAGTAGTTTGCCATTGATTTCTGAATGGCAGACGCTCACACCATTAAAATCAATGCAAAGCAGTCATGGGAACCTAACACGCAGAAAATTCTTCAGGCTGAGAACCACTGCAGAACTTAGAACCATCACTTGATGAAAATGAAACTTAGGACACACAGATGTGCTAAGATGAAAAGGGCAAACAAACAGCTGCCAACATACTCTCTGGGAATACTGACTCCACAACAGGAGCAGAGCAGTGACATGACCGTTCACAATCAAACTGAGACAAAAATACATAGAGACATATATTGACAGACTGCCCCTAGTGTGGTTATTTTGAGAAAAAAGATGACAATGCTTCCACCATTTGATATAGAGATGCACCCATGTATCCTATGTACCCATAGGAAGCCAGCACACCACATTGGATTATGTTCCACAGGTCTGGCCACTCAGTGACAAGCTGCAATAAGGCTGGCCTTCTGTGACCCAGCTGAGGCAACAATTGTATGGTGATTAAGAAAAACCTGAGGCAGATTTCTAGCTTTATAAAAGAAATGTGGTTGAGGGCCAAAGAAGAATGTAGCAGTAGTAGCAGTGCTCTCATGAAACAACAGTCATCATAGTCAGGGATTCATTTGGTGCTCTCATGAAGCAACATAAAATGTGAAACGACAATTCTGAAGTGTCTCTACCTGCTTAAATTCTTGTCCAAGATATTGCTTTGGGTCATCCTCCTGCTTCAAACCAAACTGACTCAAACTGGAGGAAGTCCAACCCATGAGGCTCAGGTTTCACTTGCTGTAAGCTGGATGTAGATAGCTTCTGACAACTAGTCAGCCCACTGTATCCATCTTTCTTGAAATATTTCTGTGAGTTGTCTAGCATCTTGTCAGAACCACGAGACAGGAATTGTCCAGAGAACACTGTCTTGGCATGCTTCCCTTCATCTTCTCTATTCCTCATCCTATTCCAAAGAATACATGCTTAGTTACAGCCTGAATTAAATGTTTCATTACATTCATCTCAGAAATTGACAATGTTACCCTCTGTGTAGTTGAGTAGTCATATGTTTTTGTCATAAAAAGGGAAAAACTTGAATATGTTGTGACAACTGGAAAAATTTGTGGAAAGAGGGATAGGAAGACATCTTTGTGTCATGGCATGGAAGGGTGTCAACACACAAAATGGTACATGTTGTAGGAGATCGTAAGATGAGGAGAAGCATGATCACTCATGATGATGATGATAACGTAGGGATGCATAGGACGCTGCAGTGGTGTTTGTCCATCAAGTATAATGATGACCATTTATTTCATAGGGTGGGGATAGATGAAGTTGGATGAAGATTGACCTGCGAGATGAATTGGATTAAAGTGAGGAAGAGTTGCGCAATGTGCCGACCACACTTTCTCGCCCGAGTCCATCTGAATCTAGTGGCAAGACAAGTCAAGACGACTGGAGATGCAAACAGGTGCAGTGGATGACCAGGGTGCTCTATGTGCCTTGCCGTGCTCATTACCTTCTACAATGCTTTGCAGGTAAACGCTGTCTTGCCCATTGAACCATCAAGATTTCTTCCGCGCAATCTGTCGAATCCTGTCTTCACATGCTGGGTAGGCATACACTAGTTTACCGATTGGTTTGACACCAATCGGTTACCCACGCCTGGTTTAGCCAGCCTGTCATAACCGTTGTTCGGGCGTGGCCACTGTTGCATGCTGACAGCTACTAGCAGCCACAGGCGTGAGCTGGATGTCAGGCTTGGACCAGTGGGGGATGGGTCCTGAAAAGGGCATGACAGCTATCCTTGCCACAGGTACTACCAAGGCCCAACATCCCAGACCACCCCCGAGCTGCAGTCGTGCAGTGCTAGCACACTTGCCTGCTGGCCCAGAGGTCATATGTTCAAATCCACCCCTATGAGCCAGGGATTTGTTTCAGTGACCTGTACTCTCAGGTCGACCCAGCTTAAAATGAGCACTAGAAAATTTTCCCGAAAGTAAAGATGGCAGCATGATACTGACCATATCAACTCTGCCGATCAGTCTGAGAATATGGGGCTAGCACCGCACTATACACCTACTGGTGTAATACCGACCCCATTTCCCACCGAGTGCCGATTGGTCTATAAAAATATGGGTCTAGCACGGTATGCTCGATGCGTAAAGGCATGAAAAGGGTTCTTTACTGTTTTTCTTTTCATTATATGACAATGTCTTTCATTGCTCTTTATATCCATCCACAGTGTTCTCATACAGTGTTGCGTAACATCACATCTCCGCAGCTTCCACATAATTCCTCCTCCTCCTCATCATCATCATGTGACATGCCAATAAGCATGGGCGGTCATGTTTCACCATCTTACCCGATCATCAGAGTGGTGGATCAGCTCCGTATTCTTGTCTCGACCATGCCATGTAATCAAGCATAATTCCTCACTTATCAGCTAATTGCCCATGATTCACATTCATACATGAAGATTGACTCAATAGAGCTCTTAAGAATTCTTTTCCTCACCTTAAATAACAAAGATAAATTGCAGAGAATATTCTTCATATCGTTAAAAAAAAAAGTTTCCATCTAGTTCTATATGCTTGGTTATAATTGAGGTGTTTTTTATTGCATTCCCATCTTCTGCCTGATCCTCTGTAGTGGTCTTCTTCCTTCTGTTGCAGGCAGGTGCCCTCTTCTTCACTCTTTCCTTTCACTCGTTGCTGATATCCATGATGCTTTCTCCCACCCACCTAAGCACCATGGCCTGGGGCAGTGAACGTGTTTCAGTTCCCTGACATACAACTGAGGGTTCTAAATGGGCTGCAGACTTTATGAACGCAAACCACCTGGCAATGGTTTCGATGGTATGAGCATCATGGTTTAGAAAGTAATGGCAAACTACTAAATGTAAAATTTCCTGGTAAATCACTAACAGCCAAAAAATGCTGGGGTTGATTGTGACATCCTGTAAATGACATGCAGCTGACCTTTTCTCCGACCTTATTGCCTGCTCCTACGATTATTATTGCTTTTATTATGCTCATTGTTCTAATTATGACCCTGACTGTTGTTGTATTCCTTAGTACTATTGTTATGATTATTGTAAGCTTTCTCACTACTGTTATTGTAACTGTAGCTACTATTATTAATATTTGTATCACTGTAATTGTCCTGATAGTTGTTTAATGCAATGTTAAGGTTCTTTACTTTACTTACTTTTACCATAGTTGCATGTTTCACATCATAAATGTAAAATGTAATGTGATATATCATCACACGCCTTAAATGACAAATTTAAAATGTTACTCCCTGTAGTCACATGTCATAAACGTCAAATGTTACTCGCTGTAGTCACCTGTCTCCCGTCACAAATTATTAATGTTACTCGCCACAAAGTTGCATGTTATAAATGTACAATGCAACCTGCTGCAGTCAGATGTCTCATAACACAATGTACAATTTAACCTGCTTTATCTTCACATGTCACATTAGTTTGTTGTATAGTCACACATGCACAATTAAGCTGTTGTACAGCTGCATGAATTGAGTTGTTCACTTTTATGAAACTTAACATTTGCATCTGGCGATAATCAGTTCTTTTCTAATAGAGAAATAATATAGTCATTCTGAGAATACTCATAAATTCTTTATCAATCAATCATGTGCCATGCCGGAAAGCGTGGGCGGTCATGACTCGCCATTTCCGGTTTCAAAATGGCGACGGACGGTCATGTTGTTTTGTGTTCGTTAACTTTTTCGCGTAAGGGATGGATTTATTCATCTCTTGCGTGTAATTGGTGTGCCAGGATGTAAAACCAGGAGTTTCTACTCAAGATCTGCGCGGGTGCTACGGAGTTCGTGCATCGAGCGAAGCCATCCTTGAGTGAATTTTCAGCAGCGTGTGTGGTTATCAGCAGTCTGTGTTTACGTTTTTTCAACATGGCGGAAGAACGTCTTCTTTCCGAGCGATCAACAGTCAACATAACGAAGCGGCGTGGTAGCCGCGCAGGGACAAAGAAGCAAGATAAGCGCGGGGGTTTGAGACGTTTTAGACTCAAGTGTCACCGTCTAGGACTCAGGAACATCCGTATTCTATATTGGAACTGTGCCAGTGTAAAACAACGGGGCTCTATTTTAGAAACCCTAGTTTACAGGAACGACATTGTAGCACTCCAGGAGACGAGACTGGGCGATCAGCTACTCCGAATTGCCGGCTTCAAATGTTTCTACAACAGACGACATCTGGGAACGGCGATTCTCGTTCGCGACAGCATGGTGGCGTCAGAGCTAGACATGTCCAGTTGGGACAGTGACGATATACAAATACAGGCGTTGAGAGTTCATTCCAGTATACCATTCGTGTTGGTTAATGTTTATGCCCGCAATGCGAGTGTGGACGCCCAGAAGTGGCAGTGCTTAAGTGGCATATTAGGCCACGAGAGAAATGTTATTTTCTGTGGTGACTTCAACGCTAAAGGCAGATCATGGGGAAACACTTCCTCCAATACACAAGGGGAGGAGCTCGAGACTGCACTGGAAACCATCGACCTGGTTTGTATCAACAGTGGCTGTGTCACCAGGACAGCAAGCCGTCCAGGCGATGAGGACAGTGCTATTGATCTGGCGCTAGTTTCACCTTCACTCACTACAGTGTGTAGATGGGGTGTCCTAGGACACCATGGCAGCGACCACCACCCTTGCAGCATATTGGTGGAGAAAGGCAGAACCAGGCAGCACAAGCTAAAGGTAAAGACGTTCCAGTATGACAGTACAGGGCAAGATGTGGTGAGCAAAATAAGACGTGACAAGCGCAGAACGTTTCAGGGCAGGAGAAAAAGCTGGGAGCAGCCACCGTGGTGGAGTTTCGAGGTGGAGAAGGCTTGGGTGGATAAGCGTAGTGCTGTAAGGAGATGGCAAAATGCCAAGAAGAACAGAGCTGGTCATCCTAGTCCCTGCTTGCACTTAGAAAGAGAGATGCACACAAAAGTAAGCTATTTCAAAAAACTGGTCAAGGTGGTTAAAAGCGAAAAATGGGCAGAGGTGTGTCAAAGAGTAAGCACAGACAAGTCACTGAAATTGTTCTGGCGACTACATAAAAGCATGAGTGGGGTAGTCAAGAATAAGAGCATTTCTGACTTCCAAGGTGCTGACCTCATCTGGCAGAGGACTGATGAGGACAAGGGCAAAGCCCTCTTTGAACGCTACCTTGAGCAGAGCAACCAGACAGACATGGGAGGCCGGAATCTGGCCAAGGAGGTCACCTCAGACAGATGCAAGGCCCAGAACACTTCGGATGAAGACACAGTGACAGTGAAAGAAATCAAGGCTGTGCTTCGACGATCAAAAAACAGTGCTCCAGGTCCTGATGGCATAAGATACGACGACATAAATAGGTGTACCGACAATGAGCTAGAGAAACTAGCAGACATGTACAACAACAGTATAGGGAGTGCTAGCATCAAGGAGGAATGGTTACATAGCTATCTGATTCCCTTGCCGAAGCCTGACAAAGACCACAAAAAAATTCAGGGATATCGAATTATAACCATGCAGAATACAGTAGGCAAGCTGCTGGAGAAGGTAATTGCCAGGAAAATATCAAGCCAACTAGAGAGGCAAGGTGTTTTCCCACCTACCCTGGGTGGGTACCGTCCAAAAAGAGAAACCTGGACCAATGCAGCAGTCTTTGCCCATGATGTCTATGAAGGTTTCCACTCAGGCACTGAAACTGTTGCTGCAGCGATTGATCTTGAGGACGCATACAACAGAGTACCACTGGATTTTTTAATGTTTCAGCTTCTTGAACTAAACGTAAGTCCATTCCTCCTTAGTTGGATCGCTGCAGCCCTCTTCCAACGGAAAGTAGTTTTTAGATGTGGCAGTTGGACTTCGGAACCAACAACAATATATCCTGGCCTACCACAGGGATCACCATTATCTCCGGTACTGTTCAACGCCTACACAGTGAGAATCACCAGTGAGCAGATCACTGGACCTGGCAGGACATTGTCATATGCCGATGATGTTTTAGTGTATCGTCAGGGTAAGGATAGAGAGGAGGTTGCTGTGGAACTACAAACCGAACTCAATCGCATAAGTACTTGGTGTGATGAAGCTGGGGCAATGGTCAACCCAACAAAGGCAACAGTGACTTGGTTCTCGTTGAATAATCATATTGTCAACAATCCAACACCAACTGTAATGCTGTGTTCAGAGACGGTGGAAAGAACGCAGGCAATGAATTACCTGGGGATACGGTTTGATCGAAGCCTTGCTTATAATGTGCACATAGACCAGGTGATAACAAAGGCCAAGCGGGGCTTGGCAGCGATGCGGGTGATGGCGGCAGCAAACTGTGAGCAGCGCCATCTATGTCTTCTGTACGAGGGGCTGGTCATGTCTGTTTTGGAGTATGCAATGGCAATCCTGACTCTCAGCCATAAGCAGATAGAAAGGATGGAAAGGATACAGAATGAAGCTATGCGCATTATTCTTGGATGTACAAGAGATACAGCATGCAGGGCGATGCGCTACCTTCTTGATTTTCCAACCATTGAAGAGAGAATGCAAGTTTGCAGGGCACGCGCCTACCTCAGAATTAACGCAAACACACAGCATCCACTGCATAGTGAAATTAGGAAGGTGAAGGGCAGCAGGTTAAAAAGAGGACGGTCGTGGATGGGTCAAGCCGAAGACATTCTTCAACAGGTGTGTTCACTTGAGGACTTAGAACCTGGCGAGGAGTGGGTGCAAGTGCCAACAGACTTCTGCACATCCTTTTCAGTTTGCATCCAACTAGATAGAAAATGCAGACAAGAAAATCCGGCTGCTGTGGAGGCTGAAGTACAAGCGTTGATTTTCGAGAATTCGCTAGACAGTGACGCGGTCATCTACACAGATGGGTCGGTCGTCCGACATGTGAGAAGCTCATGGGCCTTTACAGCTCGGGCCGGAGGGAGAATTGTGAAGGAGGACTCTGGTGCTTTCACTGAAACCACAAGTAGCCTGACCATGGAAGTCATGGCAGTAAGTAAAGCAATAACATGGCTCGAGACACAGACATTCACTAGGGCTTGTTTCCTTAGCGACTCAATGAACATGATCAAGAGGATAGAGGAGGGGTCGATCCGAAGAGAATGGTTGCTGCCTCTGGAGCGGTCTCGGCTGGCAAAGATTAGTTTCATCTTCATGCCAGGTCATGCGGGAGTACAAGGAAATGAGCGGGCTGACAAGCTCGCAGGTGAGGCTACTGTGGAGGGCGGACGCGCCATGGACCAGGCTGACATTCTGAATGCTCTACGAGAAGTGAGACTTTTGCAAGAACCAAGTGATGACTGTGAATCTACAACAATGGCCAGACTGCGAGAGCAGCAAATTAAAAGAGGGGTGGCCAAACAAGAACACTACGCAGGAAGCCAAAGAAGATTGATAAACCAACACAGAACTGGCGTCGTTAGCCGCTACACGCTGCGGGATTTGCTGAGGAGGGGATCCGAGCACTTATGGACTGAATGGTCCGATGTGCAACGAGGATGATCTGTCGACTAACTAACTAACTAACTAACCAGTGTCGTGGATCAGCTCAGTGTTCCTGTCTCGTCCATGCCATGTGGCCAAGCCATCCAGGTATTTTCCTCTCGGTCTTCCTCTTGGTCTGTTCCCCTCGATCTTGCCAGTTGTCACTATGTTCTCCAATCCATTTCTTCTCATAACATGTCCAAAAAATTTTGACTGTCTACGTCTAATTTCTCTAATCAGTTTACGATGTTCATTTGTCTCCTGTAGTACTTGGTCATTGGTTTTTCTGTCTGTCCATGGTATTCTTTGCATTTTCCTCAGAAACCACATTTCTGCAGCCATCAGATGCTTTTCAGCTTGACTGCTCATTGTCCAAGTTTCACATCCATACAAAAGAACAGGCTCTATGTATCCCCTCAACACTCTTTTTCTCGTTTCAATTGACATCTTCTTATTGGTCAGAATGTTTTTCCATCTTGCTAAAGGCTACTTTCGCCATGGCGATTCTTGTTCTAATCTCTTCAAGGCATCTCCCATCAGATGTTATAACTGTTCCAAGATAATTGTACCGATTTACTTGTTGAAGAATATTTCCATTTACTTGTATATTACATTGTGGCACTTCTTCCTTCCTACTGACGACCATAACCTGAGTCTTTTTACAATTTAATTCTAACCCCAGTTGCTCACTGTGTACAACAACCGCATCTACTAATTGTTGCAGGTCCTGCGATGAGCTAAAAACATGGGTACTATCTATCTACCACCACTGTTGGAACTGCTGTGGCTATCAAACAATCTCACAACATGTATCATGCTCTTCGTATGCTTATTCACAGCAAAGGCTATGGCAGGGTCTTTCTTCATTAACCAGAAATATGTCTTCCAGGATGTTACTTAAACAATATCAAATAACACTAAGTAATGCACCTTTATAGAACAGAATTACGGAAAACATAGGACATTGTGGCCACTAGCCTTCATCAGCAAATACATACACAAAACACAACAAATAATCACGGAGAAGACCTTCCAGTGAATAGATTAAGGCATAAGAACGGTATGAGAAGAATGAAAAGATGAAAAAATTAGAATTAAAAGAAAATGAAAATCTGAAAAAAATGTGCTACTTATCCCAAAATCCCAGACTGTGATACTAACATGAATCTTGACCTTGATACTCTTATATAGACAAGCCGTGGAGGTCTGTGATGTTATGGGTACTAGGGTAGGGGATGGTAACAGTTCATTAAAGATCCCAAGTAAATGAGTGGAAGTGGTACATGAAAAAAGGGGAGGAAGGTAGGGCGGGAAACTGGACGCAATGGAGATGTGATGGTGGTCCGAGAGTGAAAACTAAGGAGTGACCAGGTGGATGTCCGTACAATGCATGAATGGGTGCCAGTAAAAGGTTGGCCATAGTGGACAACTGTTAAAGAGCAATGATGTGTGCACCTAAGTATGATGGTGATAATAATGAAACTCATTTTCTGTGCTTCTTTATGTGTGTACCAAGGGAATACTAAAGTCTAGATGAACTGATGTGAGCGCACATACATACATCTACACACATTAACAAACATTCATACAACCCTAAACATACATAAGTATATGGTATATATGAGAAAGGAGAGGGAGGGTGAGAGAGAGGAGAGAGAGAGAGAGAGAGGAGAGAGAGAGAGAGAGAGAGAGAGAGAGAGAGAGAGAGAGAGAGAGATGAGAGAGAGAGAGAGAGAGAGAGAGAGAGAGAGAGAGAGAGAGAGAGTGGTTTGGTATGATACTTGTGATATGCCACAAGCGATATGCAGAATTGGAAGGTCTAAAAATACGAGGCTTCACTCATACTGTTCCATATGAAATAGGGTCAGTAGAGTTGTTATACCACATATTGCAATACACATGATATGAGTTGGTACAGCGAAGCAAGATTATTATACTGTGTAGTACTGATGCATAACACTCAGGTTTTCTCTTGCTGTGTGCAAGTGCATATCCCATAGTGGAAATCATGGAATGGACTCCGGGCTGTCTCTGGTATACACTGTTATCACAGCCTGGGATTCTGAGTAGAACATTTTTTTCAAATGTTCATGTTCTCATTCTTCTCATCCCATTCTTATGCCTTAATATAGTCACTGGAGGTCTTCTCCGTAATTATAAGTTGTGTTTTGTCTATGTATATGTTTGCTGATGAAGGCTAGTCGGCGCAAACGTCCTGGGTTTTCCGTAATTCTGTTCTGTAAAGCTGCATTACTTGTGTTATTGTACATTGTTTACATTTCCACAGCTTTACAGCAGTTCCACTAATTTTATTCATACTTCAAGGATGTGGCTTAGGGAGGTAAAGAGAGATCCTGATCAGTATGGCCCCTGAGCTTGACACATTAGCATCTCTGCATCCTGGGGATGTTACAGACATGTAGTCAAGCAGTGTCCCCTTCTTCTGCCCTGAATCCCCTATTGGTGTATACTCCCTCCACCAACTCATACCAGACCATCCTATTTTTGCTATCTCCTGCAGTTCCCTCCTTGCTATTCATCTCAGTCTTCAATCCCAAACATGCCAATCTTATATTTCATTTCTTCTACTACTTGTGCTGCCTTACCCAATACAAACATAGTTCTCAGATTTCACAATGCCAATTCTGGAGATTTTCCTGGGTGAAAGAAGGCAAGGAGGTAAAATCTTATTCTCAGCAGTGTGTCTAGAAAAGCCTCCTTTCATCTTGGTTGATGGGTTCATGACTGGTTGGACTTGCAGCTAGTTTTCTATATACCAAGTCTCCTCAGTCACCTCTTGCACACGTATGGTAGGTGAGAGTTACTGTTCTTGGCTACCCTTAAGGGCCCAGTAACGTATGGGTGAAACAAGCAGAGTGCTAACAGGGGCATGACAATAACATGCAATGTTCTACCAAGTCTCTATGAGTGTGCCTAACAGGAGCATGACAATAACATGCAATGTTCCACCCAGCCTCTATGAGTGTGCCTAACAGGAACATGACAATAACATGCAATGTTCCACCCAGCCTCTATCAGTGTGCCTATATTGCAATGTCAATAGAACACCTGTTCTTCTTCAGAAAACCCGGGTTCGAATCCTCAGTAAGGTGTGGATTTTTTTCTTTCGGGGGCAAAAAGAAATCTCTAACCTGTACAGTTCGTGGCCATTGCACTAGCCAGGCGGTCTTAATCCCTCAGGCTCAAGACCCCGCTGTCCTACATTGCTTGGTACTATAGGCAGTAGATGACAGTGTGTGTCAGTGTATTAATTCTGTTAGACAATTTTTTTAAAAATGTGAATAGTGTATGAAAAAGCATGACAGCTATCTTAGCACTCAGGTGTCAAACTCACATTTCCCTCTCCAGAACGGCCACGGGTGTGTTTTGTTCAACTAGTGTGTCAACCTCTCCGCCAAGCACCTGGACACATTCAGGGGTCAGCATGATGACTCCTCGACGACATAAGGCTCTCCCATAAACCAGTACCTTATGACAGACAAAACAAATACTTAAAAACCACTACATTTAGAAGACACAAGTGACACATATTCAAACAGCAATAAAATTAATCCCTGATTCGTGGGAAAGGAAATATGTCTGCAACTGATTTAAAAGACTGTTGCAGAGGAAAACAAATAGTATGGACAACTTTGCTAAGTATTAATGAAGCTTTTCCCAAAATGCTAGAACCAATGATATTTCTCTCTTCTCTCACTTTCTCTCTCTCTCTCAATTGTAAAAAATAATCACCATTACATAGACACTCACCTGCTGTCCCAGAAGTCATAGGTTCAAACCTTATTAGGTTCTAGCCTACGCTCAGTTTTTCCGTAGATAAGCCTGCCAAAAGCACCACAAAGAGCACAATAGCTCAAGTGACGACCAACAGGGGTCTAAAAATAAGTGAACCCGTGAAACAAATCTGTTTAATTGACCAGGGCTCCCAACACCCATTTGACTCATCTCTGTCTCTAATTCTCTTCTCCATGTGCTTTTAGGTATCCCTCTGTTTTGTTTCCCTGTGGGTTCCAGTCAAAGGACTATCATATCTTGGGGTGTTCTCAAAGTGTGTCCTGTCTAAATATTTCAGCGCCAGCACTTGGCTGGATTTTGCAACAGAAACTTCCTAAAGGATAGGAGAGCCAGGCCCAAGACCAACCCCGCTGGTCTCTGTGGCCAAAGCCTTGCGAACGCGGTTCGTGAGCTGCTTAACAGGCGTTCTAAACGCAGCTGTGACAGATTTGTGCAGCAGACCGTGTCACATTGTGTTATAACATGTTGGTATGGGAGCCGGTCGTTCAGAAAGCAATGGCAAACTACTGAACGTAAAACTTGCCCAGTACACCAACAGCAGTGGGAAAATGCTGGTGTTGACAGCAACGTTCTGTAAGGGATATGCAATATTAAAAAAAAAAAAAGACCAACTCTCCCCAGTTGTCTCTTGTGACATGCACATTCACTATGTGACATACAACAAGAGCATACCTAAGAATAGTACTATTAAGTATAATAGCTGTCAGCTGGAACAAACTGACAAACTGATATTGTGTGTGCTCCATGTTATTTTTTTTACATAAACAGTCAGGTCCTTTAAATTAGCTACTCTTTATCAAATGTGGGCAACAATTAAAAAATTTTAATTACTAACACAGCAACACATTTTTTCACATTACAACAGACACAATTTAATTATTACATTTCTAGCTCTATGATTGTATTATCTGACTGATAATGACCAAGTAAAAAATTTTATTTTCTTATAAGTTAGATTGTGCATGAGCACCGACAATTTACAAGACAGCTTCCCAAAATACTATAGGGCAGAAAATCTATTTTATGAAGTTGTAAGAACTTACAGTTTAAAAACAGAAGCAACCCTGGTCTGAAATGAAGTGCCAGGAATAATAAGACACAGAACATGGCTAAATGAGTATGTGTGCACACACGTAAAAAGGCAAGACTTCTCTTTATGCCATGAGACATATCAGGAATATTATGTTACTGCATATTTTTTTAAGACCAGCGATGGGTGATGTGGTCAACATGTCACTTGGGAGGAGGAGGGGGGGGGGGGGGGGGGGGGGGTGGGGGGGGGGGGGTGGGGGGGTGGGTGTGTGTGTGTGTGTGTGTGTGTGTGTGTGTGAGAGAGAGAGAGAGAGAGAGAGAGAGAGAGAGAGAGAGAGATGAGAGAGAGATAGAGAGGAGAGAGAGAGAGATGAGAGAGAGAGAGATCGAGAGAGAGAGAGAGAGAGAGAGAGAGAGACTTCACTGGAGCTAAGGAGTTTGAGCTCTGTGCGATGCTTTCAGCAGACCTCTTAATGGCAAGAAGACTGAGCACTATGAGATACAACCCGGTGCAATGAAGCTGATCCTCTCACCTATAGCCCCCTTTAACTTACCTGGTAACCATTTTCGGCAGAGTCGATCTAAGGGAAAAACCTAATATGATGGGAAGGCATTAAGTAACTGGAAGTTTATTAATGATTTTTTTAAAATAGTTTGAACCAGAAATTTTGTGTTATTTTGCATCATTGTCATCCTGCCTGGCAACACACTTAATCCACCTGTCCACTGGGTTGAATATGCCTTCCATGAAAAACGTTTGTGTGTGTGGCTTTAAATTAATTTTTCACCACCTCAATTACCACATTGTCATCCGCAAACCTCTGACCCTACAAATGTTCTTTCAAAGGTCCAAACAAATGAAGGTTTAAAGGTGCCAGGTTGGGACTGTATGCTGGACTTGTTAAGACCTGACATTTCAGAGCAGGTAGTGTATCCATTGTATGCTCAGCCATACTGTAACAGGATGATGTCCTGCTGCAGCAAATAATCACCATACACATCTGGCCCATAAGTCTCAAACATGGTTAGAGATGTGTTTTTTTTCCACATGGACTTTTTTTGTTTTCACTCGCTCGCTTTGAGGTAGGTGTATAGCTATGTATAGTGGTGCTGGACTGAATTTTGTGTGTGGATTAGCTTTCCCTATTAGCTGATTCAATGCCAAACAAAAGTAAGTTTGAACTAAACATGGTGCACAATCGAATGAACAAGTATTATCATGTAAATTTCCGTTCAAATGCGGAAGATACCACGAAACAAAACAAATAACATGATGACCCTAATATGGCAATATATTGTCCTTCTGTCCAAACGGGATGTCATATTTGGCGATACATTATCCTTTGGCACTGAATCAGTTAACAGTGTCCCTCGCCATCAGGCGAACCCATTCCGTCTTCAGACTTACTTCGGCATCAGCACACCGGATGTTTAAGAACACGTTCTTACCCATTCGACCATGCTGACCTGCATGGTAAGAGATGAAAAGAACTTGGGAACTTTTGAAATGTGATCATAGAATGCAAAGAGTCAGCTGGAAAAAACAAAAGAAATGAAGTGAACAAATACTTAAAGACACAGGAGTAAAAGAACTATTAAACAACATACAAAGAAGGTCATCTTGGCTTGTCCACAATATGAAACACACTGAAAACACCTAGAGGGTGAAACCCCGGGCAAGAGAAAGAGGGGGTCCTAAGACAAATTACACCATAGAAGCATGCAAGGATGTTGGGGCACAGTCTTATGCTGAGTTAAAGAGAGTTGTTAAGAACATGACATTGGAGGGACATCATCAGACGACTTCCTCACCAGTCTTTTGATTGATTGACCTGATAGTGATGATGATCACACATATACACATCATGTCAGGAAAGCTGAATTTACACAAAATATAAATTAACAATGATAAAATAAGAAACTGTTTATTTCAGTACCTTGAACCAGAACAACCGTTAACATTAGCTGTAAATATGTAACTTTAAACTAAAGGGTAAAGGAAGTCCCATAGCAGACACAGCCATTGGGGTATGAAATGTTAGGTCACATGTTCAAGGCCATGACACAATGAGGTGGGATGGCGTTTCCTTGCTTTCCTACGTTACGTTCAAGACAAAGCCCCAAAGAGATTATGAATATTGTCTGGCGCCCATTTTTACATGGATGGGTCAACATCAGAGCTGTACTGGTTAGACAAAATAAACCTGCCCCTGCTGAGGATTGAACTCAGAACACCAGCTTGACAGGCAGGTACACTGACCACCACCCTGCTCTTTGGATACAACCAAATAAGCTTTTACTTTAGAGCTAGAATAAGACCAACAATCAGATGGATATACCTAATCAAGAGTATATTACACAATCACAAACTCAGCCCAGGAGACAATCTGGTTCAAGATTTTAAAAACAAACTTCAACTACTCTGTACGTTGATGTCAAATGTGAGCAAAAGACACAGTTGGGACCTGACAGCAGATACATATAGAAGACAACAAAGCCACAAATCCTGTCACTGCAGTACCTTGAATCCACCTGGTAGTTCTGCATGCAAGTCTTTAATCTGTTTATATTCCAATGCCTGTATGTGAGTATGTCCATCTGTCAGCTGCAGCAGGAGCACACGGGACGGCTTGGGTTCCCACTGTAAGCAAACACATGTATTTTAATTATAATCTAAACTATCACTGACTATAAGGTAAACAATACAAGTCACTTTTATCGTCACACAACCAGGCAAATAGAGAGATGATTTATTCATGACCTAAATAGTCTTTGCAAGTTAGAACAGATGACAAGCAAAGTCACACAGAATATCAATCCATTCTCATAATTTATCATTAATGTCTCTACAAGATTCTCAAAATCTAGTGTACAAATTTCTCATGATCTATAATAATGATGTCTCTACAAATTTCTCATGATTTACAATAATGATGTCTCTACAAATTTCTCATAATCTAAAATAATGACATCTCTACAAGTTTCTCATCATCAACAAGTACCCCGCCGTCTGGTGTTGACATTCATGTCTCTCCACAGAAGTCAGTCCTTGGTGTCCGGAATCAACGCTGTTGCTGATATCCCTCCAAGCCACCATCTCAGTTCAATCAGCATTTCTTTTGGTCTGCCTCTGCCTCTTTTACCACTGATTTTTCCACCTGCCAAGATGTTCTCCAATGCCTCTCTTCTCATCACATGACCAAGGAAAGCTGTCTATCTCTTACTTAAGGTTGAATAATTGTTCTAGTTTCATTAGTCTCTTCCAGGCAATCATTGTTAGTTACTCTGGCAGTCCATGGAATTCACAATATTTACTCAGGAACCACATCTGTGCTGCTTCTAAGCTCATCATGATTTGTTCATTCATGTTCCATGATTTACTGCCATACAGCAAAACAGATTTGATATATTTCAGCACTCAAATTTCTCATCATCTATAATATTGGCATCTTTACAAGTTATGTTCTAAAATGCTGTGACAGCAAAGCAACACACACACACACACACACACAAACTTACATGGGTTGGAATGGCTTATCAGCAGAGACCTCTTCATGCTATCTCCATACATTTCTTATAATTTACATAAATGTCTCTAAAAGTTTATCATAATCTATAATAATGATTTTTCTACAAGTTATGTTAAAAAATGTAGTGATAACAAAGATAGACACATAAGAAACAGCAAGTTGGAATTACTTATCTGCAGAGATCGCTTCATGATTTCTCTACAAGTTTCTCATAATCAATATTAATGTAATAAGTTTGTCATAATCTTTGAAATTAATTTCTCTTAACGTTAAGTTAAAAAATGTAGTGATAACAAGCTAGATACACAAGAAACTTACAGCTGGTTGGAACGGCGTATCTGCAGAGACCTCATCATTGGGATTAACACGACCTTGAAGTTTTTGCTTCTGGCCATAAAGAGGGAAACCTACATCTACAAGTGAAAGTAGCTGCAGGAGAACAATAGTGAAAGATGTATACAGCACAATGCTTCTTGAGACATTCAAGTAATAAAATCACTGCATAAACAAGTTGCATATCCTTTATAGGACTTAGCAGTCAATACCAGCATTTGTCAGTGCATAAATCATAAGAAAATACCAGTAAATACGTTTATTAGTGTGCAAGAGATAGTACTTCTGTGCATCCATGACTTACCCATACAAATAAATAAGAATGAATTGTTCACATCATAACCCTTTTACATGCAATGAGGCCTATGGTGTCATCGCCAATATTTGTATAGACCAAGCGGCATAAGATGGATGTTGTGGAAAATGTTACGCAGGTCGCCTGAACTTCCTGGGACATCTTCTGGTTCTCATCTTAGACTGGATTAACTTTGGAGCCCAGATCAACTAAAAATGGTCTGCCACTCTGCCCGAAGAATGCCCGTCTTCACCTTTCTCATCATAATTTGTGAGTCCATGACGACATGTCTGTGCTGTTTGTCTCTGTGGGGAATTGAACACATTGCCACTGGACTGTGAAGCAAGAATGCTAATCACGAGGTCACCATGGCCTCCTGATGAGAACAGAGTACTATAATATAACCAGAGGCGGAATAATAATTATGCTCTTCTGTTCAGCCCATTTGAAAGTGATGTAACAAACCACCTCAATGAACACTTCATTCCAATTTTGAGGTGAATATGACGAGGGGACGTAAATTACAAGTACTCTGAAGTTGGAGTCAATATGTACCTGATGGCGAGCGACACTAATAAACCTATTATTAATAGGGAAAGCTAATCCACTCGCAAAATTCAGACCAGTGCTACTAGAAGTAGTGTGTATGGACTACGTTGAATTCAAGGCAAGCGAGTGAAAAAAAAGGGGGAAAATGCTATAAACACTCAACTGTATTTCTATTAGGGGCGTTCATTTGAAACCCGTTCCAAATGCTTTATTACAAAAGCATGAAAGAAACATTAACAGGTGTGGTAGAATTAAACAAAGCATTCATTTTGAATGAATTATGCACCATGGGTTGGTCAGAAGAAGTCGCCGTAGGCATTCAGGCAAGCATCCCATTGCTTAGGTAGGCAACGAATGCCATCCGCAAAAATGGATTGTGGTTGCACACTGAACCAAGTGTTTACCGCGTTCATTACGTCTGCATCTGTGTGAAATCATTGCTCCTTGAGAGCTTTTTTTTAGAGGTCTGAACAAATGAAAATCATATGGTGACAAGTCAGGACTATAGGCTGGATGTTGCAGAATTTCCCACTTCTTCCTTGCTAATGCTTCCTGCACTAATCTTTGTGACATGCGGAAGAGCATTATTGTGCAATAAAATCACACCACGGGAAAGCATACTGGGTCGTTTATTCTTGATGGCTTTTTGCAGCTTGTCTAGTGTTTGCAAGTAGTGGGTAGAGTTCATGTTGACACCAGGTTCTTTAAAGTCGGCCAACAATAGCCCTTCATGGTCAAAAAACGTGCTCAGCATAACCTTACCAGCGGAAACCAGTATCTTGAATTTTCAATGGTCAGAAACAGAACCTATGCATCATGGGACGATAAACACTTGCTCTTTTATTCATTGGTCAGTACTTATCACATGACTATGACATGATCATGCTCAACGTATGCAATTACACGCTGTGAGGCACGAACGGATTTCAAATGAACGCCCCTTATAATATGAATTTTAAAAATGTCTCAATTATAAATGTAGTTGGCTTGGTTTTCAAGGAACATCATTACATATAGATAAACCTATACATGCTCTGATCACCTCCCTTATATGACACAATGAAGAGTGTGAAATCTATAGCACTTATTAGCATCCAAATGTACACGTACAACAATCACACATCATCATCATGTGCCCTGCCAACTAGCAAAGGCATTCATGAATCTCCACAGAGATTGGCCCCTGGTGGTCTGAATCAAGTCAGTTTATATTCCTCCACTAATACAGTCCATCCAGCATCACTTCTCTGTCTGTCCTAGCAATGTTTCACTTCGTAGAATTTTACCTGAAGTTTTTTTGCGTTTTCCGGTGGTTATGTGTTTTTGTGTCTCCAATATGGGGACAGTAGCGTACTCGTTATGTTAAATTCCCTGATTATGTTAAGATTGCATTAAAACAGACACTGATTACAGAGTACTGTAGTTCCCTCCATTGTCTACGAATCTATACATCTTGGCTTCTCAAATTTTTCTTCTTACGGAGCTAAAGAGACTGTCTTTTTAAGACATAAGTAGACTCATAAATTGCGTTTTATATAGACTTTGGGCATTGATCTAGTGTGAATAATTGAACTGCGCATCCATTTGTATGCGTATTGTGTAATTTTCTACTACTTAGGTCATAGGTAACATCCCAAACTGAAGTGACAAAGATTGCATGCTATGCATGATGCTGTAATGGATAGTTCAATATGAGATCTTTAAATAAGCGTTTTTCCATGTCATAATATATGATGATCATTTAATATGGACTATTCAGAGGATGCAATGATAATAAATACATGGTTGCATTCAACATCCATTCTACTATGTATGTTAATTTTTCATCACTCTACTCGGCCGGATCATTGATAATTTTCTTATTTCCATTGAACATCTTTTGTCAAAATGCACATCTCGCTGGTGACAAGACTGCGCATGGTCTAACGTCATCACAGCATGATTTAGGATGTATTATCGGTGTGTGTGTTTATATATATATATAAGCTGGCAGTAGTTTATCTGCCCTTGAGTTTAGATAGCGGCGTGTTAAATGCTCCTTTGCATGAGTGTAACCAACAGTTGTGTAGTGTTTTAGGTAGGGTCATAAAAAGATCAAAATCGTTTTTTTCTATATTTTTTCCCCATATCCCTTAGTCAACATCAGCATTTTTCAGCTGCTGTTCATGTACTAGGCAAGTTTACGCTCGGTAGTTTGCCATTGCTTTCTGAGCAACCGGCTCACATACCCCGTAAGTTACAAATGCGGTGAGAATAGCTACCGATTCTCACGCAGGTTATGTTACTCACGAGAATATACGGGATTATGGAGAAAGACGTTAACTCCTGGGCCATGGAGACCAGCTTTTTCTATATGTCTATATTAATTAATATCTCGGCTTAAAATAAACCTACAGACTTGAATAAGGTACCGTTGGTTTTGTTTTTTCAAGAGGTATCCAACTATGCAGGTTATATAATTAAAAAGAAATTGAGAAAATGACTAAAGTGGCTAGTCTGTCCCTATCTCTTCTATGGCTACTGCCAGACATCATGATATTCCTCAACGTCTCTCTTCACATTATGTGACTAAAGAACACAGTCGCCTTCTTACATTTATATACAATGTTCTACTTTCATTAGCCCTTTCCAGGCACTTGTTGTTAGTCGCTGTGGAAGTCCAAGGTATTCACAACAGATGTCTCAGAAAACACATCTCTGTTGCCTGCAAGCTCTTCCTAATCAGGTCATTCATGTTCACTGCCACACAGCAGAACAGGTCCTATATCACATTTCAGTACTTTTTCTGCCATTCAATGATAGTGACATATTACATAAAATATTTTGTGTTCTGAAATGCAGCCTCTGCTTTACCTATTCTGCTTTAAATCTCCATAACACATCTTCCATCTGATGCTGAAACTGTTCCCAAATATTGGAAATTATTGACTTGGTTGAGCGTTTTTTCCTTCAACTGTTAATTCATATGTTAGTGTTATCATTTTCTTTCATTTCACCATTTCTCTTTTCTTAATATTCAAGAAAAGTCCCTTTTTTGCCCACTCTGAAACCACAATGCCCAACAAATGTAGATCTTCTACACTTCCAGCTATCAATACTGTGTCATCTGCTTAGCGTAAATTATTTGTATAATACCCTCCAACTCATATTCATGTCCTCTCTTTGATCTCTCTCAATATTATCACACATTATATAAATAAATATTTCTTGCGGTAGGTATGTTTTAACATTTCACCATGACTCCATTTTCCAAATGTGCTAAGACAGTTTCCTATTTCAAAATTTTACCCCCCACATTTCTCACCTGAAGTGGGTAGTTACCAACGAGCTCTGATTTCTCATCAGTGACAATGTTCTGTGGAAGCACTTGTTCTCCAATCTCTGTGAGGTCTGAGAGTAGCCACTGTTGAAATACTTGAGGTAGTAGATCACTCACAGAAGGCAGGACACCCTGGACAGACAATAAACACAATCAGTTTGCTGAGTACATTCAAATGGTTTCATATATGTTTGAACATTTCTGCTTCTAGAAGCCATGGTGGCATAAGGTTAGTGCATTTGCTTAAGAAAATAGTGGTCTGAGCTCAATTCCCAGCAGTGGGAAGAGTAAATTTTTCTTACGAGTACAGTTCTAGCATTAAAAAACTGGCACTGGATAATTTTCAAAATATTCTGGAAACAGGCAGTAAGAAAAAAAAACTGACCACTCACCTTACGATTCTATGGCCTAGAATTGATGAAGTCCCAATGCTTCACACCCTCCTTTATGATGCTATGGCCTAGAATTGATGTCCCAACACTTCACACCCTACCACATGATGCCATGGCCTAGAATTGATGTCCCAACACTTCACACCCTACCTCATGATGCTATGGCCTAGAATTGATGTCCCAACACTTCATATCCTACCTCATGATGCATGGCCTAGAATTGTTGAAGTCCCAACACTTCACACCCTACCTCATGATGCTATGGCCTAGAATTGATGTCCCAACACTTCATATCCTACCTCATGATGCCATGGCCTAGAATTGATATCCCAACACTTCACACCCTACCTCATGATGCTATGGCCTAGAATTGATGTCCCAACACTTCATATCCTACCTCATGATGCTATGGCCTAGAATTGATGTCCCAACACTTCATATTCTACCTTATGATGCCATGGCCTAGAATTGATGTCCCAACACTTCATACCCTACCTCATGATGCCATGGCCTAGAATTGATGTCCCAACACTTCACACCCTACCTCATGATGCCATGGCCTAGAATTGATGTCCCAACACTTCACACCCTACCTCATGATGCTATGGCCTAGAATTGATGTCCCAACACTTCATATCCTACCTCATGATGCCATGGCCTAGAATTGATGTCCCAACACTTCATATCCTACCTCATGATGCTATGGCCTAGAATTGATGTCCCAACACTTCATATCCTATCTCATAATGCCATGGCCTAGAATTGATGTCCCAACACTTCATATCCTACCTCATGATGCTATGGCCTAGAATTGATGTCCCAACACTTCATATCCTTCCTCATGATGCTATGGCCTAGAATTGATGTCCCAACACTTCATATCCTACCTCATGATGCCATGGCCTAGAATTGATGTCCCAACACTTCATATCCTACCTCATGATACTATGGCCTAGAATTGATGAATCCCAACTCAACCCTACCTCATGATGCTACAGCCTAGAATTGATGATATCCCAACTCACACCCTACCTCATGATGCAATGACCTAGAATTGATGTCCCAACACTTCATATCCTACCTCATGATGCCATGGCCTAGAATTAATGTCCCAACACTTCATATCCTACCTCATGATGCCATGATCTAGAATTGATGTCCCAACACTTCATATCCTACCTCATGATGCCATGGCCTAGAATTGGCCCCAACACTTCATATCCTACCTCATGATGCTATGGCCTAGAATTAATGTCCCAACACTTCAATCCTACCTCATGATGCCAGGGCCCTAGAATTGATGAAGTCCCAACACTTCATACCCTACCTCATGATGCCATGGCCTAGAATTGTTGAAGTCCCAATGCTTCATACCCTCCCTCATGATGTTATGACCTAGAATTGTTGAAGTCCCACCGCTTCATACCCTACCTCATGATGCTATGGCCTAGAATTGATGTCCCAACACTTCATACCCTACCTCATGATTCTATGGCCTAGAATTTATGAAGTCCCAACGCTTCACACCCTACCTCATGATGCTATGGCCTAGAATTGATGATATCCCAATGCTACATACCCTCCCTCATGATGCTATGACCTAGAATTGATGAAGGTCCAACACTTCATACCCAACGTTAGTATTGGTTATGTCATTTTACATTTTTTACTTTTAAGTGCTATTAAAAAATGTCATTCCAACACATCTCATGTTTGGTACATGTGAATGTCTGTCACTTCACATTCCAAAAGAAGTACTGCCATGGAGTGACTTTCATCTAGTCTTACATGCTTGGAGTAAGGCAGTGTTCTTATGATCTACATCTTGCACAGTGGTGCAGAGGTTATGATGTCCACCTCTTCTTCCTCATTTATCTGGAGTGTTTTTTCAGATGTAATTGCGGTGTCTTGTTAGGCACACTTGGGCCAAGACCCTTAGGTCAACACATCCGACTTCAATCTGCGTTTTTTAATCAGGTTAGCATTCCTGGGGGACTCTCACTGTTGTGGTGCCGTCCACATCCCAGCTGGTCAAGTTAGAACGGTCAAAGACATCACGGTCTACCCTCAAGGGAAGGCAGGGGCAGACCATGGGCTTTCCCCACCACCCAAGGAGGCTTCCATAATTGCAGAGCCCACACATAATGCTTTGAGACTGGGCTCACCCAAGGATTCGCCACATCCTGCTTTAATTCCATACATTCATGTATCGGGTATTTCGTTCGCCACTGGCCGCTCCCCATGCAAACCACGAACGGTCAGTCTGCAGACGACAGCCACTTAGCAATCTTTCGCTTCGGACTTCCACGTAATGGATTTGCTAGCCAAGCGTTCCATTTCGTGTTAGTGAGACGACTTCCATTCTGCAAGTTTACACTTCGGACTTCCACGTAAAGGATTTGCTAGCCAAGCGTTCCATTTCGTGTTAATGAGATGTTTTCCCACCTTTGACTACACTCACTCATTGAGCAAGTACAGACTTGCATCGTTACCATTGCGTGCGACTGGGATTCTTTTTCCATCTTTAGTAATGCTATCGAGGTAGTCTGCATGTGCTGCTGACTCAGCATCTTACCTCTATGCAGCAGAGAGTGAGTAACGGCCAGGCCCTCTCATCCGGGGGATCCCTCAGCTGAGAGCCGTGGAACAAGTGTCTGGACCAAGCGTATAGCAAGTTCAGCATCTCACCTCATTTGGCAGTGGGTGAGTATCAGATCGGCCCTCACATCCGGGGGATATTGGCTTAGAGGCGTTCAGCCATATCCCTCAGCTGAGAGCCGTAAAATATGTGTCTGGACCAAGAATGTAGTGGCATTGTGCGCCTGTTTCGGACTTTGGGTGCAATGGGTTTGCTTTTACTGCCTGTCCCCAGTCTATCTACAGAGCAGCAGGTGTGTGTCTCTCTTGGTCTGGTTCCCATCCCATGACCTGTCCGACAGTAGCTGTGCTACTGTCAGCTTAGCTATTGGGGTCACTGGAACATGCAAGCCCCTTTACCATGACAAGGTGGAATGTCCACCTCTAGCTCAAGCAGATGTGGTTCAAACACAGTGCATGGTTCAAACACAGTGCAGACTGTGTGGTTTTGTATAAGAGAAGAAAAGGAGGATAAAACCCTCCTGACCCTGGGGCAATGGATCGAACGTCTAGTAATCTCTGACAAGGGCATACAACTCGGAGTACACATGTGCATGTTAACAAAATCCCTCCCAGTAGGAAATCTCAAACAGGCTGAACAGGTCACTGCAGGATTCAATTCCACAATTAGAAAACCTAACCGATACAATATATTTATAACACATGTGATTCTTCTTCTTTAGTTTGCTTGAAATTTGTCTATAACTGCAATGGTGTCTCTTGTATGAACTTCACTGTCTTGTTTAGTTATGTGTGATTCTGTTATACACACTCAAGGGAATTAGTGTGCTGTGTGCATTTCTCCTTTTGTGATCTATGAGAGGAGACCTCAGCACTTATAAATATCTGTGTGCAATAAAAATGATCTTAGTCAAAATGAAACATACTTGGTACAAACTGAAACTCAATGGCTTCTCTTCAAATGAGAACTCATGTTTGTAAATACCTGATGCTCCTGCTGGATCCATTCAAGACAAGCCATCAGCCATTCGTCAGAGACTCCAACGTTGTAGGTGTTTCGCAACCATAATTTGACACTCTCAAATTCATTCATGGCTCCTGTAACATCAATGTGTTCCTCAATATTTTTTATCAGACATCTCATTGGCAACAAATGGTCACTGTGGAGAATGCCATAAATGATAGGATATTAAAATTACACACAGTTCATCATGAGGCACCCTGAACTTGGCTTGACTTCGCTTGCAGCATTAGAATAAGATAGTGTTGAAACGTCTTCACTACATGAACATGGTGTTTGTTGACTCAGTTGTGTTGTAAACCCATCTTTTATGAGGACAGCCTTCTGCTTTTTTTCCTATTGCACTTGATTGTACAAAAAAGTTAGTTGCATGTCCTTTACAGGATGTAGCAGTCAATCACAGCATTTTTTGGCTGTTCGTGATTCCTGGGCAAGTTTTACATTCAGTAGTTTGCCATTGCTTTCTAAACGACCGGCACCCATACCATTTCATAAAAAACCAACACAGCTGTGTTTCAAACGCGAGTATGTGGGATTACGAACTGCATCCATAACCCCTTCACCATGGAGTACCTGATTACTTGTTACATAATTTCATGTTGCCCTTTTATGGTTAAAAAGTTAGTTGCATATCTTTTACAGGACATCTCAGTCAACCCCAGCATTTTTTTTTGCTGTTAGTGATTTCTTGGCAACTTTATGTTGAGTAGTTTTGTCATTGCTTTCTGAATGACTGGCACTCATACCATTTTATGAAAACCAACGAAAGGCGCTCTGCTGCCAAATCGCACGCATCTGTGTTTTGAACACAGTATGCAAGTTTACAAATTGTGTCCATAGCCCCTTAACCACAGTACCTTTTATGATGCTAGCATTTACAATGTTCTCAACTATTCCTGTGATCATATTCCCATTTCTCATAGACATGTCTTAATAGAAATCATAAAAATACTACAGTGAACAAAAGGCAGTCGTGAGAATGTGTTACACACAGATTAGTTTGATATTGAACAGGGAGTCAGACAGGGCTGAATATTGCCCTCGTATCTGTTTAGCTTATATACTGAAAACATGAGGAATAATGTTAGAGAAATATTGACAAAGAACAATATGATCCCTTCACAATGCTGAAGACACAGTATTACTATCAACAACATAAATGGGAATTGAGAAACGAATTAAGTCAGTGGAAGAGAAGAGCAAAATGGAAAACAAAATATATATCTCAATGCAATAAAAATATTAATGCATATGCAAAAAAAATCTAATGGCAGCAGATATATCTCATGGCAGCAGACATGGACAATAAGCTGAGCATTGCCTTGTTTTTATCCTCTACTCCACACTGCAGCAAAGGGATTACAGATGCTTTGGCAACAGACTGCCTTGTGTTGGTTTTTATAAAATGGTATGTGTGTCTGTCGTTCAGAAAGCAATGGCAAACTACTAATGTAAACTTCCCAAGAAATCACAAACAGCCAACATATTCTAGGGTTGACTGTGACATCCTGTAAAGGATATGCAACTAATCCAACACTACCGTTGTCATTATCTTCTGTAGTATTCATCTTTTCCACATTATAATCTTTTCAGCCAGCATAATTTGTTATAGTGCCATCATCATCTTTCTAATCATGATCTGCCTAGTTGCTGTCATTCTTATCATCATCATATTTTTGGCCATCAGCATCAATCTGATTTCTATAGTTACCATTTGTTTAAATGTTTATTTATCTCTTCACTCATCACAGCTAGTATCATCATCATTGTTAAAATCATATCATCATCATATTATCACCTTAAACATCACTGTCATTATCTTTTTCAGCTTTAAGATTTTCCCTTATTTTTGTACATTAATTCAACACTATTGTATTGTTGCCATTATTTGGTATAAGATGATCTTGTCCACCATTATTAATTTTCCACATCTTTTGCTGCCACTATCATCTGTTTGGCCATTTACATCATAAGCCTAGTTGAGAAAATTAGTTTTCATATCTTTATTATTACTTTTTTTGTTTGCATATCCTTTACAGGACATCGTTGTCAACATCAGCATCTTTCAGGTGATTGTTGATTTCTTGGCAAGATTACGCTCAGTAGTTTGCCATTGCTTTCTGAGCGACCGGCTCACATACCCCGTAAGTTACCTGCGCGGAGAGAACCACTACCGATTCTCGCGCACGTCACGTTACTTACGAGAGTATACTGGATTACGGAGAAAGTCGAGTAACGCCTAGACCAGGGAGACTGGCATCTTTATTATTACTAATTATTAATTACTATTAGTTACTTTACTGTTGCCATGGACACAAGCAAGTAAGTAATATTAAGTAATTAATCTGGCAGTGCTGAACAAAAACAACACAAGTTGGAAAGCAACATGAAGTTGAACTAGCCTTAAAAAAGCATGTACAAAGGAGTATATATTGTATATCTGAGATGATGAGATCTTAGCTAGAAGTTGAAATTCAAGACTTGAACTTCAAGTAATTAATCCATCTAATTCAACTATGCAGTGGTTTTAACTTTCATATTAACATTTTAAAATGGGGAAAATAAACGGTAATGTTACTACGATAATTACATTTTTAAACAATAAAAATTTAATTAAAGCAAATAATACTTCTTGAACTTCTTCTTCTTCGGCGTTCCGAGCAAATAATAATACAAATAATAATATTGCTCTGCTCTTCTTTTTTTTTTAAGCGACAAATAATAATTTTTATTTATTATTTAATATTTACCATCATACGCTCAACTTTACTTTACTAACTAAATCTAGATTAGAATTAATAATAAAATATATAATTAAAAAATCATTCATTATATTTTAATTATTTATAAAATATATGCACGAGTATACATCGGTTATTATGCAGGGTAACAGAGGAAAGTATGGACAGTTAATAACTACTAAATTTTAACATGTAATAATACTGCCAAAACGTTGACAGAAGACAAGCCAATGTTTTGATTTCAGGCCGAACAGAAACGAAGCGAAAGCTTACGGGTGAAGCAGATTTGCCGCGCCATGAGCATTGCCAGTTTTTAATATCCCCGAAGTTAACGGTTATTGGCATCGGCGTTCTTCTGTCACGTACGGTAATGAGATGAGGGACATTGAAGACATCGTAACGACTGGACAGATCAGTGGTAGAAGATGCCGACGGAGAGATTTGATGCTGGATGGACTGAGACGATGGCAATAAAGAAATATCAATATAATTGACCCAGTAAACCTTGTACTGAGATACGTGGAGATGCAAGGGCATTTAGGCTAGCCGTCAGGGCACATGATGATGATGACAACTAACGACATAAAGCTGCTACATTTGTTAGATTATGTTGTGTATTAAGAACAGAATAGGGCAAGCACAGGCTGAATTTCAGAAAATGAATAATATCTTATGCAATAAGTCACTATCATTATCATTGAATGTAAGAAAGTGCTGAAGTGCTATCTAGAACTTGTTTTGCTGTATGGCAGTGATTCTTGGAATTTAAATCAAGTAAATGAACAAATTAATAAGAACTTGGAAGCAACAGAGATGTGGTTTTTAAGACAAATGTTGCGACTTCCTTGGACTGCCAGAGTAACTAACAACGATTGCATGAAAGAGGCTAATGAAACTAGAACACTATATACAACAATAAGAAAGAGACCAACAGCTTTCTTTGGTCATGTGATGGGAAGAGAGGAATTGGAGAACATCGTGACAACTGGAAAGATCGAGGGGAAGAGAGGCAGAGGCAGACAAAAAGAAATGATGTTGGGTGTATTGGGACGTGGCATGGATGAATATCATCAACAGAGTTGATCCAGAACAACAAAGACCGAGATCTGTGGAGAGTCATGAACGCCTACGCCAGCCGACATGACACTTGATAATGATGATGATGATTTTACTTATAGTGCACGATGAACAATGGCCAATGCTAAAGGAGTCAATACAACAGACATCATAGGAAATAATACAATTTAGTTGAGTTAAGAACCGGCATCATGGCACCTGGGACATTCCCATACGTACCTCGTCCTCATTTTCAACGCCAGCGAAGAGTCCCAATACTAATGGTATCAGAAGCGTCTAATTATGTCCGCCTGACCATTACTCTGAGTCCTGAGTGTCGACCAGGTCCTCACTGCAGCACCATTCTCTCCAGGTCGTGATCATCTATCTGGTCCTCCGCACTGTACACGCGATACCAAAGGGTCCCGACTAACGCCTGCCTTATCGTGCACCAATATCCCACCAAGGGGTGTGTCCGTTACGATCACAAAGTACCTGTGTTGTTTGTCCTCCAGCTAGCGAAAAGTCGCCGTGACTCTCTCCGTCTCCATTCTCAGACTAGATGTTGTGGTATCATATGCCAGGCTCTACTGCATCAAACACCGTTCACAACCCTTTGCCGAGAACCCCCAGGAATGTTATCCACCTCTTAGCACAGAGCCATCTGTGTAGACGATTATATCACCTGGTAGCGAATTTTCGTAAATCAATTGAACCTCCCGTTCAGTGCAGCCTGCCAGATATATGATTTAGCCTGCAGCTCCTTGAGCCTGTCTGCAATCGTTGGTAAAACTAGGATGCACTCTACTTGCGTACCCCTTGTGCATCCCAGTACCATCCGCATAGCTTCATTCTGTTTGCGCTCTAGTTTCACCAGCTGACTCTTTGACACTATTAGCAGTCCCAATCCATACTCAGTTACTGAGAGAATCAGATGTTGATAGATGTCAGAAGTGGGGTACCATCGCCACCAAGTTAAGTACTATCACTGGCGAGCAACCCCAGTTTGTCAGAAGTGACAATTGTTGATCCCAGACAGGCAACTAATTTGTCAGAAATTACTTGGGACAAAATCTATATGGCGGAAATAAAGATTAAGCCCATGAATATCCAAGAGTATAGCTGCAAATGGCTCGTTAAATAAAGGTGGAGTTAGCTGGTCTTGATACAGAAGTAGTCATTCTTTAAGAGGCATCAACAATCCTCTGCTAACTGCGCCAGCCCTACGTTTTGAAACATCGAATCAGACGCATTCAACTGCTCTAGATACAATGCTGCATGTAATAAAGCCGATCGTTCCAAATTAATATCGCCGTTTACCTGTTACCGTCATCACCACTATATATAGTCATATGGATGTTTGCCTAGTTAAAAAGTCCAACAAGGCTTCATTGACTGTTCTGACATAATTCAACACCATAAACAGAGAAAATACTATGGCCTTTGTTCTTGCATGTGTAATGTTTGCCTTGTGAGAGCACACCCAGTGGTCGACGCAGGTACAGCGCAGTCAAGTTGTTATAATACGTGGCATAAGTTGTGCTGAAAACTGTTGCAATTCACCGCACAAAGCTTGTGTCGGGCGGTGCCAGATAAACACTCTAAAACCATCCATGAACGATCAATTGCAGTTAGTCACCTTTATCGACAGATGTACAACCTGGTAATGTTACAACCCCATCACCACCCAAAGCACGTTACAACATTATTTTTAAATGTTGCATGTCGCCTGCAGTATGTTACGTTCAAGCCCAGGTTGATCTAGGCAATTGTGCGTTCAGTAATTTGCTGAACATTGGCAGTCATGACCCTTCTTATGCAATCTGATATTTTGATGAAGTTTTGCCAGCAGCACTCATCTTATCTCTCTCTCTCTCTCTCTCTCCCCCCCCCCCCCCCCCCCGCCGTTTCAGTATTCCATATATTTATACTTAACTTTGTGTTTTCCTCAACCTCTTTTGTCTAGTAATTTCAACGTAATGTTTACATTCCACCTCTTATGTTGATATAGACCCATCTCGTGCATTCCACGTGTCTTTTTCCTTATTGTTTTAATTCCTTCAGCTGTCATGATCTCGCTGTGTGTTATCTTCTCTGTCCACAATAACCCCAACATTCTATTACAAAACCACGTATCCAGGCTCATCATCAACTCATAACTTATTGTCACGTACTGGGGATCCATGTAGAAGAATTGGCCACTTTTTTCATAACTTACTTATTCTAGCAAAAAGTCTTTGGATATGGCGATTCTTTTCTTTCTGTGGGTGTCCCATCTTCTGTCGGATATTACAGCGTAGCCTAGATATTGCAAACGATTGACCTGTTTGAATTTTATACCTTACTATAGTCAATAAAGCCGGCTTCGTGGCTTAGAGGTTAGCAACTTTTCTCCGTGATCTCGTATACTCTCGTGGGTAACGTGATGTCGGTGAGAATCAGCAGTGGTTCGAATCGCATCGGTAACTTACGGGGTATGTGAGCCGGCCGCTCAGAAAGCAATGGCAAACTACTGAGCGTAATCTTGCCAAGAAATCAACATACAACTGAAAGATGCTGGTGTTGACAGCGATGTCCTGTAAAAGGATATGCAACAAAAAAAAAAAAAAAAAAGTCAATAAAAGTAAAGGAGCATTTTAAACGCACAAAGACCCATTGGTCAGTTGGTCCTAGACTCATATTTTCATACAGCAATCAGCACACGGTGGGTGTATGTGGTAAGTATCACGCCAGTTGCCTCTAATTTCCAAGATACTTCTTGATGCCTATTTTAGACTGAATCGACATGGGGGCCTAAGTTAATGTACACAATCCCAACCCCGTGTGTTGCCGGGGCCCATACGGGGGAGCAAAGAATAGTAACACTGTTGCCTACCATGCATGTCGTAGGAGGCGACTGAGGAGGATATGGTTCCGTCGCCCTGCTACTGAGTGAGTGCGTGGCGCGACACTGTGAGCATGTGAGTTTCGTGTGGAATGCTTTTCCATCTGTCCGCGGTTGTGTGTAGCGTGAACTGCATGTTCGGAACGATGGCGGCCGGCTGTTGCTGCATTGACTGGTTTGCCTTTTCGGCTCACGAGTGCATTTTTCAGGAGACTCCTGGGAGTCGCTGCTGGAGTTACGGAGTTCGTGCTTTGTGCGGCGCGTCGTCCTGTGGAAAAAGACCAAGTCATATGGGATAAAACCCGGGTCAATGAAGTCTTTCTGGTGACTGCCGTTTCCATCGACGATGAACTGTATTTTTCATGGAGGACTTTTGTGTTGGCATTCTGGCAGCAGCATTATGCACAGTGTACCTGTGCGGGCTGTTGGCTTGCCGATACTCCTGTCTGTTCCATTGTTCACTTTTGGCAGTGAGGAGCATTTTGTGTGATATTCACTGACACAGGAACGGAGCAATATGGGGTCAACCCGTTGCCGTGAAGTTGGAACCACGACTAACTAACTAACTAACTAACTAACTAATCCCAAACCGCCACGATGTGGATCAAATCCATGACACCGGGTCGGCAGGCCAGTGTCAAGTCACTAAGCTATCGCAGCTTCTCATATCTGACTATATATAGAGTAAATTGGTGTTGATACTTTCTGAAAAGCTATGATACATTTTCAAACCAATTTAGATTCGAAAAATCGAATAATTGATTATTGTCTGAATTATTAATTACGTGCCTTGCAATCAGTTTTAACTATCTACTGTCTATAATGAAATATATGTACACACTCCAAGTCCTAACGTATCTATAGCAATAATCACACTTTATATATCTTTACACTGTCATGACTGTTTATTATACCTTTAAAAAAATGAAGTAAACCCATTAAGTATCATAAGATGAAATAAACACACCATGTCACACACTAACTTATCACAACATTGCAAACCCACTCTGTGGCATGTGAATGTTCACTTTAGATGTATGTTGCACATATAACAAGAAGCATGGATACAATGGAACTCTATGTGCACATATGCTATACATTTTTAATCAAGTACTTATTTCACCAATTATTACTATTAGCAATTAGGGCACATAAAACTCCCGAAGTCTCTCTCGATGCAGCTAAGTTTGTTATCTCATTAATTATAATTGTTAATAATTTGTAAGCAATGTTAACTCGTTCTTGTGGTGCTGTCATATTTACACACTAAAGTTTGTTTAGTATTGCTGTCAAAGGGATGCTGTAGTTGGTGACGGTAAACGGTTATGAACAACTAGAAACCTGTGCTGCTCTGAAACATTACTTAATTTGCAAAGAGAACGGCTGATAGCATCACATGCCAGATTTATTTGAGTGTTACCTTTCTTAGCACTCACTCTAAGCTGATATTGAAATTTTCAGACAATATTAGCGCCACGGCAATGCGAAATTCAGGGAAATTCATAATACATGTCATTGTCAGTCGTACGTGACACCAAACCTATGATGTCGATCGAAAACGCCACAAGTAGTATTAATGCAAAGCCATTATCTGCATACATTCCTTACATCTCTTATCATATATCTGTATATATGTCTTATCATCTGTATATATTCCATACATGTCTTACAACTGGGGGATACTATTTTCGGAAATATTGCACGATCTGAGTTGAGTTGAGCAAAGTACTGACATCATTGCACTCGGGCATTCCCATAAGCGCTCAGTACATCTATACAGATGGATCTATTGTAAAGCAGCAGAGAAGTGCATGGGCATTTACAGCCCGTTCAGCGGGCCGAACCGTTCAAGAATCCAGTGGTGCCCACAGTAGTATGTCAGGTCCTAATGGAAGATTAAATCTGGAGCAATACGTCATCGATACGTAATTTTTTGTACTATATGAAGGGTATAGTTCCAGATTGAAAACGGACCTCATTTTTCAAATGTTGGCAGGTACTTTCTTGGGTCTGGTTGTCACTTCCGATTGTTCTGATGACTTCCGGTCCCGGGCGGGGGCGAAAAGGGACCTCCGCCGGCCGCCTCCCCCGACCGCTTCCTATACCATTCAAAGACAGGGAGGCAAGCCCCGGGCATGTGGTATACTTTATAGATAAGTAGACCAAATAGTTGCCAGGTACCTGGGTTCGAGTCCCAGTGTGTGTGTGTGTGTGTGTGTGTGTGTGCGGTGTAGGCAGATGTGAGGGCGCGAGGGAATAGACCCCTACGCCGGATATTAGCCTTTTCCCCCAGAGGAGGGCCATCAAATTTCACATAGAAATGGGAATAGTGATGGTCAAGGTCCTGACTTGACACCAAAGGAAGTATTTGGCAATACTACTCTTTGATCTGAGCCAAAAAAGACCCAAAAAAATTGAGTCAAAATGTACATTAGAGCATATGCAGCTTTAGGAAAAAAAGACTGAATCCAGATTATGGCTAATAATTATATATATATATATATATATATATATATATATATATATATATATATATATATATATATATATATATATATATATATATATATATATATATATATATATATATATATGTGTGTGTGTGAGCGTGTGTGTATTGCCACAATTAATAAACACTTATTTACAGATAGATAGTGATTAATTATGGAGAACGTACCACTAGAGACCTGTCTCAATAGTACACATTCAATTAAATTAAGATAGTCAGTGGAGTTTACAAATTAATCATTAAAATAATATTTTAGAAAGAACCCCAGTTATTTCCCTTGCGTATTTTGGAAATATTTGTGTCCCCTTGATAATGACAAAACATGTGGCGTGTCATCTGCGCTTATTGTAATATCGCAGTAACCGAGTAACGCACGATAGTGAACTTTTGAATATAGGGGTTTTAAATGGCGCTGAATCGCGTGAGCACATCACAAAATGTATAAACAAATAAGCTGAGGCACTTTGCTTGGGTGCCAATGAAGTAATCGCATGAAAAAGCGGCGTAAATGGTAACACAAAACTACAATTTATATCAGAAACTGTACATCTCGAAAGGCAAAAGCTGTCGGTATATGTGGATGGTGACAAATATGCTTTAGTTTGCAGTAATCTCACAAAAGCGGCAAAAACTGCATCAGCGAGGCAAGCCCAGTGCATGTCATCCAAATCAAGCTCGGGGCATGTCTTTAGCTCTAAAAATTAGTGTACTATCGCAGAATACCACGCAAACATTAACAAGGTATCTTACGTCATTGCCAAAAGCACTACAAAAACTGTGACGATAAAACGAAAACATGCGAGACAAGCCCCGAACATCTCATGCGAGGCAAGCTCCGGACATGTCTGTAGCTCTAAAAATTAGTGTACTATCGCAGAATACCACTCAAACATTAACAAGGAACATTTAGGTCATTACCAGACGCACTACAAAACTGTGCCGATAAAGCAAAAGCATGCGAGGCAAGCCCCAGCCATGTCATGCGAGGCAAGCTCAGGACATGTCTTTAGCTCTAAAAATTAGCTTACTTTCACAGAATACCACTCAGACATTAGCATGGTAATTTAGGTCAATCCCAGATGCAATACACACCTGTGACGATAAATCGAAATCATCCGAGGCAAGCCATACACTGGTTGTCATCCCACTGTGGAGTACCCGGACACGCCAGCGCTGGTCGACTGGTTACGGAAGGAGTGCAATAAGATAAGTCTGATACATCCGTTACATACCACCAAAAGAAATGAATGAAGAAGTCAGCCAGAAAGTCACAGTACTTGCTCAAGGTGACTACCATGTTATGGACAGATGAGGCAAAGTCATTATTCTGCATCTCAGAATAGGCCACCTGTATACAAACATTCAGGCTTGGTGACATGGTTGTACATGTGTTGATTGGTGTCGCAGCCAGCAGAGCACATAGTCAAGTTATATGTGATTAGCACCATATATCTATTTATTATACTAGTATTGTTAGGTTATCTGTATGCCTACTTGGAGAAACACAACGAAAATGTGAAAGGTTTATCAAAAAAGCCAACTTACCATTAGAGATTTGGCATATGGTGCTCTGGTTGCTGCTCACAGAGACCGGTACTTCTATTCGACGAATGCTGGCCGTCTTATACACGCTATTTGCTGACGTAGAATGACTCAGTAGAATATTATGCACTGTCTGGTCATGTGACCGGGTGCGACTCCATCTTTGACCGGTTGTCATTAGTCGCGTTTTTCGGTTGTATCCCTTAAGACACGTGACCGGATACAGCGCCATCTTTGCTTTGTTTTAGCCACGTGGTCTGGTTTCTCCATTACCAGATGTGATCGGATGCGACGCCATTTTTGACCGGTTTTAGCTAGTTAGCATGTAGTCTGGTTGTATACTGCAAACTTGCCCGGGAAGCACGAATGCTGGGGCTGACTGGGATGTCCTGTAAATGCAATGCATTAAATCTTGACTGCAGTATGTAAAAGAAATTCGACCGTTCAGAAAGACAACTGCAAACTTGCCCAGGCATCACGAATGCTGGGGCTGACTGCTATGTTCTGTAATGCATTGCATTCAAGCTTGAGTGCAATATTTAAAAGGTAGACACCTAACTATAGTACGAGCATACATTTGTGTGTGAAATGACAGGGCACACACACACATACACACACACGCGCACCGCGTGCTGCGGGGCAAGACAATTTATTGTGGAATATCGAGTGTCGTGGAGAGCCTACGCCAGTCGGCACGTCACATGCCGCTGATGGTGGCTTATCATTACATTACATTACAACAAGCACCATTAGTTAGCGGCTAGATATGGCACGCTTTTAACGCGTGAAATGTGAAAATTCCTCGCCTACATTACATACTCACACAGGACATCAGTAAAGTTACATATAATTTATCAGAACAAGAAAAGAAAAGAGATGAATGAAAAACAATTTCGATTTATCGTCACAGGTTTGTATTGCTTCTGGTAATGCTCTAAGTTGTTAATGTCTGAGTGGTATTCTGCTATAATATGCTAATTTTTAGAGCTAGAGACATGCCCGGAGCTTGATTCGCATGCCATGCACGGGGCTTGCCTCGCATGATTTCGATTTATCGTCACAGCTTTGTAGTGCGTCTGGTAATGACCTAAATGTTCCTTGTTAATGTTTGAGTGGTATTCTGCGATAGTACACTAATTTTTAAAGCTACAGACATGTCCAGAGCTTGCCTCGCATGAGATGTTCGGGGCTTGTCTCGCATGTTTTCGTTTTCACAGTTTTTGTAGTGCTTCTGGCAATGACGTAAGATACCTTGTTAATGTTTGTGTGGTATTCTGCGATAGTACACTAATTTTTAGAGCTAAAGACATGCCCCGAGCTTGATATGCACGGGGCTTGCCTCGCTGATGCAGTTTTTGCCGCTTTTTTGAGATTACTGCAAACTAAAGCATATTTGTCATCATCCACATATACCGACAGGTTTTGCCTTTCGAGATGTACAGTTTCTGATATAAATTGTAGTTTTGTGTTACCATTTACGCCGCTTTTTCATGAGATTACTTCATTGGCACCCAAGCAAAGTGCCTCAGCTTATTTGTTAATACATTTTGTGATGTGCTCACGCGATTCAGCGCCATTTAAAATCACTATATTCAAAAGTTCACTATCGTGCGTTACTCGGTTACTGCGATATTACAATAAGCGCAGATGACACGCTACATGTTTTGTCATTATCAAGGGGACACAAATATTTCCAAAATACGCAAGGTAAATAACTGGGGTTCTTTCTAAAAATAATATTTTAATGATATTCCACTGACTATCTTAATTTTATTGAATATGTACTATTGAGACATGTCTCTAGTGATACGTTCTCCAGAATTAATCACTATCTATATGTAAATAAGTGTTTATTAATTGTGGCAATATACCCATATATATATATAATTATTAGCCGTAGTCTGGATTCAGTCTTTTTTCCTAAAGCTGCATATGCTCTAATGTACATTTTGAATCAATTGTTTTTGGTCTTTTTGGCTCAGATCAAAGAGTAGTATTGCCAAATACTTCCTTTGGTGTCAGGTCAGGTCAGGACTTTGACCATCACGATTCCCATTTCTATGTAAATTTTGATGGCCCTCCTCTGGGGGGCAAAGGCTAATATCCGGGATAATATTCCCTCGCACCCTCACATCGGCCTACCCCGCACGCACACACACACACTGGGACCCGGCAACTATTTGGTCTACTTATCTATATAAGTATACTACTCGCCCGGGGCTTGCCTTCCTGTCTTTGAATGGTCTCGGAAGCGGTCGGGGGAAGCGAGGCGGCCGGCGGAGGTACCTGTTCGCGCCCGCCCGCCCGGGACCGGAAGTAGTCATCAGGACAACCGGAAGTGACAACCAGACCCAAGAAAGTACACGCCAAAATTTGAAAAATGAGGTCCGTTTTCAATCTGGAGCTATACCCTTCATATAGTAAAAAAAATGACGTATCGATGACGTATTGCTCCAGATTTAATCTTCCAATAGGACCTGATATACTACTGCCCACTCTAAGACCACGAACAGCATGACGATGGAGGTGATGGCAGTTACACAGGATTTCATATGGCTGGAATCTCAGCATTATACCAACGTGTGTGTACTAAGTGATTCAATGAGCATGATTCAGAAATTCGAAGCTGGATCTGTATGTAGACAGTGGACTGAGTCGCTGCGGCAGTCTGTTGTCCGTAAAGTCACCTTCATCTTCGTCCCGGGACATGCGGGAGTCGAGGGAAATGAACGAACTGATAAACTGGCTGGCTCTGCACCCCCTGTAGATGGCCAGCCCATGGATCGTGCCGATGTTATTAACGTCCTCAAAGATATGGCGAGAACAGAGGACTTTGATGTCAGTGAATACACATCGCTGTCCAGGATGAAAGACTTGGGAGTAAGAATCGGCACGGCCAGACGCGAGAGGTACATCGGGAAAACAAGGCACCTCGTCAACCAACACAGAACTGGCACTATTAGCCACCGGACGCTGATGCTTATGCTGGGGGGGGGGGGGAGGATCTGAGCACCTATGGACATGCCCGGAGTGCAATGAAGATACCCCAACTGATAACTGATAGCTCAGTACTCATCTTCAACAGCCAACATAGAGTTCCAATACTAATGATGCTCGTTGCAATCTGATTATATGTTCGTCTTGCTTTACCTCTGAGTGACAACTGTCGACCAGATCCTCTGACTACCACTTGCTGCCGCATTCTTTCTAGACCACGATAGTCTATCTGTTTTTCTGCATTAATCACGTTCTCCCAAATGGCCTTCGCCACATCTGCCTTATCATACATCAAATCACCCCTCAATGAAGCAGCACCAGTAAATCTGCCTGACTGTTCATTTCCAACCACACCAATGTGTCCTGGAGAAAAGATCCAGCGAATGCTCACAACCCGCGACACTAAATTTGATGCATACCATTAAGCAGCGAAGCATGCCAGTCTTCACCATTTTCAGCAATCTTTTTTAATCAGTCACAATCACAACATGCGTATACACTTTGTTCTCTAGCCAGTGGAAAGCTGCAGTTACCGCCTCCACGGCAGAAAGTGGCCCGCAAGCGCTACTTAAGTAGAAATTCAGCAAATAATCCAGGACTACTCTCGTCCTGGCAATGTGATTATCACACGATACGTTGTGTGGCCTGACATGCATTTCATCTAGATGTAATTCAACGCTATCCTTCTGTGTGTGTTTAGGGCGACCTTTTACATTGATGGGAGCCGAGGAGGTACAGTGGCTAGCAAGCCCGCCGACCAACCCAAGTGACATGTATTCGAATCCCCATCGAGGCAGGATTTAATAATGTGACTTGGGCTACCAGGTATAACCGTTTCAAATGAATGGCGAGTAATGTTCAGGGAAGTAAAGCGACCAGCGTGATAATTGACCGCGTCATCCCCTACCGGTGATGACTGGGCTATGACATTATGGGGCCAGCACCATATGCCCAGTACGTCCCAAGGCGTGGAGAAGGGCCGCTTAATTTGTATTGTGATTATCTGCTGGGTGAAAGATGCTGCTGTTGACAGCGATGTCCTGTAAAAAATAAAAAAATGTACCTTGGATACGTGTGTATAAGCTGTCATTTGTCTCTCTTGTGATCAGTTCGCACAATATGGCCAAACCCATCTTGATCTGTGTTGTTTATCCATCAAGAATGATAATGACCATTCATTTCATCCAGTCGGGTTGAAAGTATGGAGCAAGTGAGTTCTAAGATGGCTGATAAGGCCTATGTTGGCTCGAAATGTTCTTTGACAATGTGGGAAAAGAAATGCTTGACGTTTCAGGAGGAGGATCTCCTGCATGTGGTTTTTCTTTCCCAACCTTTTCTTCACAGCTCTTGCTGTCCTGGTTGCTTCACAAGTGACTGTACCTTTATGTAATGATGTACGCCACGAATTTCGGTCTTTGGCAGCAGTCTCCCAAAGTGTCATGATGAATTCCAAAAGCTTTTAGTGAGATCTTCAGTCTTTAAAGCGTTTGCTCTGGCCGCATTGGTAGCGTTTACCACAACGCAGCTCACCGTAAAAATATTCGTTTGGGGAGCATGTGATCTTGATCTACTGTCTGGAAAGCTATCCCGGTCAACAAATGCCTGAAGAAGTCGGATTTGTCTGCCGAAACGCGCAAATATCACAGCTCTGCTTCAAACAGGCACAACACATTTACGTCCAAAACAAACATTTCGGACGAACGAAGAAGAAGACGATCTTTAAAATACCAATAATGCAGTTGATTACGGGGACAGTCACTGTTTTATGTGTAAATAAAATTATGGGCTATTCACTAAAGTTGTAAAGCCACAAACTTTAGGATTCATGTTGCCATCATTCTGTACAAAAGTAGTATAGCTTCATAAGGTATTCCCTAATAGCGAAGGGGTGCTTTAAAAGACTTTCAAAATGTAAGGACTCGTCAAACATCAAGTCAACATCAAAACAGATGCCTTCAATAACATCTGGAGAGTAGTGCAGCAGAAACTTCGGCACATGAGGGACTCCTGATTGAGCAAAAAAGCTGATGAGACTCAAGGCTTTGCTGACAAACATGATATGAAAAACTTCTACGACTCACTGACGGCTGTCTATGTTCCTACATCACCAGGCATAGTTCCCCTCCTTAGTGCAGATGGGGGAACTTTGGTCACCGAGATGAAAGAAATCCTTCAACGCCGTTCAGAGCATTTTAAAAACATCTTAAATGCAACCTCCTCCATCGATGATGAAGCCATCAACTGCCTTCCTCAAGTCCCCACTAACGATACTCATGCTGACATGCCAACCATACCGGAAGTAAACAAAGCCATACCGCAACTTTCCAGCTGCAAGGCGCCTGGTCCTGACTCCATTCCGGCAGAGATATACAAAGCAGATGGACCAGTTCTAACAAAGCAGCTTCACCAAGTCTTTATAAACAAATGGGTGAACGAGACCATGTCACAAGATTTCAAGGACACCGTCAATATTCCATCTTTACAAACGTAGAGGAAACCGCCAATCCTGTGACAATCACCAAGGCATCTCCTTGCTCTCAATCGCAGGGAAGATACTCGCCAGAATTCTTCTCAATCGCCTCACAGCCCATCTCGACCAAGGTCTTCTTCCTGAGAGTCAGTGTGGCTTCAGAAAAGAACGAGGAAATGTTGACATGATTTTCGCTGCAAGAGAAATATCAGGAACAGAACTCCGAAATGTTCTCCATTTTCATTGGTCTTACCAAGGCGTTTGATACAATCGGCAGAGAAGGACTGGGGAAGATTATGGCGAAATATGGCTGTCCACGAAAGTATGTCCAAATAGTGCGGTTATTTCATGATGATATGCAGGCAAGAGTACAGGAAAATGGTGAACTGTCTGAGCCCTTTCCTGTCACCAATGGAATGTAGCAAGGTTGTGTACTGGCACCAACACTGTTCAGCCTCATGTTTTCAGCTATGCTGACGAATGCCTTTGAGAACAATGACATTGGAATAGACATAAACTACCGCATGGATGGAAAGTTGTTCAATCTCAGAAGGCTGAAAGCTAATACCAAAACTACCAGCGACACCGTCAGAGAGCTCCTGTTTGATGATGATTGCGCTCTATATGCCAACTCAGATTCAGACATGCAACACAATGTTTCAGCTTTCTCATATGCCTGTGCCAACTTTGGGCTCAATATCAGCTTGGAGAAGGCTGTAGTTATGTACCAGCCAGCTCCAGGGAATAATAACACTGTGCCGAATATCAAACTGAATGGTCATAGACTAAGTTGTTTGGACAAATTCACTTATCTTGGCAGCACTGTGTCACAAGCTGCCACAGTTGATGACGAAGTGAATGCACTCCAAGGTGCGCGGCTTTTGGCAGACTTACAAGAATGTATGGGACAGAACTGGATAAGCCTGCAAACAAAGCTGAAAGTCTACACAGCAGTTGTATTATCCACACTGCTCTATGCTTGTGAAAACTGGACTGTTTACCAGCGACACGCTAGGAAATCAAACCACTTCCACACAGTCTGCCTTAGGAAGCTAATGAAGATTAAATGGCAAGACAAGATCCCAGACACTTAAGTCCTAGACAGAGCGTCCATGCCCAGTATCCACACACTACTAATGAAGAATCAGATTCGCTGGGCTGGTCACTTGACTCGAATGCCAGATCACAGGCTCCCCAAACGAATGTTTTACGGCGAGTTGCGTTGTGGTAAACGCTCCCAAGGCGGCCAGAGGAAACGCTTTAAAGACACTGAAAATCTCACTAAAAGCTTTTGGAATTCATCATGACACTTGAGAGACTGCTGCCAAAGACCGAAATTCGTGGCGTACATCATTACGCAAGGGTGTAGTCACTTGTGAAGCAAACAGGACTGCAACTCGAAATTTTGCCCGGGCAGCGCCGTTAGGCTACACTTCGGGCAAAATTTCGAGTTAAAAATCTTCCCAAAGTATTTCAGGATCCTCGCTGATGCAACGGAGTTCGTGCATTGAGCTGAGTTTCTCCAGACTCAGGTTTGAGTTAGGAGGAAAACGGAGCACTTATGGGTCAAACCGTGTGCCGTGATGTTGATCCAACGACTAAACTAAACTAAACTAAACAGGACTGCAAGAGCTGTGAAGAAAAGGCCGGACAGAAAAACCACTGCAGGAGATCCTCCTCGTGAAACGTCAAACATGCTTGCATACATTGTCAAAGAACATTTCGAGCCAAACTATGCCTTATCAGCCATCTTAGAACTCACGGCTCCATACTTTAAACCCCACTGGATGAACTGAATGGTGGCAAGTCTCCGTGGCGAAGTGTTCAAGCCGTTTGACTCGGGTTACGAAGGTTGTGGATTTGATTCCGGGCCGCGTCTTTCGTTTCACGAGTGAAATTTTTCGGAGACTCCTGTGGGTCGTCGCTAGAGCTACGGAGTTCGTGCTTTGTGCGAAGCTTTTCGCACTGCGGAAAGAGACCGAGCCATATAAGATAAAACCCGGTACAATGAATTCGACCCTGCCGACTTTTAAGCGACTTTTTTTAATGGTCATCATCATTCTTGATGGACAAACTACACATCACAATTGTGCTTGAATATAGACATTGTTGCAGATTACTATTTTATACAGTAATTGCACCTGGACGTTTAATTACGCTGCACGGGACTTCGTTGGATGCTGAAGCAGGGCGAGGAACACGTGTGCGAATATTATACATACGAGGGAGTTTCAAAAGAAAACCTTAAAAGTGTGACATAAATGACAATAACCATGCCATTGTCTTGTAACCTGTCAATATTGTTAAGGATCTCAGGTTTCAAATGATAACCTTAAAAGCGTGATAGAAATTACAATAACCATGCCATTGTCTTGAAATCTGTCAATATTGTTGTTAAGGATATCAAGATCCTTAAGCACATGACATCACGGTGCAGACGATCACAGTGACGTCATAAGGAGTTTAAGGATGGTCATCATCCCACTCTTGGCATTAAGCAAAGAGGGGCAGCGTTCTGTTATCGGGTTGTTGTTTTTTTAATCAGTAAAGGGGTGAAACCTGTAGAACTTCATCGGCGAAACAAGTCCAGTATGGCGATGCATGCCTGTCAGTCCAGCAAGTGTATGAGAGTCGGAAGTTTCAAAACGGCGTGACTTCTGTAACAGAATGTTCAAGACCGGGTCAAGCACACCGAGTAGTGACCCCAGAGTGGTTCACTCGCGACCAAGATAATGTTTTTCTACAGTAATCCAAGCACTTTATCGGCGCTGGGGAGGACTTGCATTGAACACATTGGTGAGTACATCGACAAATTATACATTTGTTCTTTGTTTTCAGAATATATTCACCAAAAAACATAAAAAGGTTTTCATATGTAGCCCCCTTGTGTGTGTGTGTGTGTGTGTGTGTGTGTGTGCGCGCGCGCGTGCGTGTGTAGATGTTATGGTCTCTTCTTCTTTACGTTTTTCACTATTGTTCTAGTAATGTCCACACAAAAAGGTATGTTTTTATGTATATTGTTAGATATTTGTCATTGTGTGCCAATATACATCCGCAATTAATGAAACATGTAACAATCTTTGATATCTCCATTGATATGACATTCTCATTACGACAAATGCAAGAAAAATGCCGTGAACAGAATCACCCACTGTTTATTACCTTCATCGACCTCACAAAGGCATTTGATTTGGTCAGTCGTGAGGGTCTGTTCAAGGCACTAAAGAAGATTGGCTGCCCACCAACTCTTCTGTCCATTGTGGAATCGTTCCACACAGGCATGAAGGGTATAATCAAGTTTGACGGTGCAACTTCTGAAGAGTTTGAAATCAAGAGTGGAGTTAAGCAAGGTTGTGTACTAGCTCCCACCCTCTTTGGAATATACTTTTCACTTCTACTGGAATATGCTTCTCGTTATCAGGATGGTATATGGATGGTATATTGTCGCGGAACCACTGTAGGTTAACAATAAGATGATAAGCTAACAGAGACAGCCTGTTTTCACAGCTGCAATTGTTTGTTACTAGTACAGAAACAGTCACGTCGGATCAAGGGAACCGCCAGTCCTTGAAAAGTCCCTAGGAAACGGAAAATGTCGGCTTGTTGTTTTGGTGAATCGCGAGATGAAGGGGCAGACTGTTGCTTTGGTTGTGGAAAGGGGAGACGAAAATTCCTGTGAAGTTAGGGACGGATTGTCTGCCCCTGAGAACACCTGTTGTTGACAGGAGAATGACGTCACTCGGACAATCTCCGACTGCAGAAAACAGAAATTCTTTTGCCGCCAGTGTGAAGAATGGAATTGAAAAAGACAGAAGTGTTAGCTGGCTCGGTTCTAGTGTTGAATAGAATCGCATGTGTTATGTATAAATTAACATGTGTCTTTTATAGCAAATTGTGAATTCGATTCCGGATTGAACCAGGATTGCATAAGGTATTTGTGGGATAGCATCTAGCTGTAAATAATGTGGAATAGCTTAGTGATAGATAGAGTTTAGAACTCTATCATAGTGTTGTTGCGTTGTGGTTAGGTAGTTAAGGAGTATCGGCGACAGTAGGGAATCGCATTGTTAAAATTAACTAGTGTGAGAAGTCAAGTAGCTCAGCTGGTTGGGAATAGTGAAATGGGATGATGTTTAGAGAGACTGAGGATGGTTGGGGGATAGGGAGAATGTCCAATGGTGGGATCTTCCAGTGGGGTCTACTGGGGTTCTACACTTTACATAATAAACTGTACAGGGTATCTATATATATATATTGTAACAGTAAAGGGAG